>JAHWFO010111979.1:962751-985197 GCA_023313115.1 Rhysida immarginata | reverse complement strand
ATATAATATAATATAATATAATATAATATAATATAATATAATATAATTTAATATAATATAATATAAAGCTCTAGAATTCGGATAATTAAAATCCGAAACTAATATCCTTCAAACGAAGAATCTTCCGAATCTGAATGGAACAAATTTAAAAAAGACTCTTCCAAATTTTCTGTTAAAAAAACCATAAGGAATTTTAAAATTAAGATTTTATTATTCATATGCAAGCTCATTCCGAAAAAAAACCGCTACTTTGGCCGCAGCTTGGTTAGGCCCCAGAGGTAAATATTTTCATTTTTTTAACACGAGGGGCGTTCCAATTTGACCTGGACTTTATTTTTTGTAAATTTCATTGTTGTAAAAATCTAAACTTTCATTGTTGGGATGGCAACTACCGCCTGTCATGCAAATTCAGCACCTCTCATCCGGTTGCCATGACAGCCGATTGTTTGTTTAAACAAAATGGCGGACAGCGATGTCGACCAAAGTGGAACAACGAATAATCATCAAGTTTCTCCACAATGACGGTGTGAAAAGAGCTGAAATTCATCGAGAAAGACAGTTCAACGAGTCATATTTGTCTCGATCATCCGTCTTTGCTTGGTGCCAAAAGTTTAAGGAGGGCGAGAATCCACCGGCAATGAACCTCATAAGGCAAGGTCAGCAACTGCAGTCAATGATGGCATCATCGCACGCACATATGAGCTGATAAGGGACAACAGGCGGATTTATATCCGAGAATTGGCTTCAATACTTAAAATCAGCACTGGCAATGTGGAGACCATCATCCACAATAAACTGAAATTCAACAAGATCTATGCCAGATGGGTCCCTAAGCAACTCTCCGAGGATCACAAAACCACCTGGGTGGAAATCTGTTCCATGCTTCTGCAGCAATATGCCAGGGAAGGTGACAGCTTCCTAAGGAATGTTGTGACCACCGACGAAACATAGATTCATCGCCATACTCCTGAAAGCAAGCGTGCGAATATGGAGTGATGACACGCTGACTCACCACGACCCAAGAACTTCAAAATGACACCGTCGGCAACGAAAGTGATAACTATTCTATACTGGGACATTTAGGGTATCATTCATGTCGATTTTCTGAAAGATCGTCGAACCATAAATGTACCCTACTATTGTGACATTTTGAGAACGTCCCCGAAGCCGGCACTAAGGAAAAAGCGACCAGAACTCCTTACCAGTGGTGTTTGTTTTCTACAAGACCATTGCCAGACCACACAGCCAAACTGACTATGGACACACTGACGGAACTCAAACAGGTCATCTTACTACATCCTCCATACAGCCCAGATCTCTCCCCTTGCGACTATCACCTTTTTGGACCATTGAAAGAGTTCTTGGGAGGGCAGAGGTCAGCTCCAATAAGGAAGTGAAAAAGGCTGTGCTGACGTGGTTCGACATCATCCTGAAGATTTCTACAGAACCGGTGTTCAGATGCTCCCAGAATGCTGGAAAAAATGTGTAGAGTTCTTTGAGAAATAACTGGTATCTGTATGTGTGTATTTTTTTGTAGTTTCCTGATTTTATAAAAAATAAAGTTCAGATCAAATTCGAATGCCCTTTTTAGTGAGGCCGCGGCCTATTGACCCTAAATTATGGAGCCCGCACAAGCTGACCGAAACTGAACCCTTATAATAATCATTAAAAACCAGTTGGGAATACGTGGTACTTCACTGTCAGAACAAAAAAACAGCTAAAAACGTCATTGCGGTGTTTATGAAGTCGATTGTTGTTTCCAATTATATTCGAATTTTTTGGATTTTGACTTCAGATTCGGATAGAGCATCAAAAAGTAATTAAAAGTTATAATAGGAACACATGTCCTATGTATTTGAATTTGGCGGCAGTCCAGCGAACAATTTTTCTTGGACTGTTATTCCGCCTGTTAAATTCGGCGGAAGCTTCATAATTGTATGATGAAATATTTCGTGGTGGATGGGACGTTGGTTAATCTGCAAAACTATGAGGTTTGAAGTGTATTTCGACTTCCCGATCTAATAACAATGCGACAGTATTTGGATCTGTGTGTCTCTTCCAGCACGATCAACTTCCTGCCACACAGCAAGACTTATCAGATTGGTTTTTTGAAAATTAGGTGGAATTGTAGAAATGGCTGCTCAGATTCCTCATCTTAATCCCTTAGAGCTTTCTGGAATGAAGTAATGCAAGGAATACGAAATCGAACAACTTGACTGTCTTCGTCCTCAACTCCAGAAGCAGCTTTACAGGAAAAATAGCTAGTTATTGCTGACGCCACCTGCCGGAAATAGGTTGAAGGTATGCCTCGATGCGTTGTCATGTAATTGCTAATTGCCATAATAAATTCATTTTCCCGATAACATTGTGGTTTCCGAATAATTTTGATGACATAGTTTATGTTTGACATCTGTGATATGAAATCTATTTCTTTCTTTAAAATCGTTTTTATTTTGCTCCTTCAACTTAAGGGCATTATTTTATCTATCTACTTAATTAAAGACTGAAACGTGTCTAGTAGTTTTTAACTGGACCAGATAAAATTTAGGTATAATTGACTTTGGTTGTACATGTTTCTTCGTTATTTCAATGTAATTCAATTTTAGAAGTAGAGCAATTTTTTTTCTAAAAAATATTTCTACTCAAAATATCTGTTCTGAAGGCAGACAAATAAGTTTGAATTTGCGGTGTTCTTTTATTATTGAGCTCGTAAAAAAACTAGAAATCGAATGCTGTAATTTTTTTAAAGTTTTAACTCTAAAGTTTGCAAATACCGTATAATCTTAAAAAAAAATTTCATATTTTATTTTGATTTTTTTTTCGAATCAAGATAAAATCCTTTTGTGTATGTGGCCTTGCTCATCACTTTAACGCATAAACTAATTTCAGATCTGTATAACTAACTTGTAAGCAAAATACATAGAAAACAAGGGTATGCTCACTTTGGGGGGGGGGGGGAGCGATCTGCGCATGACGTCACAGGTGACCAGCCCAGAGGTTTCAGCCACGCGATCCACGGCAGAAACATGTATTGCGCTATTTTTGGCTGTAATAGCCATTCTAGGCACTCAAAACAACGAAAATCCATTTCTATAAGTTTGTCAAAGGATTGTTTAAGTTATCCCAATTCTAACTTTTTGTGTACTTTTAAAAAGATGAATCAAACGTTTGAATGTTTTCATGGAAATTCAATTGTAAAAGAAGAGAAATTTTTGAAAAACTTTTTAACCTAATCAAAACTAAATTGACTCCAGCTGAAATTAAAGATGTAATTGTATACAAATTTATTATTAGAACAAGAACTTACAGCATATTAAGAGAATTAAATGTACAAATATTTTTGGAAAATCAAAAAAGAAATAAGAAGAAAGTATCTAAATTTACAAATTGTAAATAAAGTTTGCAAATGAAAAATAGATTGAATTGACTTTACTTTAAAAAAATTTTTTATTATATTTTAATATATATTTACATAACAATTTAATTAAAAAAATAAAAAGAAAAGTAACAAATAAATGCAATATTTCCGTTTGATTTGTTAAAAACAAAACCAATTTCATTCTCTCCAAGATACATAGAAATCTATTTTTCTACGTATCTTGATTCTATCTATGGCAGATGCAATGCTACGCCAAGGTTCGTGGAGAATATGGGCACTTGTGACATCATTTCCGCCACATCCGGGACTTTGAACCGGCGCGTGAGCATACCCTTGTTTTCTATCTTCTTGCTTGTAAGCTTAACTGAAGACCAATGGATAGGCAAAGACACAACCACTTCACTTATATAAGACAAAAATCGAAGTTTTTTTCGAAAATTCATTGTTTAGTACTGATCCTGGCATTGTAGTTAGAAGTGATCAATTTTGCAAACAACTTGAGATATTCCCGTCAAACATTTTCCAGCTCTGTTACGCAATGAGCTCATAGTGGAACGTTTGATTCTGAAAGTCAGTTCCGAATAAAATTTTTGAAAATTGTCGAAAATTCAATTTTTTGTCTATAAGCCTCGTCAAGCTACCCTTTTTTATATACGAGGGGCGATTGATAAATAAGGTCTCCATGGCTGTAACTTTTTTATTTGTTAACCGATTTTCAAAATTCTTTTTGTATCTTATACTCACATTTGTCCTCTATGTAATGCACTATTCACTTTTCGACATAGTCTCCATTCCTTTCCAAGCATTGCGCCAACGCGTGACTAGTTGGGTGAACCCGTCGGAGAGGAATTCCGGAGTTGTTGTCGACACCAGGATTGAATGTCCCTTAAGGGGCTCTTTCTTCTTTGGGAAGTGGTGAAAGTCGCAATGTGCAAAGTCTTTCATTTTTGAACGGCAATTTTTCATCTTTGAACTGTAGGCGCTGCAACGCCTCTGGTGTGTGGTGACTCGTGTGCGGGCGGACGTTATCGTACTCCAGAAGAGGGTCCAAAGCTGCCATTCAATCCTGGTGTCGACAACAACTCCGGAATTCCTCTCCGACGGGTTCACCCAACTAGTCACGCGTTGGCGCAATGCGTGGAAAGGGATGAGGACTATGTCGAAAAGTGAATAGTGCATTATCAATCGCCCCTCGTACATTATTAACTATATGGATAATAAAGATGAAAGTTTTTTTCCTTTTCGCATATATTCTCTTTATAGTGTCTTGAGCTGGCAAACCTGGTAAACTATAGTTTCTGTTTTGTGCTTGGAACGTTTGGTATATTTCCGCTTTCATTGAGTTTACTGCAGAATTTCAGGCATGTTTCCGTTTCACACAATCACGAGAAAGATTAAATATTCATGAAACTGTCTAGTTAAATTCTTAATCGTAGCATTCACTCCTTATATTGTCTTTTATGCCGTCCATAAGCGGAAATTTATTAAATACTCGAACTTGCATTAAGAATTCACAACATGGCATTTGGGGGAAACGGTTTGCTTTTCCCAGAATAGTGAGTTTGATATAGCCTGGCATGTTTCATGGCGGAGATAAAAGTGTCAAAAGTGCAACAGAGAAAGGACACGGCGAAAAGATTTCAAGGAATGAGCGAAAATGTTGGAAGCTTGCTGAAATTCCTCCATCATGTTGCCACTTCCCTTCGCTCTGTATTCAGCATGAATGCTGTTGAAACTCTTCGTGAACATAAACCTGGGAACGTCAGTGTCCATATTAATTAGCGATGGTTTATTGGAAACATAACTAATCACGTCAATTCGGTAATTCTAAATGAAGGTTGGTGAAAAGGGCTTTCATTCCCTTGAGTTTTGGAAATTCTCGAAAATTGGAAGATTCTGTAGAACATTTCCAGAGAAGGAATAATTCTGTAGCAATGAGCAGTCTTTAAATGATTTTTACATTGTAGCAACAAATCTGGCTTTTATAAAATTTAATAGACATGCAATTTATTTTAAGGTTTTTCTTATTCGCTTTAATTACCCATTCTTTCAAAACCAGTCAGTTTCTAACATCAACATCTTTTTTCTTTATTCTTTTCAATTGTGTGGTCAACTTGAAATAGAAATTGAATTTAGGGACAACACGAAAAAAAATCATCTCCGTTGTAATAGTATATGTCATTTAATTGAATAATCTTTTTTATGTGAAATCATAAAATGGCTCGTTTATTCGACCGAAAAAAAAACATTACCCGCAAATTAATTAAACGTGCCGTTAATTTTGATTAACCCCAGAGGTTACTTTTTTAAACGCGTTTTATGGATTGAATTAAAAAAAAAAAAGACAAGAGAACTATGTTGGTGATTTAACAGACGTTATATAGTTTTTATTTGATTGAAGCCCACGGGGGATATTGCCTATGAAGAAGCATGGGCTCCTCGCCTGTCTAGGGTTGTCTGTTAATGGCACGACGCCAAAGCTTCGGTGGAAATGCAATTGCAAGGCCTCTGGCAATAGGTCGACGATAATGATGCCACCAGATGGAACTTCGATTGCTCTCCCTCAGTTATCCCCCTCCCCTTAGATATCCCATAGATAGCCATTCGGAGATAAAGATGAGCTGGGAAACTATCGTTTCGAGTTAAGGCTCGAGCGAACTTTGTTCATAACTTTCTGGTTAGAATCTGTAATTCTGGAAATAAATACAACTGAGAGCCTGGTTTCTTTTCAGTGGAGCACGAATCTGCGTTGTTTCATTCATCAGCAACTCGACTGAAGGACATGGGAACGCTCGGTCGCATTTAAGCTGGACGTACATCTGCTCTATCTCCGAAACGCTAAGTAATAATTAAAATCAGTAGAAATATAGAATGTTAACACTACAACGTTACAGATATAAAGAAATTTACTTATAAAAAGAAAATAAAAGTTCGGGAAGATCCTTTTAATGATATACTTCTGGGATGGCGCAACTTGAATGGAATAAATGACCTAAAAGGAGATTAGAGAATATGCCTTTAAAAAGTGGTTGAATTTAAAAAGTGTTTGAAAATATAAATAAAATATCTAATTCCTAAGGATAGTTGTTGTTGTTGTTGTATTGAGTACTTTACACTGTATTATTTCAGAATGCAATTTCTTCTTTAAACGGGGAGAAAATGCTGAACAAATTGCCTGTAGAGTGCTTGTTTATCTAATTACGCTATTTTAAGAGTTATTTGTATATGTAGAAGCTGACTCTTTCCGATTCTATTTTATATGCCGCTCATTTCAAAATTTCTTTCACTCGAGCAGACCTTTTTACTTCAAAAATTAGTAACCTCATTAACAAAATATTTGTAGGAAGAAGAGCAGGTATTTGTGTAGAACAATTTACCCTTGTGTAAGCATTATTAATTTTTAGCATTCTCGTAGAATAGAGCCCTGAAAATAACCATATCAGATGGATTTCCTTCAAAATCGACTCTCAAAAAAAAGTCTCAAAATGGCAACTTTAAATAAAAATTGTTTGGATTTATAAACTTACTTAGCTGTCTTTCTGTGTCAATTTTTCATAAATTCTATTTATTTAAACTTTTCTTTGAAATTTAAAAGATGAATAAATATAAAATAAGTCAAAATGATTAATAAAAAAAGAAAGTGTTCCACCAAGGCTGTATTGAATATATCGCCGAAAACTGCTCCACGAAGGATGTACTGATATGAACGCCGCTTGTGACACGGCAAACGTCAAGTCGATATTCTAGCTCGTTCCACAGCATGTCTATTGTAATGCAGGCTTCTACGTCTCATTTAAGTCTATCAAGCCCTGAAGCATACGGGGCACAAAAACCAAGTCTTTCACATTCCTCCACAAAAAGAAATCGCTCTGGCGACTGTGTGAGAGGCCACAGCATCAACGGCATATTATTGATAAGGTCTTTCCAATGTTCTGTTGCTTCCTTTTCAATATTCGTCCCTCTAGCTATTTGCAAGTTTGGATGATCTGCAGGACGCATCACTGAATCTGTAAACTCAATCATGCCAAATATGCTAGTCAGATCTAAATTATCGTATTGATGTTTGCCGAGTAACAGGAGGGACATACCCGTATATCTTCTAATAGACGCCTAGTCTCCAATTGTCGCCGGTCTCTAATAAACGCCGGGTTTCAAAATTCAGATTGCTAAATAAACGCCGGTCTCTAATAAACGCCGGTCTTTAATACAGACCGGGGATTCTCTTCCACGCGGCAATTCACGTGAGCCGCTTTTGGGGTTCATGTGTACACGGGCTTGAGGGGATTCCCAGCACACTGCTTTCAGTTTCGATATCATATGCACTCTGATATTCAGCCCTTAGTTCTCTAGGCATACAGTTCGTAAGGACTTGTTTAATACGCATTACCTTATTCTGTTAAGAAAAAAGACATGCCTCCAAAGCGATCATATGATGTAGCGTTTATGATATCGTGGAAGCTATAAGATTTGACCCAGATTGCTAAATAAACGCCGGTCTCTAATAAACGCCCGGTTAGTGATTAAGTTGAAAAAATCGATGCCGAGGGCTACTATTGGAAGATATTCGGTACATCAAGTTTCTGTGATAAACACTGAGACAACATGAAATATTGAGCTGATGCAGCTTTAGCCAAAATATGTAAAATTATTCCAATAAGTTTAGATTTTATGACTACTTAAAATCAAGAATTATTTTTTGTGCTCATCCCGTACAAGTACCCAGCTTCGTGATTTATAATAATGATACGAGGGGCGTTCAAATTTGACCTAGACTTTATTTTTTTGACAACCTATTATTTGTTTAAACAAAATGGCGAACAGCGATATGTCGACCAAACTGGAACAATGAATAATCATCAAGTTCTTCACAAAGAAGGCGTGAAAGCATCTGAAATTCATCAGAGACTTCAAAGACAGTTCACCGAAATGTTTGTCTCGATCATCTGTCTTTGCTGGTGCCAAACGTTTGAAGGAGGGCGAGAATCCACCGGCAATGAACCTCATAAGGCAAGGCCAGCAACTGCTGTCAATGATGGCATTATTACACGAACAAATGAGCTGATGAGGGACAACAGGAGGATTCATGTACGAGAATTCATGAACACCAGCACTGGCAGTGTGGAGACCATCATCCACGATAAGCTGAAATTCATAAAGATCTGTGCCAGATGGGCCCCTAAGCAACTCTCCGAGATCACGAAACTACCCGGGTGGAAATCTGTTCCATGCTGCTGCAGCGATATGACAGGAAAGGTGACGCTTCCTAAGGCGTGTTGTGACCACCGACGAGACATGGATTCATCACCAATACTCCTGAAAGCAAGCGTGCGGGCATGGAGTGACGACATACTGACTCACTACGAGCCAAGAAATTCAAATTGACACCGTCGGCAACGAAAGTAATGGCGATTGTATTCTGGGCCATTAAGGGTATCATTCATGTCGATTTTCTGGAAGAACGTCGAACCGTAAATGCACCCTACTATTGTGACATTTTGAGGACGTCCCTGAAGCCGGCACTAAGGAAAAAAGACCAGGACTCCTTACCAGTGGTATTTGTTTTCTGCAAGACAATGCCGGAACACATAGCCAAACTGACTATGAACACACTGACGGAACTCAAATTGGACATCTTACCATATCCTCCATACAGCCCGGATCTCTCCTCCTGCGACTATCACTTTTTTGGAGCATTGAAAGAGTTCTTGGGAGGGCTTCAAGGAGGAACTGAAAAAGGCTATCTTGACATCAGCCTGAAAATTTTTACAGAACCGGTATCCAGATGCTCCCAGAACGCTAAAAAAATGTGCAGAGAAGCAAGAGAGTTCTTTGAGAAATAACTGGTGTTTGTGTGATTTTTTTGTCGTTTCCTGATTTTATAAAAAATAAAGTCCAAGTCAAATTTGAACGTCCCTCGTATAATCGAAATAAAGAAAAATTACACGACAAAGTCTTCTGTACGACTACCTGTTTGGATTAAAACTAATAAAAGAAAGGGTCTAGGAATAGCGATATGGTGAGGACAATTTAATAATATAACACGTACTATTTGGTTTGCGGAATATGCCAAGAAGAAGCCAGAATTTTGCATATTTCCCAAGTCAACTGCTACGTGCAATATTAGTACCTTTTCCTCAAACCCTCCCTCCCCCAGCATAAAGCTGCGGCGTTGGGTTATTATTTTTTCATCGTGCGCTCACTTATCCAGTCACTAAGAAAGACAAAAGACGACGAAATCCGTCTTACTTACGACGTTGCCAGGATGAATTTATTTTCCGATCCGGTCACAAAATCTATACTCAACAGAACTATACATCAAACCCAAAGTAATCTAGAATAACCTTGCACCAAACCAGTATCTAACCAACCAAACAAGCTTCCAGAGACGATGCAGCCTTCACCTATACAAGACCTGAAATTAGTAGAATTTCCAACATTTTTCGTGAAGGCGGTCTTGAAATTGCCTTCAAGACCGCCAAGAATTTTAAATATGCTTTGTACCCCAGGAAGCAAGTAGATTATAACAATGACTATACAACTTGTGGCCTTTACAACCTCACTTGCTCTACTTAGGGTAGCTTTTACGTAGGCTCCACAGAAAGATTCAACGAACACAGAAGATCATGGCTAAACACAGACGGAAAATCAGCGTTCGTCGATCATCTTGTGAAACAAAAACACCGATTCGGACCTATTGATGAGATAATGTCGATCCTCAAAATTGAAAAGACCATAAGAAGATATTAACTTAAGAAGCCTTGGAAATAAGAAGACATATGAAAAATAATCATGAAAAAATCTTAAACAATCAAATTAATTTCGAGAACAACCCGATCCTCGAAGCTGTTAATGAAATTATAAATTCGTCTCCTCGGAAGAAATTATAAATCGCACAATCAGAATTATTTTTGGCAATATTTTTCACAGTCCTGTTGTTTTGTTAGTCCACTCAGCAGGGTTCATGTTCCTGATTAATGGACAGTTTCCACTTCTTTACGTTCAATTTGTCACTATTTGTTGTTTAGGCTTATGAGTCTACTAATGCACCTGATTGGTGGACAGTCACTATATATTCGGCGATATGAGCGGCCCAGTTGTAGTTGTGTTTGCCCTTGATTTCGAAACGTTTCGGCTATTTTAAACACTACCATATTGTTATTGCTAGACCCTTTCTTTTATTGTTTTTAATGTTTACAGCAATATTGATTATTATGCAGTTATTCCTGTTTGGAGTTTTATGCTGGATCTCTTAAATTTTCAATCCGCTTAGAAAATATAGCAGAAACCATTTGCGTCAAGTAAAGACTAGAAAAATTTTCTGAAGCATCAAAAAATTTCTTTAAAGTTTTGAAATTTATTAACGTGATGACATTTCAAAAATATTTGAAAAATTTCTGGTTTAAGTAAAGCTTAATGCCTCAAATAAAGCCCAAATTCTCTTTTACTCAAGCTCCCCTCCAATTGCTGATTTGCACTAGAGGCAGAAGCATCTTTGACCTTAACGACCTCTCTTCGTCCAATTAGAGACGAGCTAGGAATGAAATTTGGACGATGAAAAGAGGCTTAATTAAGACAGCTAAACATCTGTTAGTCTAGTATATGTGTTGACTTTTGTGTTTTGGCCTTTGCAAGAAGGGAGGGGGAGAAAAAGAATGTTGGACGGTTTTTAGACTCCAGCGGTTGTCATCGTTAGATGGGACTGTTGGCGATAGCTTTATTAAATAGACAGCGGGGTTGGCAGCGCATCTCTTTTAACAGAGTCTCATCAAACGAATCTCTTGGCTTCGCATGAAATTTAATAACAGGAAAGCAGCGCAAATGAAATAGACTAAAAAAAAAGAAGGTAACATTTAAATTCATATTTCCAGTTTACGCTATGCGATTACCGCTAGTTTGAAGTTGCCAAATAAAATGAAGCCGGATTTCTGAATGGCTTTATACGTCCATTAAACAATAATTATGAAAGTTAATGCCAGTGCATAACGTACGATGAAACTTTTTAATACACTTCGTTACTATTTTGCAGAAGAGTAATGATTTGAAATTTACCCTTGAAAGATATACAACCGATATATAAAGAGGCTAACTAAATAAGGAGAGTCTGAAATTGACCAAGGGTCGAGATTGTTCATAATAAGTAAGTTTAAGTACGTGAACGAAAAGAAAGCTAACTTCCTTGTAGATGCATTAAATTAGCTTCTGTATTCTTAAGATTGCATTATAAGAAGCCTTCAAGGAACGTAAGTTCTCTTCTGGTAATGTATTATTTTCAAACGAATTGCTTTTTCACCAGAGAAAGTTTTAAGCTTTCTTTCATCGATGATCTTAAAAGCGGTTAAAGATAGAAATTTCGGACAAAACCCATTTGATTGACTGAAATCATGAATTTTATACAACTCAGATACTCTAAAGTTTAGAAAACATGATAGGTAAAGATAGTAAATTTTTAGATGTCTTTAGTTTTAACTCTGATATTTCTCAGACGGTTGGCATGAAATTTGAAGTTTCATTATGAGGATGGTCATTTGGTGAATTTAACACTGATATAGCAGCGCAACTTAAGCATGTTTCTCTGTTATAATCCAACTGCAGTATTTTCCAATCGATTTTCATCATAGGACAGCCCCTTGGAAGGGATAACCTTTTCTTATAACTGGCTAAATAAAGCTACTTATCAACGTCGCTCACAATACGTTCACTTGCTCTCAGTATTTATATATTCAAAGTGTTCAATTGTAACATATTCACCCTTCTGTAATTGTTGCTTCTAAAACGCACAATGTAGCTTTAACTTATTTAAGTCATGATAATTATTTTTAATATAGTATACTTAAACTATTTTTCCTTTTTCTTAATTATATACTCCTATAACCTACACTTTAGAGGAGAAAGAGCATCTAAACGTATGCATGTACTTAGACCATATTATTGGTTTCCTTTGAGGCGTGTTTGATTTTTAAAATGTTGATATGCGAGCTTCTCACAAAAATACTTTTCAGGTATCTTAATGCAAAGTATGGAGATCTGTTTTTCTATTGGAATAAAAGGAAATCTGTTCTCGTACCTACTATAGAAATTGCGTTTAATAAACACCGAAACATAGCCTGAAGTTTATATTTCCAGCACTCAAAGGAAATAATCGTTTAAACTCTTGCCACAACATATTGGTAACGAAAATTAACCGTATGCTATTTACGTTAGATTGAATTGAATAATATTCCACAGACCTGTAAAATGTAATGAGTAATGTTTATTTATTTAGCTTTTTCTTGCGGTGTATTCATCGAAAACTTCTTTCCTTATCATCTCTTGATCTCGGTTTCTGATAAATTGGCGCGCTTAAGACTTAAATTAACCTTTTCGTGACTTTACACCCCAAAGCTGAAATCTTACCGCTCTCGGCAATACATCATGACGACTGTGGTCTAGCTCTGAAATTTATTTTTCCTCTGCAGCCCTTCTGCAAGCACTGATGAAGAGATGGGAAATTGCTTACGTTTAATATGTAAAGATAAAACCTAATTTCTTTCCAGAAAACTTAATGAAAGTGAGAGGCATAATGATTTTAATAAGGTACGAGAAGTCTTTAACAAATTATGTATAAAATGTTTGGATACAATACACAATAAAATGGTAAATCCTTACCAGCTTGAAAGTCTTGAATGTTTATTGATGATTTTCGGAATGCCGCTTTGTTTCGAAGATGCAGGCGATGAAGGTTTTTTTCGACAAAAATAATTTTTTATTACTTAATATTACATGTAAAGCTGCAAATGACTACAATAATTGCTGAAAATGACCACCACCAATTAGGATGCATCGATCCAATCTTCTTCTCATTGACTGCCGAACTTTTTCAAAAACACCAAGGTTGTTTCTTATTGCATTACACCCATCAGCTATCCGATTTCTCAAATCTTCTACGTTTTCCACTGGATCATAGTTGTGTAAACTAACGTCTTCAGATGGTCCCATAAAAAAATCCGAGAGATTTAAGTCCGAGTATCGAGCAGGAGATAAGTGAGGTCCACCTCGACCAATCCAGCGGTCTTGATATGTTGCATTTAAAAACTCTCGAGCAACAACACTAAAATGCGCTGGTGCACCAACGTGCATAAACAATACATTTCTCGTTGCCAGTGGTATATCCTCTAGAAAGGCAGGTAGCGAGTGCTACTAATAATTTCGATACACCTCACCGGTACGTCTTCCCGGTAGAAAAACCGATACACCTCAATAGCTTATGAAAGGACAAAGAATGCTTAAAATTACTCAAAGAATCATCCCTTGAATTTTTGCTGTATAGTCTGTTTTAGTTTGTTGTCTCTTCAACTGCCTTTACTTTCTATAAGTCCGGGGTAGTTTTTCTTATTTCTAGATTCTTCCTCCGTTTTATTTCCTAGACTCAGGACTTGTAAAATGGCTATTCCAACATAATCAAGAAAAAAGAAACCAGAAATAAAAATTTTGAACCCAGACTCAGGATTAAATATTGTTAACACCACGAAATAAAACGGAAGAAGAATCTAGAAATACGAATTCTCGATTTCTACCATTTAATCCTTGTTTTTCATTTTCTATATATTTTTCTATTGATTTCATATTCATATGATCGCAGCTGTGCAAAAGAGTTAAGCTGGTAAACATTTGTAATGATTTACCATTTGTAGGAACATAAAATCGCTCTTAGGTTATATTTAATCGAAATAATTTTCCACCCATAAAGTAATGAATTAATTGGTGCATTTCATAAATTTTTTTGCGGGTTTTTTTTTGTAAATCAATTTTAAATTCTAAATGGATGTTTTTTTAAACATTTTATCGATTTTGTCTAGAGCTGAAAATCTTGTGAAAGTCCGTATAACGATCGGGGAGAGAGGAAGGGGGCGACGGGCGATCGTCTTCAATCTCGGAACCGAAACCGTAATCGTCTTTAACACCCGTCACGCGACAAAGGTGTCAACTTTCACCTTCACGGCAGACTAAAGCTTGACAGGGTTTCGCTTTTTCCCACAATGGAGGTTTCGTTCCTACCCCTCGCTTATTTGAAAAGATGTGAAGAAAATAGGGGAGTGTTTCATTTCTATTTTAGAATTGGAAGTTAAAAGAATGTGTTCTCATTCGTATTTAATTTCCGTTTTGTCATTAAAAAAGTTCCTCTCTTCTGTCTCGCTCTTTTCCTCAACCCTTTGGCTTTCTCCAGCTCGTTTCTTGGGTTTTTTTGCTTTTGATCGGTTCTGGGAAAATTCATTTCCTCTTCGTTGAAAATGGTATTTGTAATGCCAGCTTTGTGTTTTTAAAGCGATCGGAGAGGAATTGGGCTTTTATAGGGTAGATTCGCGGAACTGGCTAATCGATTATTTTATCTTCATTAAAATTAATGACGTCTCATTTTTGGAAATCATTCGCGCTAATTTGTTTTGGAAAGGGAAAAATTTTTTTAAATTTATCAGGAAAAAATAAATTTTAGAATATGAACGCCCAGATGCTATTGAAATTCGCTACGCATAAAATTACTCTCAAAAACGGAGAGGATGCTTTTAGAAAACTTTAATCCACCTTTAATTATTTGCTACAGTAAGAGGCGTAAACATCGTGACATTCCACCGTGTGATTTTAATGCTTGAAGAGATTCTTTTCTTTTTTAGAAATTTATGGTTTTAAAATAAACTTAATTTGAACTGCAAATGGAGTTCACAATAAAAGGGATCATATTGCTCGAAGCTTTCCTGGTTGCAACGTTTAATTTGCTTGCTTCAGACCCCAGAGAGTCGTGTGCTGATAATAGAGAGCTGAATGAAAGTTTCAAGGCGCACTTGTTATCCATAAAAAATTCATTATCAGTATGCCAATTACTGAAGCAGACTGCCGGCACTAAAAATTACATTAGCGGAAATGAAAAACAGAACGACACGAACAAATGATCGAACGTTGTCCAAATTTGGTGAAATATTTCAGTAAGGTTTGAAGATTGAAATATTATATTAAGTGGTAAGACGAATTTATTTATTTTATTAAATGGTGATAGATGTTACACTTTTGCAGTTTACATGCGAAGATGACTTCTCATATGTATATTTAATAATGTAATAACACTGAAAGAACTCCAGAGTTCCCCTACAGGCGCAAAGCCTTAAAATGGGATTAATGAGATAAAAGAAAGAAAAAAAACAAACAACTATCGGGTCGTTGTATATCAAATGTCGAATTGCAGAGATCATCTTTAATGGCCCTATAGAAAGGACGTCTTCACACGTGCTATTCGAAATATCGCCCATTGCAAAGCAAACATTGTTGCCAACGATCTGGCAGCTTCTCGAGTCCTCTCCGATAGAATCCATGGTCATGGGACTCAACGGGAATGCGTTTTCGACGTCTGCTTGGGTTAGGAATGTTTTCCTCCGGAGAAAATTGTCCAGGCTCTGGAAAGATGGTAGTCGGTAGGGGAGAGGTCCGGAGAGTACGGGGGTGTGTAGAAGCACCTCCTAGCTCAGATACCTATAGTGCCTGCACGTTCGTTCGTGCAACGTGCGGACGCGCGTTGTCATGCAGCAGAAGGACGCCTTTGCGATGCACAAGTGCAGGTTGTTGCTGACACAGTTTTGTGTGCATACGATGTAGTTCATGACAATAGGTCGCAGCGGTGATCGTCTCCCCCTGCTGCAGGAAGCTGTAATGCACTACACCGCGGATGTTCCACCAAACTGTAACCATATGTCCTGCTTTTTCACCTTGCTGATGGTCCTAAGGTGTCTACTGCCAGTCGATGCTGATACAGCATGATCCCCTGCAAGGTCCCGAACAGTTTTTGGTGGGTCCTCTTCCACAGATCCTTCAGATCAGCGTCATTCAACACGTTGGGCGGTCTGCTGTATGGCTCATTTTCCAGGTTCCCGGAATCTTCGGAACCAACGCTGGACAGTACGTTCGTTTATGTTGTCTACACCGAATACCTTATTGATATTTCAAGAGGCGTTGGATGCAGTGTGATTCAACCTGAACTCGTAATGCATTATCACACGTAATTCGTATGAAGTCATGACTTCTTCGCTTGGGTTCAAACGCTATTAATTATCATCGCAGACATGCAAATTTCAGGCAGCTGGTCGCTGATAGGTTTATCTCTGGGAATGTACCACTTTGTTATGGCTACATGCTACTAAATGTGGAAACCGTGCTGAAGCGTGGAACCCACCTCGAAATCCGACATTTGATATGCAACGACCTGATAGATATTAGATAACATTACGTCTAAGTGAGGAAGAGAAATAAGCAAAGGACTAATAAATAGCTGACTCATAAAGAAAAGAAACAGAGGACTTAAAATTGTGTATAGAGGAATTAAAAAGATCAATATAACTTTAAAAGTATTTTAAAGTTTGGAGCTCTATAAAAATTACTTTTTTAAAATAAACGCAGACTTCGACCTAAATAGAAATAAAAACATCTTAAAACTGAACCGTAGAATAAGGAACACGGAGGCCGAGACGGGATAACAAAAGAGCGCCATCAACATAATTATTAAACAAATATTATTAACTTGCCAGCAAATGCATTTTGAACAAATATCTTGTTGTTACATTTATATGGCGTAATTTGATATTGACCAGAAGTCTTGAGTTTATGATAGTGTCGACTTAAAAATTGGATTATAGAATCCCTTTTTTACAAATTCTAGGTCACCCAATAACATTTAATTTAATAACAACTTTCTCTCTTAGCTACATAGGCTGTTCTTAGTATTTTGGTTTTCATTTCCGCATGAAGCACATGTTATGTGTCACTTGAATAACTTGTATTTGAAGCCCAGACTCCTTCACGTGAATTTCAAAACACGCTTTATGAAAATTTTATCAAAGCAGGGATAAATAGGTAAGCCAGTCCCTGATTCCCATTTTCCACAAATTTACTATTTAGTCATTCGTTGTTACGTGCATTTGCACACTGAGAGCAGCCATGTTGTCGGGTGTATAGTTTCCAGCATCAGAATTCCAAAGGTTGTAGAAGTATATCCTTTCAGGATCAGCGATGGATTCTGGTGCCCTTTCGTATTCTTTTAAGGACTTGTTGTCATTGATTCGACTGCTCCAAATCGAAATGGTACTCGTCGCTGAAAAACTGTACGATGCCATAAAATTATGCAGTTTTCACCGTTTCTACAATAGGCAAGTTTCTGTCGTCTTGTGATTTTTGTATCTAAGGTACGCACTTCTTATAGCCTAGCTTTAAGCAGCCTATTCTCAAAGATTCATGGCGATGTTCTACATGTAACTGAGATCTACATATAACTGCTTCCCAGATTTCAGTAACCAGACGCAAGTCCTTCCTTGACTAATTTAGTCTGTTTGGAAGGACTTGCGCCTGCTTTACTTGCACCAGTGTTTTCATGATTACATCTCCCCATGGCTTTTTTTACAGTCATTGCACTACTAGCAACTCTGTAGGCAATTTCTATGTCCCTCATGTTTAATTATGCGGCCTCTCTTATAGACAGAGATGGTGATAAATTGAGCATGGCATGTGAGCATGCTACATTGTTCTCACCATCTGCACATTAAAGCAAAACTGTTAACAAACACTTGATATTACTTTTTTTTTGTCAAAGACTGTATTAACGTTAACTTGCACTGACGACTATAATTTTTTGTAACTATGGTTGTATTATTAACTTGATAAAAGATATTTCTCTTTATTTAAAATAATCATTTCATTAGGTAGAAATGTTTGCAGTATTCAGGCCATTCATTTCATTCGTAATGCAGGTGATTTATTGCACAGTGGAGCAAATATCCATTTGGACTGCTTCGCCGCTGGCAAAATTCTTTTGGTTTTATGAAGCGATTGTTATTTCCTTTTTTATCACTTTCTGCGAAAGAAAGAGAGCTCCGGGCTTCTGCTTTTCATTACAAACCGGTTATCATTCAACTGGTGTTTTGCCGTTTCCTGCCAGGAGAAGAAAGCAGATCGGCCGCTGTCACTGAAGTTGAATGGGTTAGTGGCGGTGAAACGAAGAAGTTATTTCGTCCTGTCACTGAGCAACGATTCTTTCTCCTCCACGTGATAGATGACATCACCAACATGTTTAATGAATCTTGATCGCTACTTCACTCACGTCATCATTTGATCGAAATAAATTACCCTATCATTTGGAATTAATAAGCGTTTCCATCATCTCTTTCATAAAGCAAAGTGTTTGCTTTTCCGCATCTTGAAAAAAAAATGCTGTGGTCTTTTTCTTTCGGCTTCAAGGTTATCATTTTAACCCAAGTATGTAATGTCTCAGTAGATGCTTGGAAAATTAATTTTTGGTAACACATTATCTTATAGGCTAGCAATTGAGAGAATCCCAAGAAACAAAGATTCAGTTGCATTAGAAATGCATGCTGTCAGAGAAAATGTCAGTCGGTACTTGAATAATTCTTTTCATTGTTATCGTAGCTATGCTTTTCTAGTATATTCATAAATGTGTGAATTTAACTCTAATGGTAATTGGATGTAAAGCTTATTTGGATTTGTCACTGAGAGTAAAGTCTATGGATAGTTCTTGATCTGTAACAAGAAATTTAAGCAGTATACAAACAACAATTTAGATAAGGTTCTAGGCTGCAATTATAGAAGTTATTGAATCAAGAGCTTTTTGAACCTGGATTTAGATGGACGGTAAGAAAGAGTCACTAATCTCTTCAGATGAATTAGTAGCCTACGCGATTAGTCTCTAGGGCAAGTTGCATAAGCCGATTTCGCAGCCAAGACCATCGGGACGTAGGCTTTTCAGTTCTCGAGGCTGTCGAGTCGCGGGTTCGAAACTCGTTATGGGCAAGGATGTTTGTGTTTTAACTGGAAGTGTGAATGAATATATTAACGTGAAAGAGGATAAATGGCCTAGAGATAGACGCGTCCAAAAATCTAAAAAATCATGAACGCACTTTTATCATGACTGTTCTCGATGGCACCTAAAGGCGATCCATCCCTTTGCCGCCCCCTCTCTTCTCAAATAGCAAAGTAATAAACATCAAACTTACTAAAAAAAAACAACAAAAAAAAAAAACCTGTAAAATGGACAGCTCTACTATCCCGATAGAGAGAATTCATTTTTCAATGCAGTAGGCCAAAAATGCCGCCTCTTAAAAGATCCTCCCCCCGGTACGTCCCTGGCTTCTATAGAAATTTCTTTGCTTGACTCGCAGCATCTAGCTGTCAACACGGCTTGAGTTGTGTATCTAGCAGCGAAAAATCTATCCAATTCGAAAAATGACGAACACTTTTAATCCTTTATAATTTTCTTACTCCAGTCCCTGATCTCTGCTCTTTTTTATCCATCACTAAAAAAATAAAATTCACTTTGCCACCCACAACTCTTGCTTTACGTAAACGTGTCTGTTCTAGCTTACCTGACTGTTACAGGTGTTGTACAGCGAAAATAGCAAAGGGCTATGAAAAATAAAACCTCAGTTGTAGTTTATATTTGATTTAAAAATGAAACATTTTTGTTTTATGATACAAAATATTTGGAATAGAATAACAATACTGTAAAATTAAAAAACGTCGTTACTTAAGCATGAGGAATGTACGTACGTTGTGGTTTCATTTATTGCAAACATTATTGCTCGTAATTAGCTATCTGAACTGATTGTTTTATTATTTTATTAATTTTTCAGTGGCGAAATTTATATAAGAAAACATTGCTTGATTACATTTTACTAACATTCTTAAAGCCCTATAGGCAAGTCTTAGCAATGCAGAGAACGTTGTAAGGCAAGGCTATTCCAATCTTTGGCTATTTGTCTTTTCTCTTCTACAAGTTTACTTTAACGTAATAAACCTAGAACGTTAATGTATAGACATCGTTTTACGCTTTTTTTGTGAAGCTATTTGCCAGGGAATCTGAGCGAGAGACGGAGGCAAGGGCTTGTTTTGTGGTTTTGGGGGGGCCCATTGTGTGCAAAGCGTCTTCCTTCGCTTTCTATAGGGAGGAGGGCACTCTGAAAGGGAGGCGGTGGATTGGAAGAGGAGAGTTTAGAGAATGGAGGAGATGACATGTCATGACGATGGTCGTTCAATTTCCACCCTCATCGCCCGCATTGGCCCCCATTGGGCCGAGGGGCTGCTTTGAAAATCCCCATGTAGCGGTGGCGCTTCGCTAAATCCTCGCGGCAATCGACAGGCGGCGCTACGTCACGCGCCCTCTTTCTCCACTCCGGGCAGCTTTTTAGGACTTTGGAAATTCCCTCGGATGATGAGTTCAGGGCGGCAGCTATTTGTATTTTTAGCATTTCCAGTTCCCTCTCGAGGTCGTTCGTCGGTGATCTCCTTCCCATCATCCTTCGTGGGCGTTCCTCGTGCCATTAACCTTTCGCGCGCACCTACTTCGTATTCCGTGCACGTGGGGCGAAAGAAGCGAGAAAATTGAAGGACTCAACTTCTTTTATTCTGGCGAGAATTTTTGAAATTAGGGGGCAAAACCTGTCAGTGTTTCTAGTGCCCTCTTTATTCTTTTTCTTCTTTTATTCCTCTTCATTCTTTGCCTACTTCGTTTCTCTTAATCCAAACAAGTAGAGAGTGAAATCTTCTCCTCTCTTTTTCGCTCTCTCTCTCTTAAAAATAAAGCAAACTCAAATTATTTACAGTGGCATTGTTCAGCTTATGGTTTCTCAGCAACCTTAATGGTTGAATTTTTTTAATATAAGAGTCCATTATTATAATTGTTTATTAACGGTAGTAATATTTTAATCTTTTAGTACAAAATAACGTCTCTTTAAAGAATAATATTATTCTTTTTAACAAAATTTGATACGTCGTTATCTAAATTCGGATTAGGAAAAAGAATCTTCAGATATCAACATATGATATATGACATGCAGGATAACTAAAATGTCTGTTGCATCCCTTCTACCTGTATCGAAAATGGAGATATCCCAAATCTGTTACAGCCAATAAATAGGAAGTTACGGGAGACTTTCCGATGAATATGTAAATTAGAATACATAAAAAAAATTATCTCATTAACCCTAACAAATAGGGATTAATTTCCAATTACAAACTTGTTCCGCATTTATTATGAACACGGTTAAAAAAAAAAAAACACCTCATAATCGGTTGAATAGTAAACTCAAAAATGAAACGGGAATATCTGTACCTGCAAATGCCCATCCAGTTTTGCTTATTTCTGGAGGTTTTCACAACAGTACTCAATTTTGTTATTTGTGAAAATAAATGTCAACCCTCTACATGTAGGAATCATTGGGTTGATGAAAATCCTTGCTTTGTCTATATTACGAGTACAGATATTCCAAATTTCATCTTAGTCGATATCTTGAAAACGGATCTTAGCATGATCGCTGGCTGAAATCGGAAACCCCGAATTTTCTAGAATTTGTAATGTCGAACTTCGATACCTCGTAGGATGTGCAAATAGTATATTGCAAGTTATCGACATGTAAGTATGTTACTTCCTGCTACGAAATTAATCAAGAAGATAGTTTCTAGCGATTTAACTATGTATCTTTGGCTTTTGATACTGGTTCAATAAAAGGGCAGCCGATAGGGGTGCCATGCCACTGGATTCCCGTTGAATTACATATAAACCAGCGCAAGCGTATAATAATCGAATGATTTAGTGATTGCTCAGATCGCCATTTCGAAAGTATATGACGCAATCTATAGTTCTTCATTAATAGGGGACTTCCACGCCTTCAATGTCAGACCTCCAATAAATTATTTATTCAACAGAATCAACAGGAATCTGAGTATTTCTACTAAAATGTGTCAACCTACCAGAGGAGTTATCCAAGGCTCAGGCTTTGTCATGGCAACGGCTTCCTTGTACCTTCAGTTCTCTATAGTTACGTCGACCATAAAGTTTTATTAGCAGCCGATTTATAGTATAATGAAGTTAATGAACCAAATAAATGTAACTTTTAATGAATTAATGACTTCATCTTTTATTAATTAACTCGGGGGAGGCCGTGGCCTGGTGGGCTTTCACTGAAACACAACTTCTGTGAAGTTAAGCAACATCAGGCACGGCTAGTCATTGGATGAGTGACCATCCGTGATCCACGATCTTC
>JAHWFO010111979.1:913456-962651 GCA_023313115.1 Rhysida immarginata | reverse complement strand
CCCCCCCCCCCGGCTGCTGTGACCATCATACAGCAGTCGTTAATCCAGGTTCAACCAGGGACCCAACTCGTCGGCTTCTAGCCATACAGGCCCTGGATGGACGTATTGGATTATCAGTACTATTGAATAAAAAAAAAAAAATAAATAAATCTTCACGCATTGTGTGACGAGTGGTAATCCTTCATTAATTTAAGTGTGAGCCTTTGTAACGAATCAGGGCAGGCTCGTCACAAAGTTACATACTTTCTTAAGGATCATAATTCCATCTTACAAAATCTTCATAAAGATATTCAAGTGTTAGAAACATGGTACAAAATACGTGGCCTAAAGTTAAATAGGGGCAAAACCAAAGTTATAGTGATTTCCAAGGAACAAGATTGTTAATAATTTTGTATGTATCCTGGGCTTTGCTTTAGACTTTAAATTGGAATGCAAAGAAATATAGTATAATTTCATGAAGGTTTTTCGATGAAAACATTGTCATCATTTTAAGAGTTAAGAACGTTCATAATTACCGTGGTAATTCCGCTTATAATATTGTGTGGTTAAATGTTAAATTTAGTGAATAAATGTTAAATTTAGTTTGATAGTACGAGGTCTATTCGCAGTTCTAGTCTTTATGTGGTTTGGTGCGGGCTGCCTTTTCGAAATAGCGACTTTCACATTCTATATATAGTTTCTATTGATGCGTTTTCTTCTCAAACACATCTTGTAGACATTTCCTGAGAGCCGGTGTAAGGTAATGGCTCATCATTCACATTGCGTTTGCAACCCCTAAATGCCGCCATTATTTGAATACGGCACGTCTCCATTTGATTCTTCACCGTAGGCTTGTGTTATCTTCTCAAACATTTCCTGGCTACTTCAACAGGATTTTGGAAGAGTCCTCGTAATATTGCTTTTTAAACTGCTCAATAGGTAAATGGTATCAGGTCATTTAAAAAATTCTTGCATATTTTCGGTGATACATTTACACTTACATAACTGATAAAGACAATTCAATTTATTGTCTCAACGGGTGGGTAATGTGTAAATCCCATGTCGGTAGAAATCTTTGATTTCGGAGGCAAAAAAGTCTTTCAATTCTGTTTCCAGGGCATGGCGATTTCTTAACTGCCGTGTGCGCATATGATTATCCAGTGATCCAAACAAGTAATAATCTGTGGGAGAGGTGTCAGAGGAGTACGGGAGATGAGGCAGAACTTTCCACTTCAGCTGCATATTCTTTTAACGGATCTGTAAAGCTGTGTGCGTCTTGCATTGTTCTGTAGCAATAGGGGAACTTTGCGATTTACCAATGCAAATTGTTTTTGGAAGAGTTTCTGATTAACCTGTTGGAGCATATCACTCTATACATTCGCAGTAATGGGTTTGATCTTGCTTTGAGACTCCAACTGCTCTCCAGAAAACAGTCAGCAACAATTTCTTTGAGTATAGGTCCTGCTGTGGGATCTTTCTAGGAAGTTCTCCTAATGATAATTATTGGTAGGAGCGATGAATATTATTGTAGAGGACTCATTCTGATCGCATGTAAGAATTCGGTCCAGCAGTGGCTCTCTGTGATCACGTTGGAGCAAGGAAGAGCAAGTGACCACGTGTTGCACTTTATTCGCTGCTGATAAAACATGCAGGATCCACTTATCCAATGCGAAAATGATTATGCACAGATTCCTCTGGTTAATTCATGACTCAGGTTTGGCGTGGATTAGCTTCAATTAGCCTTCAGTGCATCTTCATCAACAATAGACGGTCGTCCAGAGCGGGAGTTACCTTTGAGGGATTTATTTCCATCCCGGAATTTCGAAAACCAAAACTGAGCTTTTCTTGTTGACAAGGCATCCTGTCCTTACGGTTGATATATATTTCAGCATGACCCAGTTAGAATTTAAAAAGCAATGCTACTCGAATTCAACTTTTACAGTGAAGTAATTTCACTCTGAAACCACCATCGAGCTTTTTATCTGCCTTATTTACACGGTAGTTCTGGGTTGAAACCGCGTTTATTAAAAATCTTGAATATGTACCAAAAGAAATCTTGATTGAAATCACCAGGTTGAAATCAGTGCCTTGAAAGAACATGAACCAAAAGAATTACCCATCAAAACATGCCCATTCATGAAACTCAAGACGTTGTGCTCTCTGTAGCACGGCAAAAGAACCTCATAGAATAAAAACATATTGCCCTTCAATAAATTGTTTTATTCCCTGCCAATCATGCACAGTTTAAAAGCAATATTTCATTGTTATTAATTTTGTCCATTTATTCAGTTGTTTAATAAATATAGTACATGTATTAAAGAGCATTTCCGAAATTCTTTGTATTTTGTGTTTCTTTAATACGTGCATCATAGGGTTAAACTTCAGCAGTCACTATGACTTTCATTTACAACTTATTACTACGAGAATGAGGTACAGATAGAGCATCACGTGTGAGAGTGCCTTAGCTAGTATGAAACGTATTTTTCAAAGTATAAAGGGCGTTCAAATTTGACCTGAACGTTATTTTTTTGTAAATTTCATTGTTGTAAAAATCTAAACTTTCATTGTTGGGATGGCAACTATCGCCTGTCATGCAAATGCAGCATCACTCATCCGGTTGCCATGACAACCGGTTGTTTGTTTAAACAAAATGGCGATGTGTCGGCAACGAATAATCATCAAGTTTCTCCACAACGAAGGTGTGAAAGGAACTGAAATTCATCAGAGACTTAAAAGACAGTTCACCGAGTCATGTTTGTCTCGATCATCCGTCTTTGCTCGGTGCCAAAAGTTTGAAGGAGGGCGAGAATCCACCGGCAATGAACCTCATAAGGCAAGGCCAGCAACTGCTGTCCATAATGGCATCATCGCACGAACAAATGAGTCGATAAGGGACAGCAGGTGGATTCATGTCTGAAAATTGGCTTCAATACTGAACTGATGTGGAGACCATTATTCACGATAAGTTGAAATTCAACCAGATCTGTGCCAGATGAGTCCCTAAGCAACTCTCTGAGGATCACAAAACCACCCGGGTGGAAATCTGTTCCATGCTGCTGCTGCGATATGACAGGGAAGGTGACAGCTTCCTAAGGCGTGTTGTGACCACCGACGAGACATGGATTCATCACCATACTCCTGAAAGAAAGCGTGCGAGCATGGAGTAGCGACACTTGGACTCACCACGACCCAAGAAATTCAAGATGACACTGTCGGCAACGAAAGTGATGGCGACTGTATTCTGGGACATTAAGGATATCATTCATGTCGATTTTTCAGAAGAACGTGGAACCATAAATGCACCCTACTAGTGTGACATTTTGAGAACGTTCCTGAAGCCGGCACTATGGAAAAAGCGACCAGGACTTTTTAGCAGTGGTGTTTGTTTTCTGCAAGACAATGCCAGACCACACACAGCCAAACTGACTATGGACACACTGACGGAACTCAAATGGGACATCTTATCACATCCTCCATACAGCCTAGAGCTCTCCTCCTGCGACTATCACCTTTTTGGACCATTGAAAGAGTTCTTGGGAGGGCAGAGGTTTGGCTCCAATGAGGAAGTGAAATAGGCTGTCTTGACGTGATTTCGACATCAGCCTGAAGATTTCTACAGAACCGGTATCCAGATGCTCCCAGAACGCTGGAAAAAAATGTATAGAGAAGGAAGGAAAGTTCTTTGAGAAATAACTGGTGTGTGTGTGTAGTTAATTAATTCAAGGGTCTCATAATTAAAGAAGGGCAAGAGCTGACACTTGTAAATAATTCTTGCGAAAGGCAGAAATTAATTCAAAAATATTGAAGGTGGAGTGGTTCAATTGGAAGCCATTTTTCTTTTATTGGTTTAAAGTATGAGCTCGACATAAATAAGTTAAAGCAAGTGATCGATTGCACTTGGAGCACCGGATTATAGCACATGGACTCCTTCAGTCAAAAACACAACAGCTATGGCAATTTGTGAAGGTTTCAAACTATTCTATCTTGTTGTAAAGCTGTCAAAAGAGAAGCACTTAATTAAAACGAAGACTACGCGGAATTTATCGCCCTTAGGCAAACAATAAATCGATTTGGGGAGCATTTTCGCTTGCATCGTTGTGCGTTTGAACGCCACTTCTGCGAAACCTTGGTAAATCAAGACAACACGATGATTAGCAGAGAATATTAGAAACTGTTAAATTTTCACGCGCCAATAAAGAATGTTTATTAAATTTTGCAGAATGAAATTTAGAACGTGGATAAATTGTCCGAAGTGTAATTTTGAAATTGTGGAATTTGTTTATTAAGATAAAAGGAGCACGCAACTTACCTTGAACAAATAAATGGACGATACCAGGTTATCGGTATCATGCAAATGCGTTCGACGCGGGCGGAATTAACAATAGTGCCAGGCATAATGCTATATGTCGCTGGAACTCATATGGACTCTAAAATTCTAAAAAAAAAAAATGTAAATTCCCAAATTACAGTTTTCGCCAATTTAATTTATTTTCCTTTTTTTTTTTTATCAAAGTTCTTCATATATGCTAAACGACCAACTGAAATGTTTACCTTTAAAATGTGTATTCCATGCTTTACATAAAAACCCACATGCTGCGAGTATCATTTCTCATAAAGGTTTGAAAGCTATTATTTGTAGTGAAAATGCGTAAAGATATTAGTCATGTGGATAGAGGCACAAAATGACGTACATGTTGACGCGCCCAAAACCCTAACGAACCAATTGTTCTACTGAGCTGAATGGAAGTGATTGCGTCCACAGTGATGACAACTAGCGTCTCCACGTTCTGCAGCGTCATCTGCGCTGCCTTTATTTTACAACCCCTGTAGTATCTTATATATAGCTTATTCGAATATGTTAACCAGCAAATACATGCTACCAAATAAAACCCGGCAACAACAGCTAAGAGTTAACGATGACATTGTATTAAAAGCAAAAACTGATGCGCCTATTTAGCGCCGTTTCTGCACTTAACTAAAAAGCAAAACGTTAAAGGATGGGGGGGGGGGGGGGCTTAAACTTATTGTGTGTTTTTCTTATCTTTAGTATTGAAACGAAAGCACTTCTAAAGCGCATTTTTTTGGTTCCATCGGAAGGAAGTTGTTTTTTTCCCGCCAACGGAGAATAAAGATTTGTCGTCACTGTTTTGCTTTCTTCTTTTGTTCGTTTTTACAACGGTAGGCTTTAAAGCTAGCATTTCATCTATACACTTAACCGAAGTGCGCTGTTGTGTATGCTGGGGTTTTTTTTGCATGTCTCTTTTAAAGGCTTTTCACTCATCTATGAGCGCAATCGAGGTCATGATTATTTCATCACACGTTAGCGAAAGGAAATAATTCTGTCAGAGACGACTTTGTTTCGGAGCTAATCGGTGCGCGGAGTGAGAGAGCGACGTTCATTTGTCAGCGGTTCGTTGTCGCAGCCGAGGCTCGAGTTGATTTTAATTTTGGCTAAAGATGAAAGATTTTCTCCATCAATTTGTCAGTGACCCAATAATAATTCGGTCGAGAGTCGAGATTCCTCGCATTCCTCGCGTGTCTCGTGCATCTCGGGGCCTCTTCATTTCTCTTTTTCCGTTCCTTTTTTTATTTTTTCGCTTCTTTACATCGCGTGGATAATTCCTCGCGTTGAACATTCCTCGAGCAACGAGAAAGAGAGCGAGAGTCTATCGGAAAACGCAGTTATGGAAATGAGAGAGGCGGGGGAGGGAGGGAGTCAGAGGTTCCTTCTCTGGTCTTTGCGTGCGCCAACGGCTAGAACGCGTCTCTTCTCGGGGCGATCACGCGTACATCTCCCTCTCTCTCTCTTCTCTCTCTTTCTCGTCGAGGGGCGACCGTTACCAAAATACGTACATAAATAAATAAACCATGTCTTTCGACATCTTTGGGACACGTTGGAGCCAGACACGAAGAAATTGGCGTGGGGGTTCTTCTTCATACGAACGAATCGATACGGAAATAACAGCAAACGCAAAAATTTTAAATAAAATAAAACCCTCACGTCGTCCACGCTATGGCTAACCCAATGAAGATTAAATGTCTTTTAGTGAAGAAGGCGTTATTAAATAACATCGCCGGGGTGGATCGTGAATTATACAGGGTGTAAATTTTAAGTTGACAAAGCAGAATAACTCGAAAAATAAGCTTCACACGAAAAAATGCGTAGAATCCAAAGTTGATTATTTTCGAGGGGGCATCTGCTGGTGCTAAAATTAGCCCACCCCCCCCGGCCCCTGGGGGTGGGGCGGGGGGCAACTTTAAAATTTCAAATGGGAACCCCTATTTTTTATTGCAGATTCAGGTCCTACATAAAAAACTACGTACATTTTGTCTGAAACATTTTTTTTATTTTTGGTAGATGGCGCTGTAATTCAAGAAAATCCATTTTCTCATTTTTGCGTGGAAATAACTAATTTATTATTCATTTCGATTCCTACATTGTTTTAACTACAATGTAATTTGAAGACATTTCGTCAACAAACAAATAACGTAAACATTGGCATTTTTTTCAGAATGTTTACATTTTAAATTCTGATCTTTAGAAGAAAAGATTGTAATTTTTCAACTGTTTTTGTGAGTGTACAACGCCGTATTGCTTTTGAATTTACATTATGAATTATCTTTCTGTGGAAGAAAAAATTGAGATGGTGTACATTTATGGAGAAAGTGGGAGAAATTTTGATAATGCAGTCGCGCTTTATGCTCAGCGTTTTCCTGGCCAAACGCGATCACGGTCTTCTTTTGTTCGAGTTATTAAACAATTTACTGCGGAAGGTAGTGTGAACCAGAAAAAAAGAACCCGTGCAGCTACTGTTTGTGGAGAAAACAATCAAGTGTCAGTCCTAGCTGCTGTGGCTCATAATCCACATGCGAGCACAAGAGAAATATCAAGGCAATCAGGAATTTCACATATGAGTGTTTGGAAAATGCTGAAGCTCCACAAATTTCATCCATATCATGTATCTATGCATCAGGAACTACATGGCAATGACCACCAAAACCGTCTAACGTTTTGTCACTGGGCACTTCAGCAGATGCAAACAAACCAACATTTTTTTGCACGAGTTCTTTTCTCCGATGAGTCAACATTCACAAACCACGGGGAAGTTAATCGACATAACATGCATTACTGGAGTGAACAGAACCCACACTGGATTCGAGAAGTCAACCATCAGCGACCTTGGTCAATTAATGTTTGGTGTGGGATAATTGGCGATAAACTTATCGGTCCATATTTTATAGACGGTAATTTGAATGGCAACAAATATCGTAACCTACTTGAAAATGAACTACCAGATCTACTTGAAGACCTGAGTATTGAACTTCGACAACACATGTGGTTTCAACATGATGGTTGTCCAGCGCATTATTCATTAGTAGCGCGCGAAGTACTACATCGACTTTACCATGGTCGCTGGATCGGCAGGGAAGGTCCTGTGAATTGGCCAGCCAGATCGCCTGACCTTACATCGCCAGATTTTTTCTTATGGGGTTACCTCAAAGATATCGTTTATAAGGAAACGCCAACCACTCGCGAAAACATGATTCAAAGAATAAGAGATGCTTGCGCTGCAATTACACCAGACATGTTATCAAGATGTGTTCAGGAATTTACAAAACGAGTCAATAAATGCATCGAAGTTGGAGGTCATCAATTTGAACATTTAATTTCATAAAACGGCGAGATGCAAGGGATTTAAGGACAACAAGCAGGCCGAAAGTGAGAGGCGAGGGGACTCACTGGAAATACAAGCACCCCGAAATTCATTTACTTGCAAGTATTTGCAAATAAGAAAAAATAAAACGAAAACAATCGGTCCTTTTAAGGACCACCAAATCTTAAACGGGAATAACTTCATCTTTACACAGTCTTTTACTTTTTTACTCTGTTAGTTAATGAGTTCACTCGTTAGTACGTAGGATGTTCGGTTAGTTAGTTAGCTAATCAGTTGATTTGTTTGATAATTATAAAGTTGTGTGGCCTCATGACCACGAAACAAAACAAAATTATCCTAATCCGCGGCAAAAAATAATAAAATAATAACTTTGCGGCAAAATTTACGAAGTAAATAAGTATTTTTTATTTCTCCGTAACCATTTCCACGCAAAAATGAGAAAATGGATTTTCTTGAATTACAGCGCCATCTACCAAAAATAAAAAAAAATGTTTCAGACAAAATGTACGTAGTTTTTTATGTAGGACCTGAATCTGCAATAAAAAATAGGGGTTCCCATTTGAAATTTTAAAGTTGCCCCCCGCCCCACCCCCAGGGGCCGGGGGGGGTGGGCTAATTTTAGCACCAGCAGATGCCCCCTCGAAAATAATCAACTTTGGATTATACGCATTTTTTCGTGTGAGCTTATTTTTCGAGTTATTCTGCTTTGTCAACTTAAAATTTACACCCTGTATAATGTTTACAAAAATGATAAAGCACTGTTATATTAAAAACATCCATTTTTCTAAAAAAGATTTTTAATTCCGTAAATAAAATTAAAAAATTTCCTTGTTGCTGTTCTGTTGTTTATAGACTTTAAATTACGTATATGGTATGTTGCCGGTACACAAGGGCAAATCATGCAAATATAATCATGCAGTTAGAATCTTGATGGTTGGTTTGGTTTGCTTGGTATTAACGTCCTTTTCAACTGCCATGGTCATTTCAGAACGGCGTTATAGGGGCCGCAAATTTTGCCTCGCAAGAGTTCTTTAACGTGCAGCTGGCAAACGACTACACGAGACCAACGGCTTTATTCCCCTTCCGAAGGAAATGCGTGATCACAGGACTTTCCCCCTGAAAAAATCATCGTCGTCCTCGGCCGGGGTCGAACCCGCGTCCTCGGGCTTAGAATCTTGTAATAAGTCTAAAAACGAGTAAATAAATCTGTCATCTTAAATAAAATAATTAAACGAAATTCTTGATTCCAACAGCTCTTAAAAAAAATGCCTGTTTATTACTTTGAAGTAAATTATTTGTTGATTATAATAAATCCCGAGAAATTATAATCTTTAAACGCACAGTCTAGTCTAAAGTATTTTTCTCTTTAGTGACTGGAACTTCATACAGTACTGCGAAGGGCGTTCAAATTTGTCCTGGACTTTCATTGTTGTAAAAATCTAAACTTTCATTATTGGGATTGTACCTACCGCCTGTCATGCAAATGCAGCACCACTCATCCAGTTGCCATGACAACCGATTTTGTTTAATTAAAATGCCGGACAGCGATGTGTCGACCAAAGTGAAACAACGAATTATCATCAAGTTTCTCCACAAAGAAGATGTGAAAGCACCTGAAATTCATCAGAGACTTCAAAGACAGTTCACCGAGTCATGTTTGTCTCGATCATCCGTCTTTGCTTGGTGCCAACAGTTTGTAGGAGGGCGAGAATCCATCGGCAATGAACCTCATAAGGCAAGGCCAGCAACTGCTGTCCATAATGGCATCATCCCACGAACAAATGAGCTGATAAGGGACAACAGGTGGATTCATGTCCGAGAATTACCTTCAATACTGAACATCATCCACGATAAGCTGAAATTCAGATGGGTCCCTAAGCAACTCTCCGAGGACCACAAAACCACCCGAGTGGAAATCTGTTCCATGCTGCTGCAGCGATATGACAGGAAAGGTGACAGCTTCCTAAGGCGTGTTGTGGCCACCGACGAGACATGGATTCATCACCATACTCCTGACCCAAGAAATTCAAGAACGTCGAACCATAAATGCACCCTACTACTGTGACATTTTGAGGACGTCACTGAAGCCGGCACTATGGAAAAAGCTACCAGGACACCTTACCAGTGGTGTTTGTTTTCTGCAAGACAATGCCGGAACAAACAGCAAAACTGACCATGGACACACTGACGGAACTCAAATGGGACTCCTTACCACGTCCTTCATACATCCCGGATCTCTCTCCCTGCGGCTATCACCTCTTTGGACTATTGAAAGAGTTCTTAGGAGAGCAACGGTTCGTCTCCAATGAGGAAGTGAAATAGACTGTCCTGACGTGGTTTCGATATCAGCTTGAAGATTTCTACAGAACCGGTATCCAGATGCTCCCAGACGCATATTTTTTATGTACAGAAGAAGAGTTCTTTGAGAAATAACTGATGCGTGTGTGCGTATGTGTGTGTATTTTGTAGTTTCCTAATTTTATAAAAAATAAAATCCAGGTGAAATTTGAATGCTCCTCGTAAATTAACAGTAACATTATTTCTTAGGAAGGAAAGAAGAGCTGTATAAAACACAAATCCCTTTAGAATTAAATAAAAAATTCGTTAAACAGACTAGTCCTCAACAAAATTAAGTTAATTTCAGAAGCAGTGTAGGTAAAAACAATAGAGCTTAGTCTTTAGTTAAATTAATAGTTCGGGATTTTCAAATAGTTTCATTAATCTTACAGAATTATAACCTCAATTACGTTTCTATAACTAAGATTCTCTCTCAATTTTAACCATCGCATCATCGAACTCTCATCCCATCAAGAACACTTCTCTTCCGCGAATTCACAAATACTTAATTTTTATTTCGTTAAGTTCTGTTCTACTTAAAAATGAGTCTTTTTCGTTTAATCTCGCGGGTCAAAGTTGCACTTCTTAGTCAAGTCAATTTAAGCACGTTGACGAATTTTTCTCTCGCAAGGATCTATTCGTCGCAAAGTTATCGGTAAAATAAACGTAGAAAAGGAAAGGAAGGAAGGACGAGAAGGCTCAGGAAAGAATGTTAGTCGAGATTAGTTTAAATACCAATAACAGGGAATTTGTCGTCTTATTTCTGAAGTTTCGCTACGACTCGATGAGATCAACAGCTTTACCTCTCTGCGAATTGCTGGCAGTTAAACTGCGGCAATGATGATGCTGGGCGGTTTGTTCCAAAACAACAGCACATCAAGAAAACAAAATAGAGTATATTCTAACCAGAATATTATTAAAAGACGAGATTAAAGTGGCTTAATCTGTCTTATCTCAAAACTCATCTGGTAAACTTCATTTGTGCTGCTGCTTTTCAACCTTTCTTTAGGATAGATCGATTGCTAGCCCTCTAAAATCAAATAATCATTATCATCGACGAGCTGGATTCGATTTATAGCAATTCCTTTGCAAACGGTTTTAATTAACTTAAATGGTTTGTGAAGACCATAAAGACAAAGATTCTGACTGGGATAACATTCTTAAAGAGGTTTCAGTTCTCAAAATCTAAATAGAATCTAAATTCACGTCTACAGCCATCATGTTAAGTCGGCAACGCTACTTCTGCCTATCTGCCCTGGTCCCTTGAATTTTATTTCTGCCCATTCCTTTTATGACGCCGGCCAGGTGGCCGAGAGGACTAGAGCGTAGGCTTTCTAGTTCTCGAGTCCGCCTGGTCGTGGGTTCGAATTCCGTCGTGGGCATGGATGTTTCTGTTTGTCCTGGGCTGCGTACAGATATAACTTGTGTAAAAGGCGCAAAATGACCTTAGTAGTCGACGCCAAAAATTTCTAATAAACCAACCAACCACCCAAACTTTTATGACGAGTTTTGTTTTGGTATCCATTGCTTGGCTTTACACATAATGAATTACACATATCCATACAATAAAGTTAATTCATATTTCACAACATTTTTTTTTCACTTGCGTTGTTGTACATGTATTCTACAGCCGGTAACAATCCTCAAATAAAGTTTCTTTATCAAAGTCAAAATTCTAATAATTATCAGTTCAGGTTAACTTTTCCTGTGCTACACGCTGCATAAGGTTTTCATCATTGGCATATGCAATTTTTTTTCTCACAACAGGCACGCTGCAGATAGAACATATGCTTAACTCACTCCTGCGGCTATAACAGCAGCCACCATAGAAACTAAGTTGTGGAGGACATCCATTGAAATTTTCCGCCATTCCTCTTGCAAAATATCACACAGGTGAATAATGAAAGTTGCCCGCTTCTCCCTAGACTTATACCCTTTCCAACTCGTCCCAAAGATGTTCAGTGGGATTGAAGTCCCTAAGTTCTGTGCAGCCCAATCCAAGCGTTTAACATTTTCTTCATACTACCGCATGGTAACAGCAGCAATATCTTGGAAGTAACAGGGATCCATTCTGTAATAATGCCACAGTATCGGGAGCACTTCACTATCCATAATATTATAGTATGACTGTGAGTTCATGTTACCACGAACAACCACTAGTGGTCGACTGTCGTAGCACGTGAAGCACCTCCCGCAGCAAAATTTCCTGGTAGCGCTATGCACTCTGGCAGGAAGCGTTTCCGGGATGAACCTTTCCCATACTTGTCCGTCGCCTCGAAACGATTTAAACCTTGACTGGTCACTTCACATAACTGATTTCCACAGTTCCAATGTTCGGTTGCAATCTCTAGTTCTTTGAGACATATTGGTCTTCGTATTATTTGCGGCTGCTTTACCTGAATATCTTAGGTGTTGGTCCTCTGTTCGCAATGTTCCAGTAGAAACTGACACACATGTTGCTGCCCGAAACTCTTGTCTGATGATGGCCATCGGCTGTATCCAGTTTATCACAATTTCACGTTTCAGGATTCTGCTATTTCTGTTGGTCAGAATTTTCGGTCGTCCGGGACGTTCAGCGTTTCTGCAATGTCTCTCTATCTTCCACGTTGATTTCGGCCTTTTTAACTTAGCAGCAATTTCTCTGCTGGATAGCTCACTGAGAATTCATCCTTATCGAATAATTCATCCTTATCTAATTCCGCCATTTCTTTTGGTAGTATAGTAGACCCCTGTAAGTTTTTAAATACGGATTAACGGCGACAAAAGATTTCTACAAACATAAATTCCTGGTTAGGTTAGGTTAAAAGAGTAAACAAGCAGTAGATGCAGTATTTGGTTACAGATAAGAAGAGAGACCACAAAGTAATTTATTAATCCATAGATGTACATTTCTATTGCTATGCAATCGTCGTTTAGTATGAGACCATGAGGATTGCATAGCAATCGAAATGTACATCTATGGATCAATAACTTACTAACTTACTTTGTGAACAAGTGGATCGACCGATCTTTCTCTCTCTCTCTCTCTCTCTCTCTCTCTGTAAGTCCCTCTGATTTAACAAAGCATTTCATTAAAAAAAGCTTTTTGATAAAATTTCGGTTTTTCTCTTAATCGATTTTTTAATAAAAGATTTTATAGATAAAAATAGTTAAGTGCATTATTTTGAAAAACGTAGGCTTATTGGAACACTTGAAAAATTAATCATTTAAACTAATCTAACAACGGGTTTTCGGGTCATTTTTTGCAATTATCCAGCCCTGAAGTTTCTGGAAAGTTAGTGTTGAAATTTTGTACTATTCTTCATTTAGAAAATCTGATAACTCAGGAACTCATTGCGGGCAAATGAATTCAAGTTGGGACTCTGTGAAGACCATTCAATTTTACCCATGCCCAATCCATCGATTTTGATTTGTGGATGATAGTATTTCATGTTGATAAAAAAATGAACCCATGCCAAATATTCCCACATATTAGGCTGCGCAGAATTATCTAGAATATCCAGGTAAATTTCGGCATCCATAGTTTTTTATTTTCCAATAAATATCCCCAGTAAAAAACGCTAGCCCCAGAGCAAATTTGACTCTTGGCACTATACACTCAGGCATATTTGCATTCGCACCATAGTATCTAGCGGGTTGTAGTTCGAAATACCGACAATGAAAATACCGACAATCATAATACCGACAGTTTAAAATACCGACCGTTTAAAATACCGAGAGTTTATAATAACGACAGTTTATAATATCGCCACTATCAATGGAAGATCTTGAAGTCCCTGCAAATCTAAAGAAAACACTGTCTGATAATTAGTTCCTGCTTCGTGATTCTTCCTTAGGTGACAATCGCATTCTCATATTCAGCACCGTGGCAGATATTGGAAAATTGGCGAGTGCCCACTGTATAGCATTCATGCACCAGCCGGAGAAGAAAATTCTCGAATAGTTCCACTATTGTACGCTCTAAAAACCAGCAAATCACAAGAATGGTATATACGTCTATTTGAAGATCTACAGGACGTGGCAGAAGAAAATGAACTATTATTAAACCCGCAGCAGAGGCGTAGCTAAGGGTATCCAAGGTGTGCAAAATATGCGGGCGCAACGAATTATGGGCGCTAAAAAGCTAAAAATGAAAAATCGAACACGGGCGCTAAAAGGCTAGCTACGCCACTGACCCGCAGTACATCATTACCGACTTCGAACAAGGAGCAATTAATGCAACTAAACAAGGCATGCTTCTTTCATTTGGGCCAAAGCGTCTGGCCAAAGCCTGGGTTTATCGAACATATACGGAGAAGATGAAGCTTTTAACTTGCTAGTAAGACATATCCCAGCATTGGAATTTCTTCCATCAAATGAAATTGGCAATGCATTCACGATACTCAAAGCCAACATGCCACCCGAAGTCATTGATGTCATGAGATGGTTTGAAGACAACTATGTTCTGGGAAGAATTCGTCGCTTGCAGAGAAATGTAAATGTGTCTAGATATCTTCCACTGTTTCCACTCGACTTGTGGTCGATATTCGAAAATAATCAACGAGGCCTCCCGAGAACTCAGAACAAGGAGAAAGCATGGCATTATCAGTGGGAGACCCTTGTAATGTTTGTGATAATACCTGAATGAGAATTAATAAATAAGCTGGAGTGTCGTGTAAGGTTTTGGTTTTTTTCCGTAGGAGTATCATAAAATATAAAATTACCGGTAAACCAAAAACATATCGGTATTTTGAATCGTCGGTATTTTGGTGTCAGTATTTTGCTTGTCGGTATTATGATTGTCGGTGTTTTGACAGGAACCGACCGATCTAGCGAGATTCATCACTCCATACATTTCTATTGCTCTATAAGTCCAGCTGCGATGACTTTTCAACCACTTTAAATTTCGTTGAATATAGGTCATCATGATCTTACATGTTAGAATTATGTCCAGCAACTCTCCCGTGTCCATCTGTTTCCACTTCCGCCGAACAATCCTGCTGCTAACGATGATCCTTTATGTTTATGCAAATTCCACAGCGATTATGCGCAATATCCCCCCATCTAATGGTGATAGTTAGAAATACCCAACGGGCATTCATTTAATAGTTGCAGATTATTGTATGTTTAGCCGGAAAATTTTTTTCTGCTCAGGAGAAAATCACCATTATATTATTGTATTGTAGTATTATATAGTAACCAACCAGGGCCTGTATGGCTGACGACCGACGAGTTAGGCCCCTGGCCGGTTACAGAACTGATATGATACATTAAGCATAATACAATCGAAAATTAACATATCGAGAGGTTAATGAGATGTGTTTGTAATATGTACGATTAATTAAAGGGGTCGGATAAGAGACATTTTTGCGTAAGTTATAAGGCCCAGCTGGTTAGGAGTAAATGAGCTGCTGGGAAGGGAGATGGTAAGGCATTCCCAAAATTTCATGATTATGTGATGAATAGTTTTGCTGTAGCGAGCTACGAAATGTTAACTTTAATTTGAAAGACCCTGCATTTCTGTTATGAAGACTGTTGTTCCGGAGAAATACGTTGTTATGTCCGTTGTTTTCTGAGTTTTGTATTCTTATCTGCCAGAACATTATTTCAGTTTAAATAAATAAATAAATAAGAAGAAATAGAGATTTGGCTGTGAAGATCAGCCAAGTCTTCAAGAGAACAAAATTTACGAGTCAAATGTTCGAAGATTGTATAGATTGATTGACATATTTAAGAATTAAAATTTAAGATTCCTGCCGTTTGAATTACCAGCTATTGAATTGAGTATACCGTCTTCAACAATGTATTTAATAATTATTTCATTACCCGCTCAATTTGCTCTTCTTTAACGCAGCAGAAAGAGAATCTAGGACATGATAAATGTTCAGTGATAATTCGTAGAAATTTACATTTTCTGAAAAAGAAAAGAAATAAATAGATGAATGTAATGAAAAATTCTTTTTGTTTCTTATAATAGTTTCCAAATAATGAAAGCAAATTTATTTAAAAGCAGATTTTGTTTGATTGAGATGATTTTATTTGATATGAACCCGTTTCTTTTGAGATGATTTCTTCAAATGACAAACTAAATATTTAATTTGATCCTTTGCTATAATTAACTAGTCGAGATGTAAATTTCAGTTCGGTTTGTCATTGCCTTCGGCTCTATTTATAATGAAGTCATTTCAAAGAAGAAGTGAACATAAATAGAATAAAAAGGACTTTGCTTTATTTAATTAGATGACTATTTAGAAAATGGTGGATTTATATTTGAACTACCAACGTTTTTTTCGCCCCTTTAACTTCTTTTATTCATGACATGCCGTTAATTAAAAAGTGAGATATTAAAAACCCTGGAAGTTTTTCAGGATCTCTTGAAAGAAGATTCATTTAATATTATTTGAATTTCGTTTAAAAAAAAGTTCTAAATTCATTTAATGAGTTCAAAAAGATATTTTGACTTAAAGAGTCTATTCTTTTCTCTTTTAATGCGGAAATGAAGTCCTTACCGAACGTACTGCAAACTTTTTATCTCCTTACCCGAAAGATTTCTCGAAACAAAAGAATTAGATTACGTCTTTGATGACGCATTTCCGTTCCCATTCACATTAACAATTATCACACAGTGACAATTAATTGTTTAATGTACCTCTAAGATCATTTAGAATTATCTTTATGAGAATGACAATGCTTCTCAGCTTCTTAATTGTAGATTGATGCTGCTAGTGTGAAAAAGTCAGCAACGACAGACTTTCTAATCAAAAAGAATGGATTTGTGACGTATACACTCGCGCCAGTTTACTAGGAACCCCACCCAGTACGGTGTTGCTCCGCTTTATACTTGTAGACAGCCTGGATATTGATTCCACAAAGTGCCTGAAACATTCCAGTGGTGCATCTGCCCAAAAGACGTTGCCAAATTTGCACAGTGGTATTGTTGTGGCTGCGTATGGCGGACCGGGCCCTATGACATGGAGCATTTTCCTGCTGAATGATCCCATCAGTGTAGGAAAACAATGGCCATGCAGGGATGCATTTGGTCAGCAATGATGTTTAAGTACTCGATACCACTTAAGGGTTAATCATCTTATTGCCATTCACGATCTGCACAGTTGATAAGATATCGGAATAGAAGTGTTCATGCTCTCATGCAACTGAAGCTTGACACCCTCTCCGCCCGGAAAATGGGACCCATCAGATCAAGAAATCTTTTACCAATCTTCCACGCCCCAATCTTGATAATCACGTGTCCAGTGGAGTTTTTATTTTCCTGTTCTGTTCCAACAGATGGAACCCTGACAAGGTTGATGGTTTGTGCCTTCGGAAATGCTCTCGACAGATCTAGTGTTATATCGCGCTGCTAGCTGGTGATATAACACTAGATCTTGAATGGTAGCATCTTGGTTGCCTTTGATGAGCTTAGATATGGATAATGGACGCGGTGTAGTGCCTTTAAGTGGTAGTTTTTTCCTTCATCGTGCCATTCACTATCTCCTTGAGGCTGGCATCTGCCCTTCTGCACCCATTTTAATATCGCCTTCAATGTTTAACTCTTGTGCCTTACCCACGATACGATTAGAATTGAGTAAAAATACATTATGATGAAGTGATAAATTGGAAATGGAGTCAATGCTCCACCATAAGGAAAATATGGTAATGAATAAGTGGAAAGAAAAATTCCGCTACGTGGATACTTGTGGTCCTTGGTTCGAATCCAAATCGCTGAATTTTTCCTTCCATTTTTTTCTTATACTATATGTCTTTTAAACATATGCATATCGATGGGTAGAGGGGTTCATAATATTTGCCGGTAAGTATAGTGCGCAAACTTTTTAAGGACTATCCAACCATTGTCCATGTGATACAGATCATTCGAACATGTTAAAGCCAGTTTGCAAAGAGTTAGAAGAAGTACTCTAATGGTATTCCGGTTACTCACTTATTTTATTTGGTCTGTCCTCACAAAATTTGATGTTGTTTCTTTGAATATAAGTTTTGTTTTCTTTGCATTCCGTTTCCTTAACTCAAACACTGGCCTAATGAAACCCTTGTTCTGGTATTGTATACAGAGTCTTCCTGATTGTGTCAACATTGCTGGAAGAAGTAGAATGTGGTAAAAAAGCTTAGGTTAAACATGCCTTTATGGAATTCATATCAAGTAAGTCCTTCGACCCCATGAGCAATGCCTCTGTGCCGGAAGGGGCTCTGTCTGAAGAAAATTCCACAGACTAGCAATTACAAAATAATTAATTTAGAGAAGAAAGGGGGAAAATTCTTCAAAAGCGGTCAAAGGGGGAAAATTCATGTGAAGAATCTTCAAAAATGCCTGAAATATGAAGGAAGTTCTTTTAAAAGCCACAGGAACGTTAAAACGCCAACAGAGTGCGATCCAGCCTTGCCCAATTCATACACCTTCATGTCTCTTTTGCATTATTAGTGCTTACGTTATCATTATAATTTAATTCATTTAAAGTGACTTTATGGTTATTTGAGGAACGCCAGTTTAAATTAGAAGTGGAAAATCTGAATCGAGGAAACAGTCAAATGGGCAAACAGCCAAACATATAAGTTTTTGATTGTTTGGAGTTTGTCTTTTTTTTGTTGATCGGAATTTAAAAACACCGATTGACTGTTGTTTTTTAAAAGAAAATAAACATTGTTGTAACAGAAAAAAAAACTATATAGCTCTTAATCAATTATCAAAAGAATGTTGGCTCTGTTAAAAGAAATCCGAAACCAGTTTTGAAATCTTGAATATTTTGAAATCTTGAATATTTTGAAATCTTGAATATTTTGAAATCTTTTCACGTAACATCAGAGATCTGAAGAAATGGAATCAGCTGGTGCAATATCAGGGAAATAAGGTGGATAGGGCAGAGTTTCCCAACTATAACATTTGATCCTTTGCTGGATCAACTTAGCTTTGTTGTCAGTTAAAGTTGCTGAGGGACCTAACTCCTGGTCTGTTGACCTTCCCTATCTGTTTAAGCTGCTCTTGAACAGTAGACCATCATGCATTAAGATATCGAGATAATTCTTCAGTGGTTCGACGAAGATCTGCAGATCATTGTCCAGTTCTATTAGCCTTCCTGCACAAGAATCATCACAGAGATCAAAATTGTCCGACTGGAATTTAGCGAACTAACGCTGGCTTTGTGGGCATTTAATGCATTGTTATTTGCCGTATACAGGCTGATTCTGAAAAAGTGTGTATAACTGTAAGCAATGACAGAGGTGATCAGAATGAACATTTTATTTTAATACAATGTGGGGTCGCAAGTACATTGTTTAGGAGCTATCACGTTTTATGTGCAAGACACTTTATGTTAATGACAATAATACAGTTTCGTGTACATCATGTGTGTCCTCTGGTTTAGACGCCAACCAAAAGAAACAAGAAAAGCTGTAAACATTACGTACAATAACGACGCCAGTTCAAAGTAAATGTTCGAAGTGACGGCCACCAGTGGTGCGACATAGCTGACACCGCCGACGTAAGGATTCTCGCACCCGGTGAAACATGTCTGGAGTATCTTGAATGACATCAGCAGCAACAGCAATTCGTGCTACAAGATCATCCGCTGTGTCCACAGTGTTTCATACACTAGGCTCTGAAGATGGCCCCATACAAAGAAATCAAGTGGGTTGAGATCAGGTATCACGCACTGTCCAGCAAAGTGTGCCGGAACTCCATCATGCGTGTACCACATGTTTTGTCGAACATCCAGAGAGATGTTATCGAAGAGCTCGGGGAGAGTTTCCTGCAGAAACCGATTGTAATTCTCGCCTGTAAAGTGGTTAGGCATGATGTACGGGCCTAGTAGAAGATTTTCAATGACACAAGCCCACAAGTTCACATTGAAGCGATGCTGATATCCGCGAGTTTGTGTTTCATGAGGATTAATGTCTACCCAGACATGATTGTTGTGGGTGTTGTACACACCCTCACGGGTGAAAGTAGCTTCATCAGTGAACAGTACGTGTTTAGACCAGTCAGGATCACGAGCATCCTGCTGTAGGAGCCATGTGGCAAAGGCAACACGAGTGGGAAAATCTGTAGGACAAAGCTTGCACCTTCTGACACCGGAAAGGGTGCAACAGCCTTCCAGGGACAATCTTCCACACAGTCGTTTGACTAGTTCCAGTAGCAGCGGTAACTGCTCGAGTGCTCGTCGTTGGCTTGGCTTCAAAACGCTGCAACGCATCTTCCTCCAAGTCCTCTGTACGAACATATGGAGGCCGGCCTGATGTAAGCTTACGAACGTCCATAGTCCCTGTGTCTCGGATACGCTGATGAAGGCGGGCGAACATACCTCTTCCTGGAATCCTGCGATTTGGAAAGCGCTCTTGATAGAGTCTTTGCGCAACACTATCCCTTCCACGTGCCTCTCCGTAAATCATATGCATGTCCGCAAGTTCTGCCCAACTGTAATGTTCCATTTTTCGCTGGTGATTAGCAGCGATCTCAGTGCAGTAACTGTAGCAATGTTTGTGCAATGAACAGTGGAATCGTCCGCAGGAACCGGATAATTCAAGCAATAAACATAAAACGTGATAGTTCCTGAACAATGTACTTGCGACCCCACAGAGTATTATAAGAAAATGTTCATTCTGGTTACCTCTGTCATTGCTTACAGTTATACATACTTTTTCAGAATCACCCTGTATATTTGGTGGCCACAGTTGCATTGTTCCTCTAGTGAAATTCAGATAGCGATGCAATGATGTACAATGATTCTCCTGGGATTTTATCTTACACGTTTTGTTCTGCAAAACTGGAAGAACAGAAACACTTACAAAAGTTAAAAGAGAATGGATATTTCATTGTTCGTACACTTAATCTTTACCTTGAAATTACGTAAACACCTCAAAACTACTCCACAAACTTAGCCCACAAATAACGAAATTGCTTTCCGGTCCTCCAATATCAACTGCACGCCTTCTAGATAACAGGATAATAAAAGAAATAAAATCATATTCCAAGGTGGCTTTGGCAGCGCAGTTTGTTTTGTTTGAAATCCTTGTTTTGTAAATGCAGCGCAGTTTCATTGGGTAGAATGAGTTCCAGTTATTCAGCTTCAATTTTGAGAAAATAAAAGTAAGTCGCTTATGCCATGATGATCTTCTGATGACTGCAATTTTTCTTTGTCTTTTTTTTAAGTATAATTTGACAGCGTTATACTTGAAAAGTAGAATGACAGGCATTCGATGTCACATGACATTCTCTAACTTCAAGTCTGATTAATTTCTTATAATGCCGTGCTGAATAGGGTGAATCTCGGTCCCCCACTCAGTTAAGGTGACATTGGATGGAGAAGCAGCAGAACGTGGCTGGTTTTTGAGGACGGGTGCGAATAGGCTGTTGCCGAGAGCGAGCGATGCATAAGTCACTCGATTGACAGAAGATGCTTTTGCGGCGCTCGACTATGTTAATCACGCCGCTCAAGGAGCAAGGTAATCAATCAGTCGTGGCGCTGCCTCAAATTCGAACCCATTTTCTGCTACTTCTCCGCAAAAGTGCAATTCTCGCGCGTTGTGGAACGTGCTAACGCCGTCTCGGTGAATTGTAGGCACGTCGAAGTTAGCAAGGCAATAAATCCATTCGTGCGTATTAAGTTCAAGTCATTACCGTTGAGTAATGGCATGGCCAGTTGGTGGCATATTAAAGTGACGCCGAACTAAATATCAGGGCTTGGGGAAGTTGTCCTCCATCTGCAGCACCTCGGCACAACCACTCGCATAACCATTTGCGAGGACGTGACGGATGCTACATCACTTTCCACTCTTCACACATGCTTTTGTACCAAATCGACGTCTGATTTATTATTGATCAATGTTTCTGCTTAGTTTTAACTCGCTGTAAAGCTTGCCTGCTCATCCCGTCTCGTCTTTTTAAAGCAGGAATCATTGTTTTAGAAATCCTCTTATTTCTACGTGATGATTCCATTGATTCCAAGTTTAAGAGTTTTAATTATGCTTTTAATCAGATAATAATGACCAAGCATCTTTATTCAGTGTAGCTATTATTGTTAAGGGGGGTGCAATGAATATTTTTAACTGTTAAATACATTAATTCAGGGCGTGATATTATTTTAATGAAGAACCTTAAACATTACACGTCTCACTTCTAACTATCTGAAATTGAACTAAACAAGAACATCGTATTTAACGTTACTTTGTCCACTGCATCGAACAGATATTTCTCTATTAATTTGACGCTTTTTTTTAAACATGATGCCAAACGTTTATTAAAAAATATTTCTTATTTTCCCTTTAATTATTTAACAGGGTACCAACTGTCTTATCACTGGCAAAACATAGGCTGGCCTTAAAATAGGATGTTAAATCAATAAATTGCAAACATCGAAATACCGAGTACCATCATAAATTCAACGCGCCTATTTGGCCAGTAGATAATACAAAATGTAAGCTAAAAATTAGAAACAATGCGGTATCCCTGTACCTCAAGCTTAGTTAGCGCCAGGCCATAAAGATGGCGAGTATGTTGCATGTAAAGGACTGTCCATGAAGGAAGTGATAGGAAATGCGTCCCATATACTGTGAGACTGTATGTCACGGAAAGACGTTTTCAATTGACCCAGGAATGCAGCAAGGGACACGAAGCATCACATGTCGGGCGTCCTGATCGTCCCGTAGTGCTTGCAAAAGACGACACAGTTCAGCGTGTTCAACAAATGATTCGTGATGACCTGCAAGTGACTCATATACGTGTTATAATAATAATAATAATAATAATAATAATAATAATAATAATAATAATTTTGTATCCTAATTAGGATATTTGTCAAAACTCTGAAGAATTGTAGCTTAAAAACGTGTTTGATGAAGCAGCTAATGTGTGTGATACTTAAGATTGCAGCTATTTGGTTTATTATATGTCATAATGGTGTGTTTTGATTCCATTCGTCAGTTATATAGTACGGAAAAAAATCGGCTCGTAAACTTACTAATAATCATTAGAGGAATAAGTTTGTGTCTTTGAGTTTCTCTACAGGGTGTCCCAAAAGGTCGTTTACAAATTTTACGTGCTGGGATAAGTGCCTCAATGTACAGAGAGATTATGTGGAGAAATAAAAGTAGTTTTCAAATCAGTACTCGTATTTGTTTCATTTCTATATTCATATGTAACTTACTTACTGCCTTTCCCTCGTATTTGGGATTAATAGATTAATAGAAGTTATGTCTTTGTAATGGAAGAGTATCAATGCAGTACGTATCAGCTTATTATTTGCGGTTTGTACTCTAGTAATTAAAATGCGAGATGCCAGCAGACCGAACAAGAATATCATATTGAAGTTTGTTCTCATGCATGAGTGGACAATGCTCACCCTCACACAACCAGACAAACGCAGGAGCCGTTGCAAACAAGGCGGTGGGCCGGGGTTGGAGAGCTAAGGGGCTGCAGGTCCCTCTCAGGGGTCAAAAATAGCAACGAAAAAACTGTGTGATATCGTTTTCTTTTTATTTCGGTGGATCAAATCTTGTAGGGAGCACGATATTCTATCTAAAGCTTGCCTAGAGGTGCAAGCTGAAAAGAGGATGAAAAATATTTCCTACTTTTTTTGTACCCAGCCCTCCTAGTTGAATTTCTGGCTATGCTACTAATCCATCTTACAGCCCCGATTTAGTCTCTAGTGATTTCCACCTGTATGGGCCCTTGAAAATTCATCTAAGACCTAGATTCTAGGTGGTCGCTATTTTGAAGATGATGCAACGCTAACCCAAGAGGTCACTCGTCTCCGAAATCAGCCCCAAAATTCTTTGTTGCTGGCTATCAAGGACTTGAAAAGCGATGGGGTAAGCGTCTGAATGTAGAGGGCGATTGCGTTGGAAAATAAAATAAATTTCGAGTAATTACTGCGGGTACTGTTTCCAGTTTATTTATGTACCCTTGTAAGTTTCCCTACTCGGAATATTCTGGTGCTTAGAGAAAGCTACGTAATAATCCATCTAGGCATGTTCAGAAAAAACGGTAGTTCATGAAATGACCACCATAGTCCACAATTGACATTTTTTGTCTTCATAATTTATCGATCTTTTATTCATAGTAGATAAAATGCTCAGGTATCTCTCAAGAATGTGTACAACTTAGTTTTAATTAAAATGTCTGATTCTTCTAAATTAACACGTTCCCTCTATTTATCAAAATATGGCTTAATACGTCAAACTTGGTTAGATAAATGAGGAGCGCTAACCGTTTGCTGAAGGGAGAATTCCAAGTATAAACCGACTTTGAACTTTTGAAACGACTTTTTTTTTCTTTGTTAAATATAATGAATTTCTTTCTTAGAATGCCTGTAATGCGTGACTTCTTGCATTTTTGGTGCTGAGTTTTCGTTGAAGAAAAATTAGTTGATTCCGATGTTAGTATCAAGTTGTTCATATAAAAACAATATCCAATTGGTTATTACATAATGAGAAAATAGTACAAAAGTAATTCAAAGTTTGAAAACTTCAGTTTTATTTCTAAAACTGGATCCATTACGTTCTCTAGCTACCTTGGTGAACTTTAATACGAGTAGAACACTATATCGGAAGTAAGCTGGTACAAAATTCCAGTTATTGATTAATTGGTTGTAAATTACTACAAGGAGGGAATTTCTTATAAATATGTTTTAAAAACAAAGCCAATACTTGTTCTATAATTTATATTTTTCAATCTTGAAATGTCATCAGCAGACGCTGGCTACTCTAATTATCGGCTAAAAGATCGACAATTGAAGAGCGCCCCAATTACTACGGCCTTAATTACTGCGTTCAAACGGATGTAATTTGGAACCCTTCATTTGCATAGTCCACCATAGGTCGCTTATTATTCTACACCAGTGTTGAGCTTAAACATTTAAAATGGAAATTTGCCCGCAGTTATCGAATGTAATTAATAGCAAATCTTTGTGTAAACAGAGAAATACATGGCGAAGATCGGTCGATAAATGAGCTCAAGGACACGTGAACTCCGCTGGAAGGTCAATCGTTTGTTAACGAACTACTAAGGATGACCTCGTTCTTAAGTTCGAAACCTTCATCTAACTATCCGAGGGGCTCCTATTCGTAATTCATCGGCTGTCGTAAAAGTCGTGGCCGTTCGGTCGCACTTCATGATTTAGGGAACTCTTAGCGACCGCTGACCACCATCCAAAACCGCTGGTTCGAACTCCCGTAGAATAAGAATGCAGCCTCTTGAAACAGGCAGAAATGGTCGAGAATTTTTTCCCCCCAAATTGTTCGGTTGTTACATACCTATCCGGGTTGGTGCATTCATGATTCGCCTTGGTTTGTTGCTTGCATTAAGATTGGGAAAATTGTGGTCATTTAGGGTCTAACGTGGATCCAAACAGTAATTTAACGAACGAGAATTAATCATTAAAACTTAGGACTAAGAGATTAACATTCCATACCCTAATTTAAGTGCTCGCTGAATGAAAAAGGATGTTTCAAGAAGATGGCGTCGATGTTATCTCAATGACAAATATACATTTTCGTTAGATTCAGTTACAGAGCTATGTGGATCAATAAAAGGAATAATTCTGTTAATGGATCAAATGCTGATTTCCTATATTGAGTGACCATTTTATTTTGACGCGTTGGTATGCAAATCATAATGCATAAAAAAGAGCCTCCGTTGTCTACACAACCATGTGGTAGCACAGTTAGCTAAACATGAGTAAGGCTTCAAACGTGGCGTGATCGTAAGTACAAGAAGAAATAACTAAAATATTTGACTTCTCACATGCAACAGTAATTCGGGTGTCAGAGAATTGCAGCTCTGCAACAAAACTTAAGCGATAAGCACAACTATGACGCAAAAGGCTTGTAGATGAAGCTGATACAGGCGATTGACACATATCGTCTGCCTAAAGAGAAGGGCAACAATACGACAGATTACTGCTCAGTACAATAGAGGTGCACAAAAAATCATTTCGAAACCACGACACGGTTAAGTATTTATAACAACAGCAGACCATGCAAGGTGCCTTTATCACAGAAGCATAGGAACTCTCCTACTGCTGTGGCCAAAGAGCATCGAAATTAGCACATGATGAGTAGAAAAAAGTAGCTTGGTCCGACGAGTCTCTGTTCCTTCTTCACTGTGGTTATATCAGGATAAGAATATGAGCCAACATTGGGTGTATGACTACAGTGTTCCCCGACGCAGAGGGCTACTTTTCAGGATAGATTCGTTTTGTGAACATGACCTCCAAGTGCTGTCCAGTCATCTGATCTCAACCCGATAAACCGTTTGTAGATCGAGGTGGAAAAGATCATCCACTCGAAGCTTACAACGAACCACTAAAGGCTGCTGTTGGGTCAACACCTTGTAGAATCTAAGAAGTGCGGCTGTGATTAGAGCTAAAGACGGGCCTACTCGTTGTTATATACTGTCTCTAATAAAGTGGTCGCCCTCGAAGCGCGTATTTGTTATCAAATTGTTAATTAAATTTTGCTTTCTTAATTTTATGAGAGGAAAAACAACTATTCTTGAGTATTCAGTATATTATTCATTTTATTTGTTGTTTTTTTTCTAGAGCGTAGACTTTGTACGCGCCATTTATTTTTGTAACTCTTTTGGCTCAGGGAGAGAGAGTGCTTGCCAACATCTCCGTTACTTTTCCCAGTTTTGTCCGTCTTCATTTTTGTATGGGTCGAACATAAGGAAGGATGGAAAGGGTGAGAAAGGAACTCTTTGCCTTCCACATTTCCTGTGCATCCAGTCTCTGTCTCTCTGGAGATTCATGAGTCGTTCAGGTAATGGAGGGGAGGGGCTGTCTTCGTCGTTCACATAGCATCCTGAGAGATATTATCGCTCCCTCACCTTTCCTGCCTCCTATTCTCTCACGTTCCCTTTTGTCTCTTTATTTTGGTTCTCTTCCAGTCTACCTTATCGGGAGATCCTCTTCCCTTTAAATATCTCTTTTATTTTTTCCTTTCATCTTCATTTATCCTACGAATATGAAAAATGTTCACTGTTTATCCCTGCAACTTTGTAATCATATTTTTATCTTATTAACGCTTTTTCTTGAATTTATTAAAGCCTATCTCGTTTTTTTTAAAAAAAAAAAACGCTTAATAATTTATATTCTTCGCTAATGAATTTATGCAATTTTTGTTTACTTAAATAGCTTTGCATATTATTTGGTTCAAAGATAGCATTGGTACAAATGGAAGAAACTGTAATAATTTTTTGTTTAGAAAATATTCTCAACAGAATAAAAATTCCTTATAAGCTAGGCGAATTTTATTTTTTTTTTACTTTTTTATTGTATAGAATATCTTCTACAAAGTAAATTTTTTTTAAAAAAAATGTTTATTCAAATTTGAAAATGAACTAATATTCATTAGATTGATTTAACATAGGGTAACATTTTTAGAAAGATAATATGTGGTAAAGTATTGGGTTGTTTCATTGCATTGGCCAAATTTGATGGGAAAAAAGACACCAGAAACAAAGAAAAGAATACTTTTTATTAATTGAAATATCTTCCCTCAGCAGCTATACATTGTACCCAACGTGTTGGCACTGAAAACATGCCACGGTGACAGAAGTCAACATTACAATGTTCCAAAAACTGGTGACAGCAGTAAGACAGCTTCTCGATCAGTGAAACTTTTGTCCCGCAAGAAATTATTCAAATGACGAAACATGAGGAAATTGGTTGGGGCCAAGTCTGGTGAATATTTGAGAACCTCGTACCCGACAGCATTAATTTTTTGCAGAGTCGCAACAGACACACGTGGACAAGTATTTGACCTGCACATCAGTGACGGTTGTTTTGTTCGCAATTTCTGATGCATTCGTCCAGCTAACGGCAGTACACATCGCTATTGATCGTCACTGGTTAATCGTGCAGGTTTTTGTTCCACTTTCTTCCGTAACTGTTCGGTATCGCACTTTAGCGGACGCCTGTCTACTGGCTTGCGATTAATGTCCATATCACCAGAGCCAAACTTTGCAAATAATCTCCGGGCAGTTCTTTCACTCGTCGTGCACGCATCCAATGCTCTATTAATATTAGCAATGGTTTCTCGCACATTCCGTCCAAGTTTGTATTCGTGCAAATTCACTACTAGCCTACATCGCTCTGCTCTATGATGTTAATGTCTGCACCGTTACACAACTACTGGAAAAACTTCTGGACCAATCCTACTTATTTTGTAGGGCGTTGTCGTAGTTTCTGACGTAATGTTACCACCGTAGGGCTCATGCAAAGTAGCGTAAACGAAATCGACCAATACTTATGAATAGGGTTCGGATTTATTTGCACTAAAAAGTGCTAAAATATGCGCACATATGCCCAAAAAAAACAAAATATGCACTAAAAATATGCCAAAAATTTACTTTGACGCGTTGCTTTCAATGTCTTACTTCTGAAAATGAACGATAAAAACGAAAACAAATTAGACCATAGCAAAAATTAAAATTTATTGACCTGAACAATCAAACCTTTTCTAAATGTTCTACAGAAAAGTTCTCTTCACAACAACTGGCTTTTATAAGCGGAGTGTCTCTAATATGCGAAATGTTTCTAATAAATGGAGTAGCTCTTATAAGCGAAGCGTTCATTAATCTGGTGCCTCTTGGCCCAATCAATGAAAGCATTTACATTGTTTTTTTTTAATAACATACTTATTAGATTGTAAAATTAACTTTAGATTTGCCTTAATAAGCAAAAATACCCAAAATATGCACCTACTGCTCGAAATATGCAAAAAAATATGCGCTAAAGCATTTATGCACAATAAAACTTAGGCTACGAGTTCCAGAGGGGACTAACAGTGGATAAAACATCATTTACATGAGTTCCTAGCTCTGCAAAAAAATATGCATTATATGCAAAATCCGAACCCTACTTATGAAACAAGCCAATAAGTTACAAGTGTCTAAAAAACTCGGTGAATGATTTTTATTAGATATCCTAAGCGGCAACGTGCACATGGGTATGTGCACTGAGAGACATGTCGAGAAGCACCACCCAAGTCGAACACAGTAAATGAAGCAAATTTGCCTGCTGCGGCCAATAAAACACTAATGAGTGTGGAGACTCCACGAAGATTTGGGTAAGCGGAAGATTTGTTCTCTGTTTGTGCTGACTGACGAGCAGAAGAGGTTTTTCATCGATCTGTGTGACCTGTAGAAGTGCAATTATTCTTCCATTGAAAGTACTCTGTCAGATTTGTATTTTAGAAGTTGGCTATTGGTTCACTTTAGATGAGACACCCTGTTTAGTAGTATTGTAATTTCTATAATATTCGCTGAAAATTATAAACCCTCCTGATTTTCTTCTAGATAAATAAATAAATAAATAAATAAACTGAAATAAACTTATTTTGATTAAAGATTAGAAAGCTGGAAAATCTGTTTGTAAATGCCAAACAGTTCACTAAATTATTTTGATAATGACGTTTCCATTAATGACAGAATAGCGGTCCGATTATCTCTCGGTTCCATGTAGCATCGAATAATATAACGAAAAAAAAAAGATGACAATTCCATTGCGTTATCGTTTTCTCGCTACTCCGTTTCGTCGACGGGTGTGCTCAAGTTTTTGACAGCGTATATCATCTCTCGTGGAGCGTGTGCACATTATTTATGAATAGTTCATGGCCAAGTTAATTAGCAGACATGGAAGGCCACTTACCGAGTTCGAAGCGCCGGACATGTCCTATGATGAATGAGCTAGAAACAGAGAGAGAGAAAGGTTTCCTTTTCGGGTACCATTAAGGAGGGGGAGTCGAGGTTGCCGCCGCTGGACGTGTCACACAAGCCGCGCTGGCAACGTCCACAGTCGTCGTCGACTCGTTTTCATGGACATCAACCGTAAAGGACGAGAAGGAAAAGTCGATAAAAGAGTTTTCCTCGTTGAACTTCCTTTGATGCGCGATAACAACCAGTAGCATCTTTTGAAATGTCGACCCACTCGTTCTCTTTTAGTTCGTTTCTTTTGCGTACTCAACAAATGTTTTCTTAGAATCATAGACTTGTTTTGTATCTGAACGCCTAACATGCCCTGGTAAATTTTATTTTATTACACGAAGTTGAACTTTGATCGAGAAAAGCAACCTTTGAAAAGTTTTACACAAGTCTCTTGGATTTTTATTTCTTTATGCATAACTAACTGATCTCGTGCGAAAAAAGTGATAACATGTGATGATTGATCGGTCTGACATGTTTATCTCATATAATGAATGAAATAAATAGAAATTATAATTTTATTTTAAATTTTGAAGATTTCTTGAATACAATTTGGATTTTAAGACAATTTTGAATCAATTTTGACAATTTTCGAATAGATTCCGCTCGGTCTGCACTAGCTAATTGAGCCGCAATGCTATTTTCACTCGACTTCTTTACAGTCATTTATTCTTCATTTGCTAATCATTTCTCGTTTTTTTTTAACATAATTTTTAGACAAAATAATTTTTATTTTGATTTTTTGGATTGACTTTTAAACTTAATTTATGAGACATAAACAGACAAAAGAACCCTTAAGAGACTGAGAACAGTATCGATAAAAAAATTCTCAGTGAGTTTTCTTTCTAGCAATATCGCGGGTTGATGCACATTTTAATCCCAGAAATGTAACATTGTGATTATTTATTCAAACAATAACAGTCTAAAAACACAGAATTTTGCTTAAAGAAAGAAGAAATTTATGTTGTGTTTCTATTTATTTCTATTCACTTTGTTTTCAAAATTTTTCCCAGGCTTGAGCAACTCTGTATTATCACAGTGATGAAAACCACAGCCTATGTCTCGTTTTATGACTACTACTCGTATTTGATTGCATTTATTTTTGCTGCTTCTACATGTTCGAATCCTAAGTGAGAAAGGATATTTGTGATTATTCCCAGAAGGCGTAAAGATAATAGTTATGTGGAAATGTTTAGAAGGATAGACAGAATTTGGCTTTTAGTAATAGTAGGTCAGTTGACATTGTAGCAACCACGTGTTCCTTATGGAAATAATGTAAGTCGATTGTTCTTAAGTAAGTGAAGGTTTGCGGCCATGGTCTTCTCAATGCATCTTTGTTATTATTTTGCTTTGGCAAAGGATAGTCTATCAGAAACGTCAGCCGTTTTTAGCGTCTTATCACTCTGTGTCCAATTTGGTTTATTTTAGGGTTTTTTTACGTCTCGTCATTCTTTTCTCCTACATCTGTCATTAGTAATGATCGTGTGATATTTGTATTAGTTGTTTGGTACATATTCACTTTCATTTATTTTATTAATACCAAAAGTAATCAATTAATCATCTCTTCAATCATGTAATATCGTTTCATTGGTATTTCAACGGGTTCTTTACTCAAATATATAAGAATTCTTATCATTTCAAACAGGCTTTAAGTACTTTTAACTTTTGCAGCAATAACATCACATTTGCGTGTTCTATCACTTGGTTTTACGTTGCAGATATAAAAATATTTCTATCGACGAATTTTAAGAAATGAAAAAAAAATAATAATAATAATAATAATGCGCGAGCTAACATTGCTAAAATAACGAACTCATCAACTTTAGAATTTCAACTTAGTTTTAACGATGAAGACAAAGAGATAGAGGGTCGGTCTTTCAGGCATTCTTATTCTACTTTTGATGTTCTTTAAGAATCCTAAGTTAGAATAGGAATTGTGTTCGGGTACTAACACAGATTCATTTCAATAATGAATTTCTTTTTACCTTGGTTGAATATATAATCTGTGGTTCGTTAGTTACAACTGTTAAAATCCATACGTACATTGTTTTATTTATGCCAAATAAATTATGCATCATATTCATTTAACAATAGCATTTAATAAAAGTCATTACATTTTTAATTACTGTCTACTAATCTTGCCCAAACGTTGAAGGCAACAAAGACTATGAAGCTAACGTTAGGGATAAGCATCAACGATTAACTATCGAGATATTTCGGAGCGTGATGGTTATACAACTAATCAGGAGCATTACTTTTTCCAATTCTTAACAACTGCCAGTTCTGACAATGGATATGATAATAACCTTTCCTTATTGGCTATATTTAAATTTACAAATTTCAGAAATCTTGATTGAACGCCTCTTAAAATCCTAAAGTTTGCTTTATATACGTTATCATTTTTATGTGAGCGCTGTTATCGTTTTGAAATATTAAAAAATAAAATCACTGAATATTGCATTTATCATGGCCTGTAGCTGTTGACACGCTTCGTATTTTTTTTTCATTTTAATCTCATTTAATATTCACGATGTTTCTGTTTAAAATGCGGGAAAGAACGCTTAGACGATTTGCCTGCTGTAGCTAAATTTCATGGAAATAACTTTGCTGTCACGCTCCAAAAATCTCGATAGTTAATCGTTAAACAAATGTTTATTTACAAACATTAACTTTTTGGCCTTTGCTTTCCTAGGCAATGACTGTTCTCTAAAGAATGGAAACCACGAAATTTACCGATACATTAAAACAACATAAAATCAATGGACAGTCGTAAAATAAAATAATATGCACGTGATTACCAATGTAGGTAATTGCACATATTGATGATAAATCAACAAAGATTCGAATAAAACTGATCATTAAAATTTTTTTGAAATGCCAGAAATAAACGGGAACTACAGAAATACATTTTTATAGATCAAAGATAGAAAAGATAAATAAGCAAGACAAGGCGACATTGGTTTCGTATAAATTTTAAAAGATATTGCTTAATTTAATGAGTGATTTGACTCCAACCTGTTCAACAAAAGATAATCTGGGCATGCCCAGATTAATACTTTAATTACATCAGGTGTTCAAAGGGCGGTACAATAAGCGTCCAGCATTTCTGATTATGACAAATAAAGCAACGTTGTCGAAAACGTCCAGTGGGATTGGTGTGCATTCCGTTTCTTTAGGGTCCTCAGGCTCCTCCATCCTTTGGACTCTGCAAAAACCAAATCATTTCATTGATGTGAGCATGAGATTAGCATATTATCAAAAATCATGCCTAGAATTTTATGCGCTTCATAATCGATGGAGATATTCTAAGCTCATTAAAGTATCACCATCTTATTTTGGTTTATCATCATCCCTCGGGATTTGAATCATTGACTAACTATTTGAAGATCCGTGTCCATCTCTTCTTGGAATTGTGGTTCATTTATTTTTGAAAATGATCTTGTTAATATTATATGATCAAGGAAGGCGTTAAGATCAGAAGTTAGTTGTAAATTGAAAATCCGCTTAAATGCTGCAAAGAGCGCGCTGCTTATGGATGATCCTTGTAGATGGCTTAAAAACATTGTCCACGATTATCATCAAATTTATGCGATCAGGAAAGATGTCTTATGGTAAAGATAAACAAGGCTGTGTCACGCCTAGTGTTTTTAAACTCTATAAATAAGGGAATGTATTAAAGCCTTTGATTAATCAGTAGTTATGATTGAAAAATGTACGAGGGCTGTTCAATAAAGAATGAACATAAAATTTTTGACACCATATTTTCATTTATTCATTCCATATTGTTGATGGTCTGTTTCAATGTAGTTCCCGTTCGATGCAATGCACTTGTTCCAGAGTTTCCGCCAGTCTTCAAATTCCAAGCTATTTTTAGAGGTCCTTCAGAACCATTTCCGCAGGCTTCACAAATTTTTTGATGATGGAAAATACTAACCAGTTATAGCCCGTCCAACGAGAAATATCCAATTAAATTTCCTATTTCAATTGTTAAACAGTGTTAACTTTACTTTGCTAGAATATCTAACACGGAAGTTTAACTGGACAAATTTTGTTAGACAAATTATAGAAGTTTCTTCAATTTGGGAGAGAGAAAAAATCGCACGGGGCTAGATCTGCACTATACGAAGGATGAGGAACCCATCAGTTTTCAACATATATTAAGTAACGACATTTGTAATTATTGTATTGCAGCACCCATCCTGCTACCAACGAGCAGGTGGTGTTGATGTTTTCTTCCGTAAGAAAAGTGACGGAAGCTCCGGGTACACTATTCTTTGAAATTGACGCTCTTCTGTCTGGAACATTTTAAACTATTTTGGAGCAGTTTTGTAGCGATTCAATAGAAGATTTCTTCAGACGAAAGAATAATTCAGCGTTTGTTCTTCGCTTATTACCTCCATAGAAATGGTTGCTACATGGTTGCTACAGCCTGGGCTTGCACGACTGTCACAGGAGCACAGTAGAAGTCAAAACAATGGAACTAGTATTATACGTACATGACACATTGCTATTATTGTAATAAATAAAAGAAGGAAATGCGATGTGGAATTGCTTGTATAGGAGGGAAAACTCCCTAATAACAAAAGCCTATCCAAATATGAAACGCTGGATACGTATTTCGAAGTCTTCATTCACAACGGCAATATTGAGAGTGGCCGTAAAATTTATCTAGCCATTTAGAATAGGAGATTAAGAGAAAAGGGGTGATTGGCTGGAATCATTCTCGTTAGTTAAGCTCAATCAGAGATGATAAATAAAGAATTCAAGCGATAATTCTAGGAAATAAAACAGGAAAACTGAAATCTAACAGATTCAGTAAATCAAATAGTTGGCCTCTTGTAGTATATAACAACTTATTAGAATTCTTTTTATGGAAGGCTTCTTGACTACCTCAGTGTATTGCTTTTGGAATTTATTCTGGTTCGATGAGCTTTGTGAAAGCACTGCTTTCGTCCTATCTGAAAAAAGCCCGAAGCGACGTTTTCTTCGTTAAATCAGATCACTTGATCCGTTTGCGAACTAAAAATGGCGGCAACATCTGCTGATGAAGTAACAGAACAAAAACTGACGAAGAACCAGGTGCTCTAAGTAATTAATTGTTTTTCGACCGCTTTATAAGTAGGATATGGAAATAATTGGCCGCTGCTACAGTTGATATATCTTCATCACTTTATCTTTTACCATTTAAAATTCTTTTCGCAAAAAGGATTACTTTCCTGTACCGTTTGACAAAAATAAATCGCTGAATTGCAACTGCAATGACAGTTATATCTATTTTGCTGATGCATCAGTCCTGTTGTTAGATAGCATTATCATTGCATACAAAGCTCGTTGCATCAGTCAACAAAAGTGATAATTTTAACAAGCCTTCAAACGATATCCCCAAAATCTACATGCAAACAACATGCTTTAGCGACCTAAAATATTATCATTAGGCGATGCTAACTCCTGCTGTTTGCGTCTAGATTTTTGGGATACCGTTTGAACAATGGAAGAAAGCCGATGGGCGGGATGCTTTGCAATGGGCTGTTTGAACAATGGAAGAAGGCCGATAGGCTACGGTTTTACTAACAACATAAAAAAGAACAAATATAGAAACACGTTTAAGAGGCTGGGAAACAATTTTACTTAAAGAATTTAAAAGAAATCTTCGTTGACATTAAGGCATGAATCCTATGGATCTGGTAAAATTCCTGCGGTTGTTGGCGGAGTCATTACGTAAAAGCAAACTCCACGTCAGCATCGGAATTGAACCGCCGTCCTTTTCAAGATTGTTTTAGAGGGCCAAAGACATGGAAATCGCGCGGGATAAGTCGGGACAGTAAGGTGGATGTTCTAATACTTCCCAATGTATGCAAGCAAGCAGATTTTGAATCTTTCGGGCTACATGAGGGCGGGCATTAACGTACACAAGGATAACGCCGTTCAACCATTGCCGTATACAGCTTTCATTCCCGTAAAATTTACCATTGGCTGAGGCTGACGCCCTTCAGCGGCCAAAAATTGAATAATAGCACATAGATTATCGTTGGACGGATTGCCTAACATTGTCTATCGTTCCATCTTAATCACGACTCTTAAAAAAAGCAAACAGTTTCTATATTTGACAGACTCGTCAGTAGTACTTAAACAATGCATATATAAAACTGCTTTTCGTTGTTTAGGAGTGTGATACCTTCGCGGCTGCATGTTTCTCGTACAAGAAGCCAATGCGCTACAACTTTACGCATCCAACACCACCTAAAGAGAAAGCCTACACACAGAAATTTCATACATTGTTACATCATCACCCTAGTCATAATTAAGGGCTTATTATTGGTAGAAATGCCATTAAAGATGACTACTTATCTAATGTATGATGTTTCCGCGCTCAGGCCTTATCTTTAGGTCGTGTTGACACATCTCTCTGCAACAAAACAAGTGTCTGCCCACGTAACATAGCAGAAAGTGCCAAAGGGAAAACGATGGTTAAGATTAGAAATTACAACAAAATCGGTAGATTCCCGATTTTTCCAGAGGTTGGGTGTTTCTTTAGTGTTTCCTAAAAGTAAAACACAAAGTTTTTTTGTTTGTTTTTTTTTTTACAAGAAAATATGCAAATAAAAAATGATGACCGTTCTTTATTGAACAGTCCTCGTAGATGATGATCGATAGTATGAATTGTTCGTAGCAAAACTGTTAGAAGTAATTCAAATGGACGGACTTCTAAGAATCGGAAACTAAAAAATTTTCGTTCCAGTTTCACCTAATATTGTACCCATTTTTTACGTAATTGTTATAACTTTTTTGATAACTGATTCCAAAACTTCAACTGTTTCTGAGTGTTAACAAATGAACAGGTCTTGTCCTTCTTGATGAAGTTGATAAGAGGCTTTATAATATATAAGTAGAAAAACACAAAAGAATTCCATCTGGTTTCGCTTTTATTCTTTTTAATTTATTAAGAGCTGTTGGGCGTGTATTATTGATTTCTGATTTTTGAGTCCTGGTCATCATGAAAGAACAATTTGAATATTTAAGTATATAGATAAGAAGAATATTTTTGCGTTAAAACTTAACTGCCTTCATGTGTATCTTACTATGGAAGGCGTGGGCGACCATGAGAAAAGTTTCATGGTCATTTCTTCTGAAAAAGAACTGTAAAAACTACGCAATAGCATTGTAAATCATTCTAGCCTTTATTAGTTGAATTCATCCTTTGATCAACAGATATAATCCGTTTGATGAGAAGTGCTTATCATTACAAAATAAATCCTACTTTCATCAAGATTACAGAGCAAGTTTAATATTTTTTATCTCCCAAATTACCGTAATTATTCTTTTTCTTCTCGATTTGGCCAACTGATCTTAGGTTCGAAAAGATTAGTTCCCGAAGGCGACGTTGAGCACGTGGCCACTGATATATGTTGTCACGCTATTCCATAAGCTTTCTTTTATTTGTTCCCTTTTGTTAATCGGTTGTCTCCACTCCCTTGACTGCCGCTCTGCGCTTTGGATTTTCCTGTAGGGAACGCTGTAGACCCTAAAAGAACACGAGGGCCAGGGGAGCGCATTCGTTTTATTTTCGCGGGATATTTAGAACGTTGATTACGCAGGTTCGATCGTATGTTAAAAGCAAATAAAAGTGCAGTCAACAGCACTTTTGAGTTTGAATGGTCGATTTGTTTGAAGAAGGCCTCGAGATCAATTCATTTACATTTCATCGTTTACATTCGTTTGTGTTACGTCAGAGGCTCGCACCGTTCGTGGCGTTTCTATTGATTGGGGCGCATCGCATCGTCTGCTGTAGCTGCTGCTACTGCTGGCACTCGTTCTCGTGGCTCCTCTTCCTTCCATCAAGCAACCTTCTTTCTTCTTGCCCCTCCCCCTTTTCCCGTCCGAATGGAACCTTCCGAACCACGCCGATATAAGCGACGGCGGCTCTTCGCCCCCGCTTCTGTTCATCAGTTTCTCGGCCTCTCGTCTGGATTACGGGCTTTTCCACCCCCTCCTCCTTTCCGTTCCCCGTGATTGGTGGGTGCTGCAAGGATTTCACGTGGAAGCAACGGGTTTCGAGGAACTGTTTGTTTAGTAAATCTTCTCCTTTTCGTCTTAATGCGAGGGCTGGAGAAAAGAGCGCGCTTAACATTTTCCTCAACATGTGTTGGTTTCTAACATTCGAAAAGATGTCGATGAACACAGCAGTTGCGGCCTTAAAGGATTAAGTTCAATTAAGGGATTTAAGGAACGGATTTCGTCCGAGATCCTTTGCCTTCCAAGGTAATTATACTTGCACATTTATTCACACTGAGAAAGAGAAAGTGACGGTCGAGAAATTTATACGGGGCGTACACTTTAAAACTGGTGAACTAAACCCCCGCATGCTGATGAATTCTCATAACTGATGAGACCTCGCTCCCAGATTGAGTTTTCGTTCGCTATTAGGTTGAAAGCATTAAAAGCTGTTGGTTTTGTGAAACTATAAAACGGGATCGTTTCATTTCGTGACCAGATGACAAACTCCGTCGAAGCGACTATCAGTTGAAAGTTTTTCAAAGAGAACAAAAAGCACTTTGATAAGCTGTGAGTCGGAGTCCAAAGAAGAGCTTCCGATGCCAGTTCTCGGTGCTCTTTATACGTTCTTCAGCGTGCTTTGAACAAGTACACTGAACCAAAACAAGTCATCAGCTTCAAAAACAGTCGTGAAATGTTGAATGGTCTGTCCATAGTGGAAAACCGTTCTAGCAATAGTTGCTTTCGGCCATTTTTGGAAAGGTTCCAGAAATGATTCGGTTAAGTTTATTTTCACTAGTCCGTCGTGTGTCCCATGTATTTAAATTGTAACTTGCATGAATAGACGACGGAAACCAATCGCATAACTAGAGATTGGCATAAGGTAAGTGCTTGAATTAAAATGTTTGTATGCTTGGTGAATATTCAAAGAGTGAATGTTCTGTAGAGTAAAAGTCGGTAAACAGGGCATACATTAAATTCTGCAGAAATACGTTATTTTAAATGCGTTATTATTCGACGGGATTTTTTTAATATAAATCAGAGTCCTATCTTAGAACCAACATTTTGGGATTATCGCATTTTAAATTTAATAATCTTTATTTCGCGCATACAATGTGTTGCGTTGCTGTTCCTTTCTTTGAAGCTTAACATTCAAAGTCGACAGGAGCAATTTATGAAAGATTACATTATCAGCATGTAATTTCATCAAAATACTTTCTCTCTGTATTTGTCATTCTTCGTCGTAATTTCATTTACCAAGTCTCTGCAATATTTCTGTTGTCATTTGTGTCACTATGGAACAACAAAACATTCGTAAATTGTATAAAGTCGGCAACACACAGATGGAGCTTTAATGTTTAATGCAAAATTATTATTGTCGGCAAGTTCTTGTTTTAAAACTGAAAATTTCTCAACTGCAAAAGTATCTCGGTGTTTTAGCAAAGCTAAAAATTTGATAAGAAGTCTGTTTTAATTTCAAAAAAAAAACAAACCATACTCATCAATAAATATAATAAAAATTAAAAATTATCATTTATATTTATTTACGTGAATTAATTACATAAGCTTAAAACCGAGTAATTGGTCTCAGAAAAAATAAACATAAATGATAATTTTTAATTTTTAATTTTTTATTGTTGAGGAATTTATATTTTTTTGAAATTCGTTCTGGTCTCAACGTATTGATATTTCATTTTTAAACCTGCTTTAATGATTAATTTTTCAAAGAAGGTACTTTTTCTTAAATTATAAAAAAGTTGTTGTGAAGAATTTGTTTTCATCTAAAATTACTAATTAACGTTTCTACCAAAGCAAATAAACACTGAAAGAACATCAGAATCCGAATTCCCCTTTTCTTCAACCAGCATGTCGAAGGACTATTTTTATGGGTATCTAAAATTCACGGTACTCTCCGGTCTTGCAAAATATATATTATCGTTTAATTTTTATCGTATTAATTTTAAGTTCTCGATTTTAGGTAAACTATTTCCGCTATTCTAATTTGGTATTCTAACCATAATGATTGCACCCCCATGCATCAAAATACTCTAAATGTTTATTCTTCTTTTATTAATAAGCTATTAATCACCCTATACGCTCTCTTGAAAACGACAGCGTTTACTGTCTCAATTTTTCACTGGTTCTGTTAATTATTTTTTTTATTTATTTTACATTCACTGCTGTTTCCATTTCATCTTATTCGTCACGACGAGGTTTTATTTTATCACCAAGTTTTTATCGTAATAGAATATTATTTATTTCTACTTCTACTTCTTCTTAACTTACTATAACTCCAATTTAGACTATCGCCTGCGGAATGTAAGAGATTCCGCACTATTGAAATCCAATTATTTTCACTATCATTAGAAGGAGTACTGCATTTTTATTAAAAAATTATTTTTTTTATAATATCTTTGTACTTTGAAATGTTTTCTCCTCAGCATTATTAAATCTTCTAGTAAACTGTAAAACTCCATTGATGAATATTTAATTTATTAATGAATTAGATTACTGATCATTGTTGTTTTGGAAAGACCAAATTCATAACAATTTTTGAATAACCAGGCTTTTGTGTGTTGACTATTTATTTATTTATTTATTTATTTATTTATTTATTTATTTATAGAAAAAAAAATTCTTACAGAATCCGACTAGGGCCAGTATGGCTCAAGGCCGACATGTTAGGTCCCTGGTGGTTTATACAATAAATACACACTGGTAAATTAAACAGATCTAGGTTAGTGGGTTAGTAGGGGAATTTGAGAGATACTTCTTTAGACTATATTTAAAATTAGTCAAGAAAGACGAAGAACGGATTTCATTAGGAAGGTTATTCCAAAGTCTAATGCCAGAGTTGGTTATACTTTTAGATTGATAGGTGTATTTGGTCAAAGGGATAGTTAATGTGCCGGAATAATTACGGAATAATTATTCCGAATGTGTCGGAATACTATTACGGAATAATTCCTATAGGAACAATGCGAACTTTGTTGCATCCCCAAAGGCGTTTAATTAATGCAAGGTTTATGTATTTAGTTAGTGTTTTTGTCGTTTTAGGCGTTACCGTTTTTGTCTGTGTCTTTTGCAAATTATGTGGTTTGAGATGGAAATATCAATTATTTATTATTATTTATTATTTATTAGTCGAATATAAGTACACAGCTGCGCCCCTTAAGGTCTTGTATAGTCATACCGATGAGTAGGACCCTGGGGGCACAAAAACATAATGCAAACAACTAATAGACAAATACCAACAATGTAAGTTACAACAGGCTGTTAAGTGTCAATTATACATGTAACTTTTGGCTTATTCATCTACAAGTGTGTTGTCTAATCTTATGTATAAAATGCTAACTCCTCCTGCTCCATGCCCGTTTCCATAGTGACGAGCAACAATACATCCTTCATTGTTTCCAACAAATGAAAAAACACTGATTGTTAAAAACCAAAAATCGCAGCCGACGAAAGAGGCTATTAAAAAAAAATATATCTTTTTCGTAAGCTGTGGTTCAAAAATATATTGTCGTCATAGATTTAACTATATACACCCATTGACATTTAAAAATAGCTCATTAAAATAAATAAATAAATCAAATTAAATCCTAAATAAGTAATTTAGCTATTCTAAATTACGAAATTCATTACATGTATACGATTCTTATTATTAAATAATTTTTTTATTATAAAATGTAATAATATTCAATTAAAATTTTGAAATTGACTAACAATTCAAGTCACAAGTAGGTAACATTAGATTTTACATTTTATGATATTCGTTAAATGTGCATAGTAATAATTTTTCAGTTGAATAAATTAATATAAAGGAAGTCATAAAAATAGAAAAAAAAATCCAATTAAAAGCTAATAACATTATATTTTTCTCATTTTATAATAATCATTAAATGTATAATTAAATTTTTTAATTTTAAATTATAGTGGTCGTGGAATATGCCCCCAAACAGTCTGCCGAGGAAATTGAGCAATATAGGGAGGTAAAAAAAAAAAAGACCGACTAGCCATTTCAACTGAAGAGCAAAGTTTACATCTAACAGTTGTAGATGTGTTTTTTGTTAGGTTAAAACTACGTCCGAATCGACGCGGGAACGATGCAGGCACACGTAGCTGGCTGCTGCCGACCCGCGGGCAGCACGTTTTCTCCCGATTCGGACGACCCTCGATTGGCTTTGTCACATTTAACAGGACACATTGTGTTAGTATCGCTCTCATATTGACAGCGACTTTTTTTACTATTAGCAAAACTGTCAATTATCGCAGTCCTGTCAATTATCACAGTTCTGTCACAGATCAATTTTTTTAAAAATAAAATCGAACTTACAGTTTCCACTATTGCGGTAACCGTCGTACGCCGGGCTTTCAGAATCAAAAGCAAGCTGTGTATGATCCGTATGACGGAACCGTGGTGAACCGTTATAACAAACTTGAGCTAGGAAAGAAAGCCAAGCTGTCTGTTTTCAAATCCATTTTTGTCCCCAATCTCATCTATGGTCATGAGTCTTGGGTAATGACCGAAAGAGTGCCGAAAATGAGATTCTGGGAGGTTTGGCAGGTGTTCCCTACTAGATAGAGTTTTCAGCATCACTATAAGTCAGTCTTTAGGTGTTGAGCCGCTACTTATCTGCATTGAGTTTCTTTAGTATGTTCACATGTACGGATGCCGCAAACTATCCTCCTAGATAGTTGCTATTTTCCAAGTCGGTGGTCACATAAGAAACCAAGGGGTCGGCCTAGAACTTGGTGGCTAGACTACATAGAGCATCTGGATTCAAGTCTCTTGGGTATTACCATTGAGGACATGCGCCTGATTGCGGAAAATCTCGAGCGCTGCCCCCGCTACCTTAACGGATAAGCAAGTTTGCAAACTAAATAAGAAAACATTTTCAGCCTCGCTTTCATATTGACAGCGACTTATTTACTATAGGCAAGGCAGTCCTCTCAATTATCACAGTCCTATCATAGACGAAATTTTATAATTAAAATCGAATTTACAGATTCATCTGTTGTGGCACCATAGTATGATGGGCTTTATTACTAGCCTGTCATAATTCGTGTTCTTGTGAGTTATTATTGCTCTGTCAAAATAGAATTTATTCTTATTATTGTTGTTGATTTGGAAAGACCAAACTCGGAACATGTCTGGAAATCAAGTCCCAGAGGAGCCAAAACAGGAGCCAAAACAGGACTAAGACCAAGGTGCTCACGTAAAGAGAGAGGAAAAGTTATACGTCATTAGAAATTTTGATGTCTAGATGTAAGAATGTCCTTGCAATATAGCATATGTTAAGATTGTGAGTTTATATTCAAAGTTTCCAGTTCTCTATTATTATTATCATTGTTTGGGGAAGCCAAACTCGGATCAAGTCCGGAAACCAATCCCAGAGGCGGACCCAAAAGAGGGCCAAAGCCCAAGGGACTCAAATGCGAGGGAGGGAAAGTTATGCACTCGTGGGAGTATTGATGTTTGGGTGTAGGAATTTCCTTACTATGTGACAGGTGTTTAGAATTGTGGCTTTCTGTAAGGTTTTGTATAAGTGTGGGTTTAAATTTAGTGTTGACAGGCTTTTGTGTAGCGAATGTGGAATAACCCCAGTGGCAGAAAGAACGATAGGAACAATGTGTACTCTGTTAACTCCCCAAAGGCGTTTTATTTCATGTGCAAGATCCGTATATTTAGTGATTTTGTCAGTGTATGTCTTTTGTAAATTGTGTGTGTTGGGGATGGAGATATCAATTATGTAAGTCACTTTGTTTTACATTATCTACTAGTGTAATGTCTGGTCTGTTATGAGGGATAGTTTTGTCAGTGATTATAGCTCTGTCAAAATATAGTTTATGTGTGGTGTTCTCTAAGACAGTGTCGGGGATATATTTATAGTAAGGAGTGTGGATGTCCCTTACTATTATTATTATTATTATTATTATTATTATTATTATTATTATTATTATTTTAATTGCGCCCAACCAGGGACGAAGAATTAAGTGACATGATGTAATTATGTAGAACCTATGAATCTCACAAAACAGCATAGCTTATCTCGGGAAAGTACTAAATCTGTCTTGCATAAATGATACATAAGGCGTCTTGCATGCCTCTTCATTTGTATCCTTGATAAAGCCAGGAATAAAAGACGAAAGACGGGAATTCTGTGTGAGTTCTTTCCCGCTATCTACTGCAAGGCCTCTATCAACTTCATCAAGAAAGTCAATACAGATAACTCCATTTTATAAATAATAGAGCTTAGCTGTCGTCTTATACCTGGTTACAAACCTTTTTTTTCTTGCTTTGCAAGCTGCGACTGCTGGCTGCTCTCTTGTGTGACATTACATGCAGAATCCAGTCAAAAGTCCATGTGGAAATGTAAAATGTGAAATTCCAAGCTCACTTATCATCCCGACATATCGTCCATAATGATAACATAATCGGGTCCTCATGTCCTGAAAGGCAGTACAAACCTCGCTTTCCACTTTACTCATTGACATTCGTCTTCTTATGTCTGGGACGACAAAAATTCCTTCTTTAACCTTCTGATAGGTGTGGGAACTTCTTGCAGAGGTATGCGAAACAGCTTCCAGTTTTTGGCTGTGCTTTCTAAATTGTTTCATGATACCCGGTTTGATGTGCAGAGATGGGGGGAGAATTTTTGACTTCGCGCTTGACTGTCCTGTTCACAAATGAAGGGAATCCCTCGAACATGTATGTCACAGATTTCCACCAAATTGAAATATGTTACTCATCTGAAGCTACTATAGATGCTTGCAAAATAAGAGAGTGCGAAATTTTGTTTCTTTCAAAATAAACCGCGAAAAAGACAAAATTTGAGTACACATAGCCATACAAGGACTCTATTGTTAAAGCGGATATGCTATGTGGGATTCCCTTGTTAGTTTGAAGCGACTTTTTTTTTCAATACAATTACAATGAAATATCTCACTACTATACTTAATGAAATGAAATTTGTGAAAAAAATTTTATGTAATGCGACTTTTTCATTATCATTTTTTAATTCAATATACATACCGGAATGCATTAAGGACAGATAAAATTAAGAAAAAGTTATTTTTTTCGTTGTTGGCCTGTGTTAAAGAGTGTTTTGAAACCAATAGCGCTTCCCATGTGACATTTTTATAACTTTGAGTGCAAATCTTGAAGCAGCTTACCAAATATCTGTGCTGTAGTAATTTTACTCCCAATTTCTTCATCAATAATTTATTAATTTAGCTTAACATGTTATCTATTTGGGCATTAAAGATCACGCTATTGTTAAATATGATTATAAGTTTGAGTGATGAAACGAATGAGAGTTCTATGAAAATTCAAAATAACTGCTTTTCTTGATTAATGGTCATGCATTTTCGTTGAATCCAGTATATAAAAATACTCTTTATAATAACATCAGAAGATGCTAAACAAAATACAGAAGTTTGCATTTTTTTTATCGCAAAGTACGAGGTCTGTTCAAAAAATACGTAGACTGTTTGAATTGCGCCGGCCCTGTTGGTCCCAATCAAAATCGCTTGGTGTCGCTATCTTCTGACAGATCCGCTGATTACAAGGCAGTTTTTTGATTGCAAATATCAGTATTGGTTGATTAGCTACGCGGTTGCTTGTGAAGTGTGTTTTTTTCGTTTGGCGGATTTTTAGAATGAGTGACTTGAACGAGCAAAGAGTTGCTGTGAAATTTTGTGTTAAACTCGGAAAAACTCGGATCATGTCACGAGTTTTGACCGAAAAATTGAAGATGCACCGCGTTGCTGCGAAGTTTTTGGCCCATTCAGCCCTCAGAACTCGAGAGTTTTTGGCCAAACACTCGATCACTGTTCTTCCTCACCCACCCTACTCACCTGACCTCGCTCCTTGTGACATCTTCTTGTTTCTCAAACTCAAAAGACCTTTGAAAGGAAGGAGATTTGAGACGATTCCAGACATAAAGGCAAATGCGACGAAGGCGCTGAAGGACATCACAAAAGAAGCGTTCCAGGACTGTTTCCAAAAGTGGAAACACCATTGGGATAAGTGTGTGCATCGGGGAGGAGAGTACTTTGAAGGGGACCCAGATGTGCAACTTCTGAATAAAGTATATTTTGTTTTATGACGTCAGTCTACGTATTTTTTGAACAGACCTCGTATGTAGATTTTGTATTACTATCAGTAATGTCAAACTATAATTTAAGAATCGGCCGCCTCATTTGCTGATTGCTCCAGCACGGAGTTACACAAAACCAATCGTTTAGCCAATTTGACTTTCCTCAAGAGGTACCGTGTAGAAGGTGATAAGTTTTTAAGCCAAACTGGCACTGATGGCGAAACATGGGTTGCTCACGTTACACCGGAATCAAAACAGCAGTCCATGGAATGGAGACATTCAACATCACTCAAGAAAGTGAAGTTCAAGCGGACAATATCAGCCCGAAAAATCATATGCACTGTGTTTTGGGATAGACAGGGTGTTTTGCTTGTGGTTTTTTTTTTTGCCTCGGGGTAACACTAGACTGGTTAGCAAATGAGGCGGCCGATTTTTATAAGGATGGAATTCAGAAGCTGGTCGTTCGATACGATAAGTGCCTTAATATAAGTAGAAATTATGTTGAAAAGTAGATTAAAGTCCAGGCTTTCATATACAAATTAAGGCATTAAAAAATTGTCCTTTTTTATATCAAAACGGTACTTATTAAAAAACACGCCTCGTATTACTGAATTGGGTTATTGTTACAAGTAGAACAAGTTTCATATTTGACATTCATAGTAATTTAGAGTTAAAGCTATTATATTATTAAAATAAAATGAGGAATCGTGATTTACACAAAAAGGTGCATATTATTTTTCTAGTCCTTAAATTTGGTGTTGGTCCAAAATTGATGTTTATCCACAATTTATTGAAAGTGGACTTGGTCTATTTGTATTTTCAGCAATTCAATTATAGTTTGACATTGCATTTTTTGATTAAAAAAATTTACGTCAGTCTTTTTTTTATATTATTTTGCATATGCAAATAAAATAAAAATATTATATCGTTGAAAGAGAAGTGCGGCTTTGCTGTATACCAGGTGGGCTCTGCTTAAAACACTTCCTGAGCATATCGAGAAAAGCGCGCAACTCAACTCATTGTTCTTCTTTCCTCATCGTCCGTTCTCAGTCTTCGATCCTTTGAAGAAATCAATGCGAATCTTTCTTGCATCATTACCGAGAACTGACTAATTAAAACTGTATAATTACGGAACTATATATAATTATTCAAATCTTCAATTATTTTGGTTGTTGCGATGACCGCAGTTGACGTTAATGCAATTGAGTTTGTGTTGACCGCTGTTGCTCCGTTAAACAAAACCAGATTGGACAGTGCTGCCCTAAGGTGGCTGCAAACATTGTTGAAAACTTCAATAATTTAAATCCAGCAGATGAAATTGAAGCACTGTTAGCTCTAATAATTTAGGGCAGTCCAATTTCCTGTGAAATTTGATGAACTGGGGACGACGATCGATTGGGTTCTTCTCAGGTGTCGGTTTCCATATACTGCAGCAATGTTTCAGGTCGCGAAAGAAACTGCAAACGAGAACTTTCAGCACCTAAGTGCCGCCTACGAAACGCTTTAATTGTGTTCAGAAATTATCTTAATTAACGCCAAATCCTAAGTACTTATTAAACACAGTTATAAGTTTTAGGTTTTGAATATATGAATTCTTCTATCTTATGTTTGTAATTAATAGCTTTCAGTTTAAAACTGGCCGGCCTTTCTAGTCCTATACCATTTAAACCATCTGATTGCTCAGCTATTTAATTTTCTGTTTTAATTAAACCGTAAATGTACGTTAAATGTATTAAACGATGAACTCACGAAATCTAAATTTTTAGCCGAAAACATTACGATGAACATGAAGCAAAGGCTATATTGTAATCTATTGAGGACTTATTAAAACAACTCGCCAGTGTTTAAACTTTATACTTTTTCCAGGGAAAGTGTATGGAATGTTGTGTATAGAGGCCATTTTCCACGGGGCTTAAAATCTTTTTAAAGATTTTTCCCGTTTGCTGCTCTTCGGTTTGCTGCTTGTCTGTTCCCTCTCTCGTATTGATTTTAACCGATTCTGGATTCCAAACTCATTCATTGTAGTGCAAATATTTGACACCCTAATGAAGGAACCCCTTTGAACTTTTACATTTCCCTTCTCTCCTTCCCCCTTGTACATTCCATTTGAGGCTTCCTGCCAGAAGGGAGGGAAAAAACTCGAATCGTTTGCATATTTAAATTTTGAGTGTGATTTGTAAATATTTCATATTCGTAATGGCACTTTGAAATGTAGACGTAAAAAATATTTAATGATATTAGAAAATCTTTCAAATCTACTTATCGGCAAATATTTAAAGTGCATTTGATTAAAGCGGACTGTGTTGATTGAATCTAGTTAGTTGCACTTTTAAAAATCTGAACTTGAAAATGTACAAAAATGTACTAAAGCCGCTGAGCATAAGAACACCCTGCAAGTTAAACAAACATCACTTTCTTCATTCACTCTATCCTAAAAGCTAGGCAAACTGAACGCATCAAGTGCAACGTTGCGAAATTTCGTTGAAAAATTCGAATGAAACTTTTATAACTAATTCGTGTTTTCAATAAATTAAATTTCGGACTAGTTCATGAAAAGGAATTATTAATTTACAATTTTTCCTTTTTTTTGGCGGGGGGGGGGGCCATACTTGATCATCACATTCATCTTCGTGGTTCCTCGACCTGTTAACGGAAAACACTCGGACTTTTAAAAAAATTCGCATAACACGTCGAACAAGCTCATTCCCTTTTAGATTGTTTTGCAAATTAAATTCATCAAATTGGCCTACATTATCCCAGAACGTTTTAATATATGCGCAGTTAGACAGCTCCCTTCGACGCTTTGCTCATTTATTAAGTAGCAGAAGAATGGAGCTGCTTATTGGTTTTATCATGTCTGTCTGTTACCTTCATATTTTCTAAATCATTGATAAACGAGCTTGAAATCTGATGTTGGTTAATATGGATATATCCTACTTCAGTATTTAATTTGGTTTTGGATTGGCTCACTGGGATCGGAGTTATGGGGTTGAGAGTTATAAGGGACGATTCCGTCCATATGATATAAAGGTTTGTAAGTAAGTGTAATTTGGTATGCAGATCCCTCTACGCAAGATCTGCATTCCTGTGTACTTTGGGCAAGATTGTCCCAGTGAAGACGGAATTATGGGGATTGATCTGAATAATGCTATCGGTCACGTGATCTTTATAAATAATTTTTCAAATGGCAGTATATGGTAAGAGATGTGTCATTAGATCGGATATAAAGAGAAACGAAAAAAATATACAGCTCTTTTTCGATTAAGTACACTTAAAATTATATTGGGCTTAAACATGTATAAACTTTAAAAATTATTTTCTCTCAAATTCAATATATAAAATATTATACCCAATTTATATAAGGATAACTAAAATAATAATAATAATAATAATAATAATAATAATAATAATAATAATAA
>JAHWFO010111979.1:765143-913446 GCA_023313115.1 Rhysida immarginata | reverse complement strand
AATAATAATAATAATAATAATAATAATAATAATAATAATAATAATAATAATAAATACAATGAAAAAACAAATTTAAAAATTCCTTTTGTCAAGGAAGGGAAGGAAATTCTCATAATAAATTTATAAATGTATTTTTTTCATTGTATTTATTATTATTATTATTTTTAGTTATTCTTATATAAATTGGGTATAATATTTTATATATATTGAATTTGAGAGAAAATAATTTTTAAAGCTCTTTTTCGATTTTCTAAATATTTTTATAGAGAAAAACAATGTTCTAATGAGAAGGAGGTTAAAAATTGGGGATAAAAGAGATAAAACGTGGGGATATTTTAACATCCTGAGTCCTTTTACGCTTTATCCCCCACACTTTTTAAAACCTTAACTTTTGTTAGTTTCATTTTTTATCCCACATTTTTAATATCAATGACTAAGCCAAGCAGTGCTGGCGTTCTCGTTCTCCGCCGAGGCAGGAGACCTCGGATACCCGTAGTTTCGAATGCAGTCCTAGAGTTCTTTTTAATCTCGTTTTTTTATCCCCTACTGTTTACCCTCACTTTCACCTTTTCACCTCTTTGTTAACCCACTTTTTATTCCCTTTTTTAAGGGAACCAATTTCCTTGAACTCAGAACTTCCGCTAGTTCCCTATACCTTTCTTGGGAGGATTAATTTTTTTGTTTCGTAAAAATTTCCATCAATTTGGAACATAATAAAAATCGGATAAATGTGCCGATCAAGACGGTCAAAACTATCACATTGTAACGGGCAAGTTTGACATTGCTTCAGCATTGGCTTTGAACTGACAAGAAAGCTACTTCTGGTTTATGAGTTTTCCATCCAAGCATTTCAAAAATCTGTGTCCAATACGTATTGAGGATGAAGATGAAGAGCGCAGAGATGAGTTCTTTGATACGAGACTAAGACAATCCAATATCGTTGCAATCCTCTTGAAATATGAAGTTTCATGCCAACTTTGATCCGCATTTTCGTTGTAATTTTGAGAAAGTTTTAACTCTCTTATTATTGTTGATTTTCGGCAGAAGTTTTGTTAATTATACAAATTATACAATTAGTCTGAAGAGATTCATAAAGCTGGCTAACTTTAAAATAATTTAATTTTTCAAAATGTAACTTAAGATTATGCCAGATCGTTAAAAGTGTGTCCTATTTTAAGAATGTTCCTTTCTTCAGGGACTTTTATAACAAAGTCTGCAATGTACTGTTTGTTACTTTTGCATATGAGAAGCTTAAATTTCGTATTTATTCATTTTTTCATTTTTTATAGGAGCTTCACTAGCCGAATTTGCATCATCTGATCGAGAGAAGGTAAAATAAATCGTCTTGAATTATTTCTTTTTCTGTTTAGTTTCAGAAATTCAATTCTGGTAAATTTTAATCTTACCTACAGATACTTAAGAAGCTTTTGATTAAGATAAATTAGGATATACAGATGGTTGATTAGGATATATGGTGATGAATTTGAAGAGCAACTCTAGATGTACAATCCCTTTCTCCACCTTTCGTGCACCCTTGCATCTTAGTTCCGCTGCGCAGTTGCCATCGCCCTTTTGAAGTTATGTCATTATCTCCAGCATCTTACACTTGTTTGCACGCTTTCCACAGCCCTTCAATGGTTGCAAGTCGGCAGGACCCCAAAAAGGCCCTTTTCATTTTTTCAGTAGTATAAAAAACATATACTCCATGTTTCAGAACGCATCAGGGAATTTGATTAGCATGCCTTCAAAAAGAATTGCTCGGATTCCTGTTTCTAAGTGCACGTATAGGTTGAGAGGGATATTTGACTTGATGAATGAAAATGTGTATTTGATCATTAAAAATATTTTGTGTACAAGAGGTCTCTCTTTCTTTTTAATTATTCATTTCCCGGTTGCTTTGGTTTTTTCAATTATAGGAAGAGATGGTGAACATGAGATTTGTGACGCTTGTGAGGCTGAGATCTTGTGGAATAACCTTTCTAACTGTTGCCTAGGACACTTTTACGGTGTTCCCCACTGCCTTTGAATCCGGAGGCAAGGCGCTGAATGTTTCCGACGACCTTTCGGAATGCGGGTAGGGGGTGTATCTCTTTCTGGGCGGACAGAATACTGCTCTAAGTCTGTTTGATACTGGTTATACGATTTCTCGAAATACCGAGTTGCACGCATCACAAAATTTGAGAATTCATGCTGCTTTTACCTCTTCTCTCGTTGAAAGACCTGTTAGATAAAATTCTCACAGGTAAAACCCGATGGCTCGCGTTTTCTGAAAATGTCACCATAACTGAAAACGTCACCATATATCCCAATCGACCTTCCGTTTATTATGGAAATGACCAAATCATAACTGAAGCCCTTAAAATTTTATGGACAATAAGCTCTTTTGCTTTATTGTAAAAAGTTATACGAGTAAGATAAACGAATTAGGGGGATTCAAAAAATACTCCCTAGTTTCACAGGACCATCCTGTTTATTACGAACATATAAGTTACATGTGTTATAAACTGACTTTTTTGAGACAATTAGAGATGCTTTACGTGGCTTCCTTGTGTGATACCACAGATATCAGTGCGATATTCTAATGTCGCCCAAATGCAGCGCAGCATATCATGGTCCAACAATCAACAATTGAACTTTGGCTTCAATGCTCCTGGTGGCCAATCAACGTTGGGCAACAATAGAATCACGAAACCAAGTTGTTTTTGAATCCCTCTTAATTACTTACTACGTTATATATATCTCAATGCACTCACCTATGGATAGATAGATATTAAAAATTTGTAGATAAATTTTTATACAAATACGTAATAAACGTTCACTTTTTTCCATAATAAATTGTCTTTATTAAGATACGTTTCAGTTTTACACGATCTCCAGTTATGATACGAGATACTGATAATGATCTCGATTTGTATAAGGCTCGTTTTTTGTGAACCTTTATTACATATTTAAATTATATGGGAATTTCACCGAAAAATTTTTTATAAAATCCTAAATAAATATGAAAGGTACTTTAAATTAATCTCCTTAACTTAAAGAGATGATGTGCAGTGAATTGCCTAGGTTGTAATTCAATTTTCTGACTTTTTTCTAAACAATATTTATGTCCTTTATTTAATATACGTTCTCTCTAAGCTTGAACGAAATGGAAGAGGAAAAGGGAGGAAAAAAGCAATGATTTATTTCTAGCAATTTATTTTGTCGCGTTGTAAATTTTGGTGTTTAATTTTTTGACTTGACCTTCCACAGGCCAGATGGGGAATGTCCATTAAAGTTCCTTTCCCCCAATTTTCCTTCCTGCTTCCCTTTCCCCCATCTCTCTGTATTTCTCATAATGAAATTTTCTCATCAACCGAAGTGGCAACCATAGATTTTTCCATTAGCCTATGCTTCTGTTAATGGATGAATAACAGAAAAAGCTCCCGCGAAATTATGTTTACGTAAACCGTAATAGAGAATGTGAAAGCAGCCTATTTAGGCAGGAATTTCTTAGGACGATTCCCTCGAGAAAGAAAGAAACTATTACGGAATAGTTAAGGTAGTGGGAGGGAGCTACATAAATAATGGGAAAGAAGCCAAATTTGAGAGCAAGGGGGAAAGCGCCACCAAATGGACCCGGGTGGGTAATAGGGCCACGCCCACTCTCCCCCATAAAAACGCACCCCCGTTAATAATTTAACACCCATCTTGGAAAACTCTGGCATACCTTGAAGAAATGTTTGATAATGTTGCCCAAATAGTTTAAACTTATTTTCTTTGATGCCTTAAACTTATTATTTTCTTGCTGTATAACAAGTTAGGATATTGTAAACGAGAAGAAAATGGTGGGAAAGTCATTATAATCGACAAGAAGTAAAATTGACTCATTATTCCTTGAATTTATAATTTATTGAATCGTCTTCCGTTTATTTTGAAATAAAACGAGTTATGTTGATAAAAATTGAGAATCTATATATCTTAGTTGACTTTTTGAAGTAGTGTTTAGCGGCAAACAGTATAATAATAAACAACACAACGGTGCTTACGAGTTGATCGAAAATTTTTGTGTAAAATAACGAGTAATAATCGTATGACAAAACTTCACAAGAATATAGCGTGTCCTTTGGTACCCCACACTCGACTTTTTGTTCTATACAGTGTGCTTGCAGCAACATGTTATCGAATTGGAAGAGAAGGTGAAACTGGCTTAGATTTCTTCCATGCAGAGGATTGCAAAAGTGCACGAATTCTATGAACAATTTGGCAAAAGACAAAGATCAGTCGGGAAAACGTTGCCAACGGCCTTCTGGAGCTGGAAAGATACTGTCCATATCGGCTCCTTGGAAAGAATTAATAAGTAACGCTTGCTGAAAAGTACTATACAACAAGACAATGGCAAAATAAGGTACCTGTTCGAAAAGGTCATTAGTCTTCATGACTGATCCCATTCGGCCAATGTAACCGTATCATCTCTGATTAAAATGGGCTGGGAAGTTTTGCAGTACATTCCTTATAGTCTTTACCACAAAAGGACATCCGAGATATGAAACATCGGATGTGTGTTTCGAAGGCTATGTCTTCGTTCTCAACGGCAAGAGTCTCAATCGTCGATCGACTTTGTATGTGCTTGCAAAAATCCACAATTCTTTGGAAGGAGTATGTATGTGCCCCCTTTCCGATGCGAAATATTCTCATTGAGCAGGGTAATAAATTACGAGGGTTTTTTAAATTTCTAAAGCAGCCGTCTAAAATACATTGGGATAATCAATCTTTTTGCAAAACGAGTGATTGCACGTACAGGAAACGTAATGTGAACACTGTCAAGGACAAGAGAAATAATGACTATGCAATCCATTGAAACATTTTTAATGTGTTTTAAAATCATACAGTATGCATGGCTTCTCTTTACAAAATATGCTCCATATGGCGCCCTTCAAAGTCCAGGATTGTCTGAAAGCTTAGGATAGCATGCTGTGTAGTTCCACGAAGCATCTCCATGGGTATGCCTGTAATCCCTTCTTGATATGCTTCTCTCGTGAGGTTCTCACCCATTATCTTATCTGTGACTAACAACGTACCTGGTGGCCATGCATGCATGCAAATCTTGCGGCTCATAATCTGGACGTTATTCTTACCGAGTTTGGTACCCATACAGTAAATAGTTTCCTATCTAGAACGTCTTATATAGGGAAAATTTAATTATAACTACCCTGTATATAGAAATGTGATTCGAACTCGAGATAGGAAGACAACAAATCAAATGCAGCATATAGAAGGAAAAGCCTTACTCCGAAGCCGACAACTGACGTCGTGCATAAAATTAATGCCAGCGTTAAAAACCGAGAACCATAAAATCCCAAAGAAGGATCTCAAAACCTTTCGAGATTTCGCAAGCTCTGGGGAGTCGCATTGTCAAAAAAATTTGGACTGGATTTAGACATAAAGACAGTGTTCGCAGGTTGCTTCTACGCGCATCGCTGAGAGCAGGACCCAACCGCCAGATTGACGGTGTCCTACATGGCAGAAGAAACGGGTATTTGAACGATAGACTTCGGAGACATTCCCAATGAAGTCGCCGATGTGTCATACGGAAGGAATATTGCACCTTTGGTTTATTTAAACTAGCCGGACGACTTCGCACACTACACGGATTTTGAAAAGTCTGTAAGGAGATATTGCACTCTTCAGAGGAACCTAATGCGTATGAAATTGACCTCGTCCGAAGATCAAACACGACCGATGTTGACGAAACGTCCACCAACATCATTTTTTCTAAGCCAAAGGAATAATGGTGCTTCTATACGATGACAGTGGTGCCTAGGTGCTTAGGAAAAATACTTTGAAAGACGGGCCTAATTTGATAAGTGGACGCTTTCCGCTTTCTCTGTGTAAAGAATTGTTTCAGTCAATCCTGAACATTATATTTTTAAGAATGTTTCGTCGATTACGTTTTGAGTTAGCATTGCTTCATAATGGCATGGTACTTGCCAATTATTTCTTCTTGTCCGAAGAAACAGAAAAAACTGAAAAATAAAAGTTTTGAAGTTTTGAAGCACCCATTTGAAGTTTTATTTCTTGGTGCAGCCTTTTGATTCCTTTTGAAATTTTTAAATTTAAGTTCACTCAGGTTTGGAGTTTATTAACCGAAAAGAAGAAATAATTTTGAAATAACACCAAAGAAATTCTTAAAGCAGACTTATTCTTTCAAGCTTTTTCAAGTGAAGAAAGAAATGTGCGCTAGCCTACATTTGAACTTACTTTTTACTGAAATTATTTTCTCTTAAAGGTCCAAAAGAAAATTAAGCCTTTCAAATAATTTTTTTGGCATAATATTTATTATTTTTTAAATTAAATAAAAAAAAGCTGTATTTTAGCACACTTATTTTCTCTCTTTATTATTTGCGAATCCGTACTACTTGATTTGGAACAATACGTACTATTTTTTTTACCGTACGTTTTACCAGGCTTTCCAAAGGCCATAACAATTTGCAGCGACCACTTTCAAGGCAAAGTTAGCAGTCCTAAGGCAAAAAATCTATTAGAAAACAGCCCGGTAATTTTGCGGTAATGTCTGTGAAATGTCTGCGATAATGTTGACACAAGTTCGCCGTTGATATTGCTGAAAATTTTGGTGGTTGATCCAGCGTCAGCAATATGGCTGGAGCTTTGAAATGTTGGCGCCGTACAGAGTGGGTAAAGCATCTCACCAAAACTTTTCCAAAAACGTTGTCTTAGTAGTAAGGTGCGTTAACCTTTGCCTTTCCAGAGATTTTGTAAAGCGTGAACTTGCCGTTATACCTAGGGTGGCCAATAATGTTTTGAAACAAATTTGTTTATTTATTGCCATTGAATGGAAAGAGGTAGAACGTTACAGTTACTCAATCTGGAATCCCTTGTTATAGAAGATTTGCCTGCAGCACTTTCGCCATGCCACCAAGGCCTTATCGATGAGTTCCTGGGGCATGTTGCGCCACTCTTCCCGCAGCGCCTTTTTATCCCGACTAGAGTCTCTACTTGACGGTGCCACATCCTCTGCTTAAGGTAACTCCAGGCGAAGAAATCCATCGGGGCCGCATCCAGGGACTGTGGCATCCACTTTTCCGGAGATATATACGAGAATTTCTGGCTATCCAAAAACTGCAGTGTGTTTCGTGCCACACTGGACGGTCTGAATCCTGATGGAGGATCGCGCCACCATTGGGTCATCCTTGATCACAAATCGTTTGATGATCTTATGGAGGTAATATTGAGAGTTTATCTTGGCTCCGGGCTCGATGAATCACAGTGCTGTCTTGCCGTTGTAGCAAGTACCTCCCCAAACCATAACGCCCTTTGAATGTGTCGCTTTTCTGATGACGGTGTTTCGGGGAACCGGCACCCCTTTGATAGCGTAGTAAACTCGTCGTTGACCTTTGCAATCCGACAGATAGAACCAGGTCTCTTGTGTGGTTACATTTTTGTCATTTTTCAGCAAATAACGGTACAGGGGCCATGATCTTTGCCGCCGTTTTTCTATGTTGGCCAGTGACACCCAATGAACCTTTCTCTTTTTCCGTAGCTTCAAGTTGAATTTTTTCTGCAGATGATCTACGAAGATGCAGCAATCGGGCCATGGTTCGCTGACTCGAGGGTTGTCTGATTTGGCCATTTTCTTGAGCCTTTTCAACTTGGATGCTGGAACCACTTGTGGACGTCCCAATTGTTTCTTCCGTTTTGTAGCTGTCAGGGGTTTGTTGGCCGGGGTTTTCATTTCCGTTCTGATCCACACGGTTAGACTGCTTGACAACTTTTATAATTTGAGATGTGTACCATTTCTCTCGTAAAAAAACTAATAATTCCCCGCCCCCCTTGCATTGATGGTCACAAGGACAATAGAATACAGCCCACTTTTGTCGCACTCGTTCAAGTAATCCCATGCTTCCTATAAGGTGGCGACAAAATTTCATTGGTTATCTGCTAATTACCTTATTTATTTTTTAGATACACTAAGCTTCTTGGTAATGAGCATGCTGAGTGAGAGGATTATCTTGCATAAAGATTTTCCGAACTTCTGAGACACTGCTGAATATATACTTAGGAGCCGGTTGTGATGTCAGAACCTTAGAAATAGTAAAATACTTCCCTTAACAATTCCACCTATTATACGAGGACTGTCTTCGCAGCTTTGGATCGTTCCACTGTTTGCCTATTATAGTATTTCTTCTCGAAAAAGGCGGTGGCATACCCATCCAGCCATAAATTCTCCCATTTTCACTTAAAATAAACTAACGGTCAATAGAAGGACTTAAATAATATCGCACCATTTCGCAATAATAGATATGCCAATCAAAAGTAATTACATAAATAAAAATTTGCATATCACGCCTGTATCAATAAAATGGAATGACGTTATGTTTATCTTCGTGTTTATTTACAATTTGGGAATAAATTCTATTATAGAAAAAGTGATAATGGAAGCAAATGCATAAAATAATGGCGCATTTAGATAAATCTCAATGGAATAACAGAGTCGCTACATGAATACATTCCTTTAAATATAAATTCCTAGAGTATGCGATAAATCTTCAGAATAAATCGTTATTACTGAGGTGCAGATAATTTTCCTTGTAATGGGCAGTTACTAGAGGCTATTAATAGGAACCTGCCAGACGCAATAGATGCAAAATATAAATTTGTAATTTACTGACAAGCTTCTTTTATTTGAGTTTCGGATGTCAAAATCGCTCACGCAGGACCCGTCATTACCCATTACAAACAACAATAATTTAATTGGCTATGGAGTTGTGTTTGCATTTATTGCACCTATTGGTATGATGAAAAATAACAGAAATCCATTTCACACTGCATTATTAATGGGCGTGTAGTGATATTTGCGGAGATTAAAAGGAGTGAAAACGGTAAAAAGAATGCTTGTTTTCATCTTTTATGGCCAACTTTATTTTATAAGCTAATTTCTATTTTACCCCTGCTAGTACAAGCTATCCCAAAGAGAGAGTCTAAGCTCTTGAAGGGCCCTGTAAAACCCAAAGAGCCGTCGATGTGTGCTCATTTGACGACCATCGACGGAGCGCCAATGAAAGCAACAAGAGAGCAATGGAAAAGTTTTGCATAATTATCATAAATTTTATTGCCTTCATTAAAAGCGCGTATGTCGTCCTAAATACCTATACAACGGTGATTCAGAGATTGTGTAATGGAAAATGCTTTTCGACAAAATCCAATAGCCTTGTTTTCGATCAATAACTGATGTAACAAGTTTTGTCTCTGAAATTTAGCTTTGCAAATTATCGGAGTGTTAAATTATAGCCAGGTATTTTTCCCTCCCATACAGTTTCATGTATATCATCGTTTTAATGCGATTAACTGCCTAATAAAATTATGGAGTCAATACAGCCGGAATCGATACGGCGGAATAAATTGAATAAAACCTTAGCTTTTTTTTCTTATTGTGAAAAATTTGTCAATTTTTAATTTAACGTCATAATAAAGGAGCAATAAGTGATTGTCTTAATTTGATTTCACGTTCTTTGTTTTTTAATAAAAAAATTAGCAAATTTTATTTAGAATGGTAGAAAAGCTTTGAAAAGTATTTTTTTAGCGAGAACGCAACGGCTTCGCTTCCTTGAATAGACTGTTTTTCATTGTCGCATTAATGAAGCTTTGCACGCTGTCATTTTTTTTTAAGTTTGCTTAATGAATCTTCTTCGTTATGTATTATTCCATTAAACATTTTTTGTCTCCTTCCACCGTTTCAATTTCGACCACTTCTCATTATCGTCTCCCTCATTAAGCGATGTATTTTTATTTGTATGTTTTCTTGACAAAGGATCCTAATACGGATATGAATTTTTTTCTCTCTTTCTCTCTCTCCTTCCTTCCCTTCCTTCTCTGTCTTTCTTGGGTCAATTAATTGCCTCTGTCGCTTTTGATCATTCGTGATCTGTTTTTAATTAAAATGTCATTGAAGGAGACTGAGACAGAATCGAGAGGCTGCGTGTCTCGGGCGACGATGACGGTGACAAATCGATGGAGCCTCCGTCCGACCCCAGTGCGTCACTCGGCGCCGCATCCAAACCAAAACTGTCAATTTTCTCCCGCCTTCTTCCCTCCTCCCTTTAACCCGTTCACTAGTTCACTCGCTCACTCACTAACTCTTTCATGGTTCATAATTTATGGCTAGATGATATTGTTTCGTATCTGTGGATATTTGAACTTGCGTCGATTTTATGTTATGTGAAAATATTTACATGTATATTGTATGTCGCTCTCCCATTTTCCTTTTATACAAATGTATATAAAGAGGACATTTGCAAACTAGATATCATTCTACTACTCATCATCTAATACAGAAAGCAGCTGGGATTTTTTTAAAATTGGAATCAATTTTAAGATTATACACAAATCATACAATAATCATTCTATCTTGTGGTTCTGTTTCCAATGGTTTAAAGTGCATATCAGCAGGAAAAAGAATGGGATGAAAATAGTTCTCAAATATCGTAATTCAAGAAGTTTGAGAAGAAAATTTACCGCTGAGAATGGTCGAAACTAAGACAATCTCTTTCCCTCAAAATAAAACGATTTATAACCAGAGAGAATGAGCAAGCTACCATTACCAAAACGAACTTAAAAAGTTTATATCTCCTTAGAGTATAAGTTGTATAGATATCGACTGTCATGTATAGAGATATTGAATATCGATTATCGATAATTCTGATTTGTCCATAGAATCCGTCGGAATATTGACCACTGGTCAATACAAAATTTATTCATTTTATGCGTACTATTCAACTGTTTTGGTTCCATTTTGCTGTGATTCGCCATTTTCGAGATAGAGCATATTTCGGACATTCTGTTTTGGCCGATATCTTGGGAACTGTTGTTTCACTAGAAATTTGAATGTGATAATCGTAATCCTCATTCTATTCTCCTTACCTATCAGTCAGTTTACGAGGTAATGATATTACACAAAGGCGACAATTTTTTTAGTGAATTTGTTTAACGAAAAACGGAATTGATAAAATAAGATAGAAGAGAATATGGGAAATAGTTTTTGAATTTACGGGTTACCCAAATTTTTGGGCCGGTTCCGTGTGGCCGAGGACGCTGAGATACAGGCTATCCACTTCGTGAATCCATGGATTTTGTGTTTTTCTCAGGAATACGTAAAGATAATTACGCATTAAAGCGTAATACGGAGTACTGCAGGGCTCTGCTTCTAGTATTACCTTCTATGCAGCGGAAACCAGCTCATTGTTTAACTTAACCAAAAAAGTGACATCTGCGCTTACGTTGACGACAATATCCTGTACACAGCAGACTCCGATTAAACCCCTGGAGAAGCTATCAAAGAAATCCGCCAGCATCTCTCCTTGCTTAAACAATGGTATGCCGACAGTGGGATCACACTCAATGAATCCAATATCCGTTTCCTCTAAATTACCAATAACAACACGATCTCTTAGACGCCCAGAAAATCCTTGGCGATCCCTTAGACGCCAAGTTTTCCTTTAAATCCTGCACTGCAGATCTTGTCACACAATCAAGCCGCCTTAGATATCTCGTCAAACGCCTAAAAAGGACCTTGTATAGGAGAGAAATCACCACAATCATAAAGAATTTGGTGATTTCCAAACTAAACTATGCAGTTATTTTATGGTTCTCTGCATCCCGATCTCTTAACTACGAGGATACAAATTGCATACAACTCAGTACTACGTGTGGCCTTTTCAATTCCCCGCTATACTTCCATTACCCCATGTATAGCCAATATAGTCAAATCTCGTTACCACGAACTAGTAAATGCATGCTAAATTAGTTCGTAGTATGCGAAATTTGTAGTATGCATGACCTGTTTACCACAAACACTGTTCGTCTTAGCATGGCTTTGTAAGAACAGCACACAAAACAAGGTGGTAGTCTGCGTACATGATGTACATAAATACTGTAAATGGTTAGGAAATATGTGCATGAATATTTTTGTTTTGAAATTACACGTATATCAGGTGGCACAAAAAAGGTGTTAGAAAGTTTTTGTCTATTACGACATAATATGAGGTTATAGATTCTTGTTATCATATTTATGCTATAACAGACATCCTGAAATTTAATGCAGAAGGTTTTCAAAATGATTTCCATCTGCTGCAATCTGTGTGTAGAGCCTTTAACTGAATTCCGTGGTGACTCTGAAGAAGACTCTTCCTGGAAATTGCAGTACGAAGATCCTGGAATGTTGCAGGTGCGTCTTTGACTAAGATTCTGTTGATAAAGCGTCTCACCACCGCATTACTTTGAGTATTTTCGTAAAATTTCTTTACGATAAACACACGTTGTTCCAATGCTAGTGCTTCTATTCCTGGGAAATTCTCGACATTCTCGACTCGCTATTTATCTTTCAGAGCTGCTGCCAAACATTGATCGACAATGGTCGTTGTGTTCGATTTCGTATCCGTCCCCTCACTTTACCCCAGTAGTGTTCCGTGAGCTTAAAACCAGGACTCTGAGCAAGTCACCTGGGTAAAACATGCCGCCTCATTTTTAAGAAACCAATCCTTCCGTGCGGCAAGAAGCTCGATCCTATTGAAGAGACAATACCACTTTGCTGATAGGGTCAAATTGTCTAGAATGTCGAGGTGAATTTCGTAGTTTATGGTTTTTGATAGAATAAGAAACCGACCGAGTCCCATTCCCATACAAATTGGCCCGATAGTAGAAAGCGTTAGGGCGTAGGCTTTCCAGTTCTCGTATCCGTCGGTCCGCGTCTTCAAATCTCGCCGCAGCATGAATGTTTGTGTTTGAATGCATAATGTTAAGCCATGTGAATTGTTCCAAGAATGTAAAAGAGCGCAGAATGATCTAGGTGTTTGACGCACCCAAAAAACTTAACGAACCAACCAATAAATTACATTCATTCTGCCGAACTTAAAACTTGGAAGAGCATAGTACGAGAAAAATTGTTCGCACGTCTGCCGCCAAAAACGTACGTGTACGGTATTGCTCTATAATGGTACACACAACGACATCATATTGATGTAACTCTGCTTATCAAATTGTCTAGTCGCTCGCGGGAAGCCAACAATCAGGCAGCGCAACATACTTCAATCCCCTTGTATCTCTGTGGGGGTTGGCTTGCGACACCATGTTCATAAGAATAAAAATGCTTCTTTATACATGTTCTCTCAAGTGTATGAATATTTACCATTTATTTCCGGACATCCTATATACAGTACAAAAGTACAAATACTTTTGATAATATAATGTTAAAGGGGAACTCCAGCAAAAATGAAAGCAGGGTCAGGTAGGCTTAAAATATGCTGCCAATTAAGGATATACTCAAAATTTTTCGGTGTATGTTAAACACTTACGAAATTACAACGATTATATCATGCACTCTATGGCGCGCGTCAGTGAGTTGTGATGCGGTCGATGACGCTTCATACTGGCTTTCGCGTGCAGCCGCTTCAAACAACCTACGGGATTTGTGTGAGTGAAAAACTATACAAAATTTTGAAAAATGGATCGCAATGTGTCAATCCTGCCATAAATGTTTGAGCCAGAATACAATAATGTTGAGACAGATGAAGAAAATGTCCACAGTGACGAAGAAAGCTAGGAGATCATAACTTCCTTTTCTAGCAGGAGTGGGAACACAGAATAGTTTTAGCATGGATGAAGGAAGAATTTTTTGATTTTGGCATGGATGTAGACAGATGAAAAACACAGAAGATGTTTCTTCCTTCATCCATGGTTTTGGCAATGTCAGAATCCCTGCGTTTTCGGTGTATCCTGACGCACTCGTATGACGCGTCATTGACCGTATCACAACTCACTGACGCGCGTCATAGAGTGCATGATGTAATCGTTATATTTTAATAAGAGTTTAACATACATCGGAAAATTTTGAGTATATCCTTAATTGGCAGCACATTTTAAGCCTACCTAACCCTACCTACTTTCATTTTTGCTGGAGTTCCCCTTTAAGTGTATTAAGACAACGACTTACGATTGATTCGTTTGTTAATTTGTTGGTTACTCGATCATTGTGAGGTGTTAGATTTACTGAAGAGTTCTCTTCAAAAAAAAATCCCAACAAATAGAAGCAAAACATCTTTCACTAATGCCAAAATTCGAAGCAATTAAAGTTTTTCAGTTTGGGCTTTAAGCCTTTCTTTTTAATGCCTCTAATTTCGTTTGGCTTGTATTTCTGTAGCTAGAAGTTATTCTTTATTTGAGTTATCCTATCCTTTTATTTTCTCGACATTTGGTTCGGTATTTTGAACATTTGCTGGAAAAGTTGCTCTTTCAGCATTTTCAGTGTGAGAATTTGTCGGTTTCGATTTAAGACCTGATGAAAGGAAGAAATAGGTAAAATTGTGGATAAATAACTGAAACTTTAAAATTTCTAACTTAAATCATTTTTTGTAGTTGTCTTTGAATTTCAACTACGCTTTTGAAAGCAAACATTTTGTAAGCAGGAGCAAGAAATTTGTCTAATGTATGATGCAACCAAGCGTACACAAAAAAAGGTAAACTGTACACGGAAGTTGAAAATTTGCGTTGAGAAGCGATGTGTTATTTTAAATGGAAGCATTAAAAATTAAAAAAAAAACAAAACAAACAAAAGCTACATAGAAACGTTAATGGAACGACAAGAATTTTCAATCAGGTAAGGTCTAATGGGACGATAGAAGGCTTCAGAAGATGGTCGTGAAAAAGATAGGGAAACAAGAGCTAACATCATGAAATGCATTTAGCAAAACAAATCTGAAATTGTTGTAATCCTTAAGAGTACATCTTCCGTCCCTTTCTTGTTCGGTCCAATTTTCTTAAGCTGTCTAATATCTTAAAATGATCCACTTAACTGCAAGGCAAGCCATCAGAAAATTTCCACTTCTAAAATCTGCTTTGCCAAGTTATTTCCTCTAAGACTGAAACAGATATCCCCCATAATCAACAGAGAAATGAAGGTTTGTTAAATAAACCTTTTTGGAGAAACTTTTAAGATAATGGAGATGGTGATAATGATATGAACTTAGATCAAAATTAAAGGGTAAGAAGGGCGTGTAAACAAGGGCTTCGAATGGCCGTTAATGCCTATACCACCTTATTTTATGGCAAACCTCGGGGGAAATACAGCACGACCGACGCCTTTATTTGATGCTTCCGCTTTGAAGAAAAAAAAACAGGAGGGGCGAAGTAAGATGAGAGACTAATGAAAACAGGCCTCATAAAATTTTCGCTTCCTCTTGTCAATGAAGTAAATAATGGAGAAGTGTGCACAAGAGAGCATTTTGAATAACTCAGGAGGAAATGTCTCAACGCTTCCTGCCTCCTCAATTATTTAACCAAATTCAACTACTTAAGATAATAGTTTAAAGAAAACATTAACGTGGAAAAATTAATATAGATCACTGAGTTTATAAGCACTTAATATCACACAGAATGCAAATACATTTAATTGTTTGTTTATAAGGAGAAAGCCTCTTAGTTTTATGCTTAATTTACATTAATCTTTAAAATGTCTTGTTAAAGTTGTTACTCCAAGTTGTATAATTAAAAAAGAGTCTCTTTATTTTCTTTTTATGGTATGGCTATGTAAAATCTCTTGGTGAATTAGGGTTTAATACCTCTGTAAAGTATAGTGCTGCAAAAAGAAAAACGCAGGAATTATTTTATCTACGAGGTTCGGTCGTTTATGATGGAAGAGAATCTCTGGCACACGCAGAACTCTGATTAGTCAGTCCTCTTCAATATATTTTCCACCTTGAGCCACAAACTTCTGCCAGAGACGAATGAGCTGCCGGAGTCCTTTGTTGTAGAGTCCTCTATTTGGAGCTGAAGGGATTGTTCCACCTCAAAGGAACCTCCTCGTCATCTTGTAAACTGCGCTCATGTGGTTGCTATTCATGAACAGGAAAGGAAGAAGTCGCTGGTTATAAGTTGTGTGAGTAGAGCGGTTGAGCTAGCAATTCCTTAGCGAAGAGTTCAACCAGTTCAATAAGTGCCGCCATCGCGCAAAAGGCTGGTAGATGTGTTTCTGGGGTACTCTTAGGAATGCAGTGAGCAAATGAAAAATGTTACAAACAGTGGCTTTCCGCAAGGACTTATGCTGCATGATTTGCGGTTCATCACTGATGGAAGGCCATTTTCTAGCATGATCTGATCACTTCGGAAGCACCGCCGCCAGAATACAATGGGACATCTTTCACTTTTGCATGGGTCTGTGTGCCGTTGTTTCCTTTGTTGTTTCAAATGCAGAAAACGTATATTTTCCAAACGTGATGCGCCATTTTAGATTTCGCACTCTGGCGTAATTCCACGAAATACAGCACGAGATAAATTGGTTTTGGTATCTATGTAGGAATGTGACTACACGCTATCATTGTCGTTGCACTCCCGAACTTCCTGTGATGATTGTAAGGACTTATGTTCGACCGTCTTGCTACCGTATTGTACAGTATAATTGCAGATTTAAAGACTGTTGCCTTCTTACTAAATTCAATGATGCCACAGTACGACCGATTAGTCAAATGGCTACTCAAGAAAATCCATCATAAGGTTAGAGATAGCCGTAATAGTTCAGTCGAATCATTCATCGTAAAACTCCAGAAATTCTGTAAAACTCGTGTGGTCTCTGTGCATGGTCTTGTGCATAGTATATGACTGAAAGAAACCCCATGCCCGATGCTGTATAAAAAATATCTTACTGGCAACAAATGGAAGTTCGTCGTGACATGTGTTTATCTCGCCGAATGTGGTAAGATTGCAAAGGACCTGGCTGAGTGGATTCATACTTGACGTGAACGTTTCCCCAAAGACTTCATGGTGGTGAATTCCTGAAAATTCGTCGAGTAACAACAAATGCTAAGATTAACGCGAATAATTATCAGAGGAACGTTTAGGAACTTTTGTATTCGGAGGATATTCCAGTACAGTATGAAATGGATAGCAAGAGCTTCTTCATATAACGCGTTCAAACATCAATTACTTTTAAAGAATCAAAGAAGAAACCGGATTTCGTGCTATTGTCAGATATTCTCGTCGAATCATCTGATGCTTTGGTTTTTAAAACAGACCTTAAAAGGCTACAGACGAGAACCTTTCATGGACTCTGGAAAGTGTGCCGGGAGCTATGGAACGAAATTCCTTCCCATCTGCAACGAAGTCTCTTGGAGGGGAAATTGTGATGCAGGGCTATAGCCTCATGTCAGGGAAAACAAAATTACCTGTAGGCAGTGGAGAAACTGCTTCATGTGAAGCCGACCTTTTATATGCTTTTTAATTTCAGATCCATCTGTAAGTTTCTGGATCTATCTATTTTTCTCCGATTGAGATTTGGCGACCCGTTATTTGTTACTGCTCTATTTGGAGTATGTAATGCGGTGGTTTTCATTGCCTATAATGCAATAAGGGGACAAACACAAACATCCATGCCATAACGGGATTCGAAGTCACAACGCGACGGTCTCAAGATCGATATTACCTACACACTGAGATGACAAAATTGGATATAGGATGTGGTCGTTATTCCATGTCAAATCACTCAGCCCACAACTTTACATTCTCGGATCTCAATGAAATTTCGCACAGCTCTTGGCTTTGTAAAAACTGGATTCCTGCCAAATTATAGATCGCTTAAAGTTATACTTTTTCTGTTCACCGCGCCTAAAGAATATGACCTGCCTAACATTTGCAATGCACAGTTGGTGCGGTTAGATTGGTTAATTTAAAAAAAATGAAACCTGTTTGTCCGTTCGCAAACAATTTATGTATACGTAAAAAGTATTTTTGAAATTTGAAATATCCCCCCCCCCCCCTTGTTTTAAGGAATAAGGGAGTTTCAATAACTGAAACAATGAATCATTTTTTCCATTTATGAATATAACTCGGGTATTATAAAAAGTTATAAAGTTATATAATTAAGTTATAAAGTTGAGATTAGTTTCAGTCAAAGTCTAATAAAGGTATCTTTCACATGCAATATAACTCTTATTATCTAATTATTTGAGTTAGGCTAGGCAATAATATTATTTCGACCTTGGATTACTCAAAATATATCACTTCAAAAGATTCTGAAAACATGTATATTTGGCAGGTATTCCCTACTTTACTTGTTTGACTGATTTGGCTCCTTGGGATTTCTTCATCTTCGTCGAGATGAAGGGGCAGGCACAGCCCTAACATTTCTAACTCGTCCTAGAAACGCTGATGTCGTATATCCAAGAAGGCTATTTCGAAACAAGATAGTAATAAAAGAAGATTTTGGATACGTTTTTATTTTAATAGATACATTTCAGGAGCATAACTATCTCATGTTTTATCTGGATACAGTTGCGACAGCTTCCAGTAACCTTTAATATAGCTCGCTTCAGTTGACGAAATCATTCAGAAGAATTATTCTTTCAGTGAACATCGATACAGTGCTGAATGCCGAATACTTTTCTCGATTACATTTTGGCGTGTATTTTATGCAGAAAATTGCATGACCTTAGTGGTTATGTTTTTTTTTCAGGATGTGTCCAAGACACTTAAACATTTTGTATCTCCCAAGATGTAGATTCATTCTCTAAATCAAGATCTAACTGCTTTAATAAAAAAATTTTATTTCCATAATTTTCAAAATTTTCAAATTTATTTAAAATAAAATTTGTTAAAGTTATTTTCATTAAAATAAAAAAAAAGCTTTTAAAGCAATGATTTTACAAGGCAATATGGCATCTGTTTTCGCATTCTGTGTTTAGTAGCTGCTCCAGTTCAATACAGGTAATTTGGCAGTTTCATTTTGTTTATTACAAAATTATGAGTTTAGAAGCTCCAGTAAATACTTTTATGAGTAAATAATGCATTGAAAAGAGGACTTTAGCAGATGTAGAGAGAAAATGTCAACTTTTATAGAGATCAAAGGCAGTAGGCCTTTTAGATTTGCAAAAGCAGTAATATTACATAACGGAAGCGCATATTATGTCCATTGAATAACTTGAAATTTTATGATGTCCATTAGACAAAGTAATGGAATTTAACTTCAATTAAAATAGCTTTAATTACATTTTTCAGGAACTAAGTTGTAACACGTTGCGCTAATTTAGAAAGAGTTTTAATATTATAAAAACTAAAATAAGAATTTAATTTTTTTCTCAATTTGAAAAGTAAGAAAATAAAACGCAGAACTTAAAAATAAGATTTCATCAGAGGTAGTCCTTCTTTTGACTAGCGATATAATAATTGTTAATAAATTTTTGAGTGTAGAGAAATGTGACACACGAACTTCGTCATAATAATCGCTTGTAAATACGTACATGGGTCAACCTAAAAATTACGCACAGCATATTTTTTTATCATTTAATTTTTATTCTTCGTCTTAGCAATGTATATAGTATGTTGAGATATTCTTAGGAATAGAATCTCACTTGTCTATATAAAATCCATCTTTTTCAGCTACCTTACGCTCTCTTGGGACTGTGGTTTATAATGTCCTTCAGGTATACTGGCGCTCCTGAACCACTGTTTGACAGCCGTCACGCGCTAACCGCCGTTTTCAAACCTCCTTCGGAGAACCAAAGGGATGGTGATAGTAATCAGCCGGTGCTAGATCAAGGCTGTAAGGCGGATGGCTACAATGTTGTCCAGCCAAGTTTTGTATCTCGTCTTTCGTTTTTTTGAATAAATGTGTGGGCAAGCGTTATCATGCAAGAACGAAATATCTCCTGCTGATGCGGTCCAACAAGTCGAGCTTGAAGTTTCTTTTGTCATACATGCTTCAGAATTCATGGTGGTTCTGTGTGGCATAATGTCCACAAATAGGAGTCTTTTTGAATCGTAAAAGACAGTCGCCATAACTTTTGAGGAAAGCGCTATTTTGAATTTCTTTTTCTTGAATGAGTTTGCATAAAGCCACTTCACAGTTGGCCTCTTCGTCTCAGATTCAATTCTTGCAAGAAAATCAAGTGTCTCTAATTCTGTGTCAAGTTTCAAGTTTTTTGTGGGCATCTGTCAACATCATCGGAAATTACCTGGCATAAATTTTTCAATCGCAACTGATTCAGTATACAATAGCGTTCCTATTTTCCAATAGGAGCGACATTTTTTCAGTTATACGCCTATCTTCTAAAGCGTGTTAACACGCTGCGAATTATCAGAAGAATCCTGATCCATTTCACCACGTGTTCTGTGTATTCACCGATTAATCGTAGTGCGATCGACAGCATCATCTCCATCGATCTTTTATAATCTTGACCAAGTTCGACCATTTTGAGGAGCTATGACTGCGCCACCGGCTTTAGCGGATTGAGTTAAATTTTAATGCATGCGAAAAGCAATCTTTAGAGCATTCTATAACAGCACAGGTGTCGAATAAAATTTTAACTTAATAGAAATCTGTACATTACTTTCGGAATGATCTTCATGCTTCTAAATTGCGGTATTTTTTAAAATTAAATCAACCTAAGTCTCTTTTTAAAAGGCTCGTTTTCTCGCCATTGAAGGTGTCAAACATGCATGATAGCAAGAGACACTGTAAAATGAATGCTGTGACATTGTTTAGCTATCTAACCCAATTTTAATTAGGTAATATTTCTCCTATTTCGAAGATAAACGCAATATTTTTAGGTGCTAATATTTGCTCAAAAGATGAGAATTTTCAGAGTATTCTGTTTAAAAAGGCGGGAAAATTTTATTCTCTTTACCCCATTTCTTACTCTTCTTCTAAGTAGAGACACTTAAGGATCGCGTTTCGACTGACTGTAGATTTTTTTCTATCCAGATGACTTACTAACATATCACAGATGTGGTTACTACTAGGAAAATTCTAGGGACCAGACTGGATTAAGGTCAGCTGTTAAATTCAAAGAGACGTTGAAGCGTGCCGCCAACCACATGGGAGCAAATATTATTTCGAAGGAACGTGGAATTAGGAATGCTAAAGAGGGATGATAAGCTTTGCGGTTTCAGACCGTCATCTACGTATCGTTGTGCTGTCGACGTTCTCTGATACACTTCTAAGTTGATCTGGCGTCTTAACTTACAGCATTATCCTGTACATGCGGGCATATTGGTTTCCTGCTTGAATCGCCTCCCTTCCTTAGGAGATGCTATATCAGCCGTCATCTGCATCCACACACAAGTGCATTCAGAGAGGACAGTTCTGTTGTTCTATCTTCTCCCAATCTCGACACCATGGCAGACAAACCCCGCGGTGATGGGCTGTCAGAAGCAGTCGGCGTAATCGATGTAACCCAGTTTCCGCCAGACGTCGGGGATAGTCTTTAAAGAGACTTAAGTTTGTGCGTACTTAAATAAGTTCTATATTATATAACAGATATGCCCCTTAGAGGTACTCAAAGACTATTTCATTGAGAAATCAATACGACTTCATTATTAGATGTTCAATGTGCTAATCAGTGTCCGTCATTCGCCCACCGTTTACACGATAACTTGAAAACGGATTAAATTTTTCAGTTTCTTTTTCAACAGCTTATTTATTAAGGTATCGGCTCGGCTTGTTTCAACTTTACAGGCATTTCGTAGACTCCTTCAGGTCGAGTTTTTTTTTATCGACTTTTTCTCTTTCAGATCATATGAATGTCGTAATATTTTTGAGATACGTTTCTCAATGCTATTCAACATATGCATTGCGTTACATTATACTACGTATTAACTGCATGTTATTTTGTTATTGATTAATAATAATTTCTACGTTCACAAATGTACGATGCTAGTGTGGGTGATATAATGAGGTTGATATTATGTATGTCATGATTTAGCTTTTTCGACTTGATTCTCCTCCCATCTTTAATCCCCATTTTTTAACTTCTTTTTATTTCCAAACTTATGGCATTTTAGACGTCTAAATTATTCCTTTAGCAGAATAATACCACCCAAATCCCCGTCATGAACATAATAGCACTTTCACATGGATCATGCTTTTACGGATAGAAGCACTGCCATGATTCGAACATGACGAAGTTAGTATCTCTAAAAAGGCATACGAAAAATTAAGTGAACCTGTTAAACTTTGTAAATTTTATGATGTTAGTAGTTTTGTGTAGTTTGCGTTAGATCAGAAAATATAAAGTACATTATATGGAAAAAGTCAATGGACCCTTCCCCCAGAAACAAATTAAGCAGTGCCAAAGGAGAAATCACGTGGAAGTACACAGTCTTCCCAAGTCAGTGGAATCGTAACTAGAAAATTGACTAATCGAAGGGAACTAACGGAGTTTGAACGAGGTGTTATAATAGGACTTAAAATTGACCTTCAATTTTGCTGTCTGTCTGTGCGTACAATTGTTGATATTGGGCCATACCAAATCAACGTTTAATGATACCATATGGAGATTCTCTAGAAGTGCTCTCCGCAGTAGACTATCCATCAAATTTAACGTAGAGTGCTACCAAGCGTAATATCCAATAATCGTCATTTCAGCTGACTGTTTGAATTCAGAGTCCCAGAAATCGACTGGAAAACAAGTTTGCACTAAAACATTCAGAACCTAGACATCATGGGTTTTCATGGTTAGGATTGCTGTATGCAAGTCACTTATTACACGGATCGTCATGCAGCGTCGATTTCAGTAGTGAAACGAGCGAGCACAGTAGAGGGAGGTGGAGGCCGGGAAAACTGTGTTATGGAGTGATGGGAGAATCACGTTACACCCTTTTCCGCGTGGGAGTCTGGCGAATGTCTGGAGAACGACTCTTACCAGACCGCATAACCCCAACAGTCAAATTTGGAGGAGGAAGTGTGATAGTAGGGTCCTGTTTTTTATGGTTGGTCTCAGATCTTTGATTTTCGTGCTGTGCATATGGAACGCTGACAGGTATCTGAACATTCTAACATTCTGGACAATGAAATGCTGTCTACTTTCTGACTTTCTTACGGAACGGACCCATGTCGCTTTCAGCAGACAGTGCACCGTGCCATAAGGCTGCCACTGTAATTGCCTGGTTTGTGGACAATAACACTGGGCCTGAATCCTACTGAACAATTTTGGGATGAACTAGAGCGCCGATTGAGGTCCAGGAATGTCTGTTTCATAACAATTCCAGGCAACTGCTATCGTAATCTTTTAAAAAGTATGCTCAATGACTGTAGCTAAAGGCGATCCTTTATGAAATTAAAACTTACACAATGGCTGTTGGTTGCCAAACACTAGAGTGTTCGGTGACATTTTTTCCAAGTAGTGTAATGTACAGAAGAAATGAGTCTTTAGATTTATCTTCTTTCTATAATACCACATTGATTCACTGTTTTATCTGTTCTCAATAATATTCTACTTCAGTAAAGCGAATATGCCCATATTTTTTTTTACGAAATGGTATTGTGTGTTGCTTGTCTTTCATCTGTCGAACCGTTTTCAAACAGGGCTGACCAAATTATTTAGAGGGTATAATTATTAATTCAGAAATTTAATTCTTATTTTCCAAATATGAAAAATTGGAAGGTAAATTTTTCTCATTTCTAATCAGCTTCGTGGCGATTTATGATAGGATTTTTTTTGCACAACTGTATGCTTTCCTTTCTTTCCTACAGGCCTTTCTTAACTTATTAATTTATTAATTCATGGGTTTTCCTTTAATTTTCTGCGCATTCGCGATACCCATGGTGCCACCTGCAGGCGTTAAATAAAGTATAAAAGTGGGTAGGCGGGAATTTCAATCTACAATGCGTGATCTCAGTATCAACAAGCAAGTGCATTATAGAACCAATTATATCTATTTAAAAAGTTCAACACTTTAAGAAGGAAATTCCCAAGAAAGAGCAACATTAGGTGAAAATTAAATAGCAAGATATTGGGTTATTGAGGTGTCTTTCTTATATTGCAAGTTCTTATTTAGATGTCAGGAAGCATTGAGGAGAAGAAAAGTAAAAAGAGGCTTACATTTATTATCAATGAAGAACAAAATTGCCCACCATTTTTGGTCAGTCTGACCATTTAATCAGGAAAATATTATTTTCGAAGTAAATAAGTAGCAAACCGAACCTTTTTGCTTTTACAACCCAATTTCGACCTATTGGTTTCCGTAAAGATTTAGATAAAATCATTCGTTTGATCGAACCATGAGCGAAGTGGCACTTGAGAGAGGGGTAGTGTTGGCGTGAGGGAGGAGGATCTGGTTAAATGGAGAAGGAGAAATCGATCGGTTGAACGGGGTGGGGATGTGGGTGGAAGGGGGAACGGATTCTTTTCTGTTTGTGTAAATGAGCCATCAGCCACGCAACGCTGTCGACTCCAGCGGCAGCAGATGGACTGTTTAAGGAGGAGGGATTGGAAGGGAGAGTTAAGGGAATAGTAGCACCACCGACTCCTTCCATTCGTCTGAACACATTGAAAGACTCGCCTGGGCTTTAATCCAGCTGCGGAACTCAAAAGAAAAGAACACATTCGTCCAAAATAGAAAGCGCTGCGCCGATATAAAAGGAGGTTCTCCTTTGCTCACAAGTGTCGGATTCAGAGAAAGTTCAAAGTCGTTTCCTTCCGAAAATCTAAAGTGATTTCTCTTTCTCCCGCTTTCTCTTTATTCGTGAAAATCAAGATTAGGTCTTTACTGGAACGTTAACGCGTTCAATAGATTAATTAAAAAAAATTTCTAGAGAAAAGCCATTTCTAGCAACTTTTCTGAACTTCTCATAGGCTTTATTTTATTTAGTCGTTTATAAATATTTTCATAGTCTGTTTATTGATTCACACTATTGTACGGTTGCCTTAATTATATGGCGGAATGGTTTGTCCCATTGTTTATTCCGAACAGTCTGGAAGTGCTGGCTGAAAGTTTACTTCAGCACCCTCCGTAAATTCTCAGCACCCTCGGTGAAGATTGAACCCTCGATCTGTTCATTGGAGCCCTCTAACTGCTTCGCCAGCTTGAGGAAGGACATTTCCTTTTTATCCGCGTGACTTTCCATGAATCTCCATTTATATTCAAGAACGACCATCTGGAACCTTCATTTGCTTATTCTACTGATTCACGGCGGCGGCGGCTCGGGTCGTGACTCACTTTTGCCGATGGCAAATCGTGGGGATGTTCCCCGCAGACAGTTGATTAATTGCCGAGGGGGGAAAACGGCGAGCTCCGATAATACGAAAGGAAAACCATGAAAACATATCCAGGCTCCCGGTGATAAACAAGCAAAAATAACTTGGAGAAACAGACTTAAAATGTATGCGGAGAGAGGGTACAGTTGTTTCACGCCGGGAATCATCTTTGCATTATTATGTGGGGTATTTTAAAATGATCATGGCCATCTTTCTCTTTCCCAGCGATGCAAGACTGACCAGTTCCTGATTTTAATAACACGTAATCAATAAACATGGCGTCCAGCCATTAAGAACAAAAATTGAGCAAGTAGTAATGAGGAACCTTTTAGGAACTGTTTTAAAAATAGAATACTGCGAAGGAAATTCTGCGAAATTAAGCTCGAGTTATTTCATTAAAAACTGTTCCAGTTCATTTTGTTTATGTGGCTTTCCAGAAATATTTGCAAAATCGAATGACGGATCCAGGTTTCGATGAAAACTGAAGTTTCCAGAGATAAGTTTAAATAAATCCGCTTTGAATTTCATTTACCGCTGGTAGAAAGCAGAGATTCTGAGAGAATTTTAAGAATTTTCTAACATATTACCAAGATAGCTTTTCGTTCGAGATTTCACATTATACTTTTTCCCAATCCTCGTTTCTAAATCTGCCAGTGAGTCTAACATTTCATTTCAATGATAAGTACAGTTCAATCATTTTTCGCTTTCACCGGACCTAATAAAAGACGGATTTATAAAATTCACCTTCCATCCATAATGAAAATTTTGCACATAATTTGAAATTCTCATTTTTCATAACGGGATAAATGACTGTTAGAATTCATTTATCTTAGAGAAACTTTAGAAATATTTCAGAATCGCATGCCACTTAGCTTGATTGCGTTTAAAAAACATAAGGACGTTAAGAAAATTCTTTCAACCAAATAGAAAAGTTTCTTCTTTAGTTCATGGTTGTTCTTAATTACAGCAACCATAAACGCAGTAAAAATTTTTACATTAACTAGAAAAAAAAAAAATTGTTTATGCACCAAGTATATTCTCTACGCTTTCCATGCATTTTCAACATTTGGTTGGGCTCCAAACGCTTTGGCGCGTGTAATCTACAGTCATTCTGGAGGAAGATTTTTCCTTCATTCTTTCTTGCATAAGTTTCGACCCATTCCACTCAAGTCTGAGAATAATGCTCGGATTAGTCAGGGAAGTATGGCGAGCTGTTTCAGCAAAGGCTTGATGAGCATGGCTGATGTTTTGAACGAGCGGTTGGCTGTAATCATGTCACTTAAACAACAGATGATGATTTTTGAGAAGAAATCGATGTTTATAAGGTGTTTAAATAGAGATAATCGCTGTTAGATGATCGCGTCTTGTTTAAATATCGTTCAAAGTACTTAAAAGGTTCGTTAATGAAATCTATGAATCTGTGCGTGTGTCGCAAAAAAAATTAGATTTTTTTTTAAATTTTGCACAACTTATCAATTAAGGTTGTGAAAACTAAGTAGTTTAAAACAGAACACTATCAAATTTAAATTGAAAATCTTTACAAAATAATGGTAACACCGTGTAAAATAGGAAAAGCTTTATTATGATGGTGTAGGATCCAGCTTGGCATACATTAAAGTCTGAATTGGGTTGGGAATAAAAGCATCTATAAGTTCTGGATAGTGGTTTATGGAATTTTATATCATTCTTCAGATATAAAATATTTTAAATTCCTTTAAGTATTGGGGCTCATTTCCATAACAGACTAGAGTAGTTCGATGTATTACGGTCTGGTTATTGCACTGACCAGGGAAGATTGGACTCTCGTCGTATCACTTTTGAAACTAAGATTGGGCATTGCCAGCGGCATTTATGGGGTATTGTTTAGTCTGAAAAAAACTTGTCATACGGGAAATAAAATGTGTGCTCTGGCATATATTGTAGTTGCACAATATTTTTTATAGTCTTGTCAGTCACTCTACCTTGCGTTTTAAGATGATAATTGGGCCTGCAGAAAATTATCAAATCATGTCCGAATTTCCACCATGTTTTTCATTTTGGTGCGTAAACTTTCCAGTTTCGATATTCCAGGTCGCGGGATCGAATCTTTCTGTGGGCACGGATATTTGTGTAAAGACAGGAGATATGTGGGTTTGGCTCAGGAATGCGTATAGATGTTAGTCATGTGTAAAGGACGCGAAATGACCTAGATGTTGACGCGACCAAAATCCTAACAAAAAACCAGCCAAGTAACATGCTCCACCGGTGCCGTTGAAATTAGACAGTCGATTCGTTCTGAACATATGAACTCCTCCGGTGGTTGGGGAATACATGTATTGTGAAAAAAAAACCTCGTCGGACTAAGTGACATGTTCTTTATTCCAACAGTTTAGGATTTTCATGTCGGTTATCGGCACTGGTAACTCAGCCATGAACATTCTTATAAATGCAACGATAAACAAAATAAAGAAGGGAAAATTTACGAGTAGTTTCACCATGTTTCCTTAAGAAAGTCGGGAATTAATGGTGAAACTAATGGGAACTCTCCTCTCTCTGTTTTAGAACTGTAAAAGTGGCTACCAATTTCAGGAATATTCCGTTTGGAAGCTCCCTCTGTATTGTTTTGATGTGTATAAAGAGGCAGATTCAACTCTGCAATCACTTTCATAGTAGTTGTCTTCTTCTTAGGTATAACAAACTACTTTAATATATATCTGTTAGTCAGTTTACATTTCCGTGCATTTCGGCTTAGCAGGAGATCTTTACCTTGACAGGGTTATTATGAAATTCTATACAATATCCCTCGATACGGACAAAAAATTGGAAGTTTGTGCAACGGATACACCGGCTAGACGAGCAATAACATTATGCCCTCCGTCGAAGTCGGTAAAGTCTGGTTAATGGGCAATCTTCACAACATTATGACGTCCATAGATGTACTGAACCATACTAATAGATTCATGAACAGAATACACACTTCAGAGAAAACATGAACCGTTAGCGACGCGTATCATTTCGGGAGGGGAGAACAACGTCATTAACATCAGAGACAACTAATACTGCGCGTTTCCATTAGTTTGTCCAACCTCTGTAAATAATGAAGCAATTAACGAGATTTGGTATTTGTAATACTTGGAAGGCAGTGTCATACAATTCCTTGCCATCCAGTTTTGTTTCGAGCGCATTTTAGGCGCGTCCCCGGCGTTTCTGGTAGCCTTTGCTGGAAAGGTCAAAGGGTTTCATTTCTGCGCGAAGGCCCATTTAAACTGATTGCGATTTATTTTCCTGATTTCGACTCGAATCCTCCCTTGTTGGAGAATAAATGACAATTTCTCCTTCCAAGCAAGATCATCTAGATAAAATTAATTGTATGATGGAGGGGGAAAAACTCTTTCTTCCTACTTGAAAAAAAAATATTTTGTCAAGAAGCTTTGCTAAACCGAGCAAATTAATTTTTGCCATTCTCTTATTGCATTTTTTGTTCCTTTTCAGAGTCCTTGCTTTCATTCTTTTTTTTTTTTTTTTTACAAACATTTCGATTTCTCTTTCAAATCGCAAACAAAGGTGAATCGGCGATGAGTGCGCTAATTTGCCAAATTGCTTTTTACCTAACGCTGCTAATCACTGTCATTTAAAAGGAGGACTATTCAGAGTGAATGGCCTCAAAACGCTTTTAAAATAGAAAACAATAGCAATCTCTAATGAATGATATTCATATTTAGATTATGCCTGGAGAGAAATCACCTCGAATTTCGGATATGGCTGGGAGCTTTGGACACAGCAGAGCATCACATTGCATTTTGGAAATACTTTAGGGCAGATTATACTCGAAAGTCATAATCACAAATGCCATCATAAAAAGATCCCTTTGCGATGTCATTAAATCATGGCCTTGAGATAATAAAGACTTTGAAATATCAGGTTTTATTTCATCGTAAGGGGAATAAAATGACTCTTTCATGCATGGATTGATAGATCGGAAATCCAGTTGGACAATTTTATGGAATTAGCACGTGATTATTATGTATATTGAATCGTATATCATTTTACAAACTCCTATAATGAAACTTATTCACGTTCGCTATAAGGTCATTAAAATTATGATGAAAAACAAATGAAAAAAATTCCGCGACCTGGAATAGAACCAGGAACCACAAGTTTCCAGCTCATCGCCTCTATCAACTGGGCCACAGCTAATTAGTACAATTACGCTGTGTCCAAATGTCCTAAAGATTACTAAGTAATCAGAATGGGAGCCTAACAATAGTTCCAGGCAGGAATTCCTCCTTTCTAACATCATCAGTAAATTGATGAAAACATACAATAAAGGAATATTTGATAGTGAAGTTATGCTCCAACATTTGGTAATTACTAAGTAGCCTTTAGGAACATCTGGAGAAAGCGTTGTTGTACAGGGTGAGTTTTTTAAAAGTGGCCCGGTGAACAACGTGCAAAAATGAGCATGAAAAGAGATAACAGTGATCAAAGTTCAGTGCAAATGACCTAGAGTAGGTGCTGGAAGTGTCCTCCATTGACCTCGAGGCACGTGTGAAGGCGTGTCCACATGTTCCTGAAGGCACGAGCAAGGGTTTCCACTGGAATGGCCTGAATGGCTGCCTGGACGTTTTGTTGAAGGTCGGGGACTCTGGGCGGATTGTTCTGGTACACGACACCTTTCAGTGCACCCCAGAGGAAGAAATCGCAGGTCTCCTGGATACGGTGTTGCGTGTGCAGAATGGGCTGTTGCACCATCTTGCTGAAAATAAGCATTGGCACGCTCGTCATCAGTAAGTTGTGCGGCAAACACGTTGAAGATGTTGTCCACATAACGGTCACTATTCACAGTTTCATTGAAGAACACAGGGATGATGCGGCAGGCGGAGACAGCACACAACACACCAATTTTTTGTAACTGCAGTGGAGACTCCATGAACACATGCGGATTGACGGAAGACCAGTGGCACATTTTCTGTGAGTTGACGTAACCGGGCAGATGGAACCACGCTTCATCTGACATGAACACATAACCATCCTCTAGCACCTCCGGAGCAATGGTGCACAGGAACCATCCACAAAACTGAACCCTGGCCGGCTTGTCCACATCATGCAACTGATGCACAGTGGTCATTTTGAAGAGGTTTAAGTGCAAATACTATTTTATGATCTTCATTGTACTTGACTGAGACAAACCCTGTTGCTGAGACAGCCGCCGTGATGACGTTTTGGGACTGCGTAGCATGTGTTTTTCAGGAGCAGCAATGGTTGCTGTCGTAGGGACCGTCCTTTTGCGCACTTTCTTTGCATTCAGTACTGATCCCGTTGCATGCCATTTCGCAATTAAGTTTTGCATTGCACTCTTAGCAGGAGGTTTTGCAGGCACAACACCAACTTGAAACTTAATTTTAAAATCATCTGCACACTATTTCCAAGACCCGTGCCGTGCATAGTGCTCTACCACAAAAAGGGCGTTGTTGCAGAGATAACACAATTTTCGCCACTTCGCACAAACGACGACCATGCACACCAATGTCACTCTCTCAACTACACAATATCAATTGAGCAATATCACATGAATGACAAGTCATTTGAAAACTTACTGCGCAGTATTTCGCGCCGGGCCGCTTTTGGAGGTGGTCCAATTGACAGAGGCGACAAGCTAGATACTTGTGATCTGTGGTTTGAATCCAGGTCTCGGAATTTTTATTTTCGTTTTTCTTCTTAAATTTAATTACCAAATGTTGGAGCATACCTTCAGTATTCAATTATCACTTTATTGCATATGCTCCTTTAATGTTTATTCTGCGCTAAGAAGTAAGTTCCTCTAACACTAATCTTGTCGGAGTTTCCTCTATGCTTCTGTGTTTCACTTTATAACGAGTTTAAAGTTCATGTTTTACCTAGCACGCTTGTATTTTTATAACCCCCAAAAAAATAGTTTTCTGAGCTCGAAATTATTCTTGTTAAATTACACTTACAAATGAGTCTGCGAGAATTTTAACTTCAGTCTCCGTGTTAAATCTGCAATATCAGGTCGGTTGCCTTTGTGTTTCAACCTTCCCTGCTTTGCTTATAAAATTTGCAACGAAAGAAACTTGACGCGTATGCCTTTAAATGTGCTTTGAAAATTCCGGCAATAAATGCATTTATGCGCCTTCTTATCTTCTTGCATATTGAGTGACTCTCGTGATAGTTTATTTTCACTTTCATATATAAAGCGATTTTTATATGCATATAAAATAAAGTTAAAGTGATGATTTTCTGACACCTCTCTTTCGCGCAGTCTCCTTTTACCATATTTTTACAGCACGTACACTCCTGCCCCATTATTCATAACACGAAGACAAACTCTGAAAGTTTCCTTGTTGAACAACACGCATTAACTATGGGTCCCCGGTGATGGCAGCGGAAAAGGGGAAATGATAAAATTATGCGCCGAGATTAGACATGTGAATGACGTGCAAATATTCTTGGAGAAGAAATTTTTTTTTTGTTCTCGTTCGTCGGGAATCTTGAAGTCGCATTGAACGAGATGAGAGTGAAGATTAGTCGTTCTATTCCTGCAAATGCTATCTTTTCCATTTCTCATTAGGAATTCACCGCCAGCAATTGATCGTGCGAGAAGGAAACCAGATTAAAACGAGAACGAAATAATGGATCCGTTCCTCCACAATGGACCCTCATTCATCATTCAGTGAACGATCGAACGAATGAATGAATGAGTGAGTGAATGAAAGAGGGAACGAATGAATGAGTGAATGAAATGCAGGCTAGAAACGGGAAAGAAGATGAGAAAAGGGAGAAGAGATAGAGAAAGAAAGTGACAAGAGCAATTATAGTGCGGACCAGAGTTCTTTATCAATTTTCTTTTGCAAGAGAAGTTCGTCAAATGCTTTTAACAATGATTGTAGACACATACATTTAAGTTTCATTGGCATTCTAAATATTTCTAATGGTAAAAATCCAAGCGTGTAATTATCTGAATATGTACATAGAGTAAAGTAAATTTAGCTGAAAGGAATACCAACATTCGGATGTGCTGAACCTATTTAGAAATTTTCATGTTTGTCAAGAAAATTATTTTCAGATAATAATTGATGATTTCATTATGTTAACCTGTTTGAAATGTTCCAATGAAATCTCTAAATCTTCAGTTTTTAAATTGTATTTCTTGTAATAATAATTAAACAGATCTTATTAAAAGATGGCACAAACGAAGTTATGTGCTTCGAAATGTAAAGTGTTAATCTGGAAATTAGGAGAAATTTAGAACAAACATTCTGTAAAGAAAATTAGACTAGTCTCTGCTTCAAAGGAGGAAAAGTTAAATTTTAAAAGGTTAAACAAATTTGAAAATGAAATTAATAAGTTAACAGCAATGTTTAAACGAGATCAGTAAATTTACACTAGTTAAACTTTTAATTCAAGATGATTATTCAGAGAGCCTTTCTGTTAAAGAAGTTTTACACGAGCGATGGAAACGTTGCATACAAGCGCCTGAAATCATTGCGGGAAAGACTGACTCCTCCGTGTGCCCTGCAACGAATGACTCCTCCGCTTGTCAAGACGGGAAGCTTCACAGCGCCACTTCTTTCCCTGTCTGTCATATTTGACCTAATTTTTTATTATTTCATCAGCAATCGTTTCCCCATATCCTGAAACGCGTACCAGCCAAGCTTGTATTGCCCATTTATTTCCTCTATAGAGGGTTTTGAATAGAGATACAGAAGTACTTTATTTGAAATCACGCTGTAAGTCAAGTAAATCTTTATGTATAAGCTTACGTATAAGGAAGCTGGTTGACTGACTCATCAACGCACAGCAAAATTTACTGAAGCCATCAACTGGTTATAGCTAGACGATAGTGAAAGTTTCATCAAAGTCGGTTTTTTAATACTCTGCTTAATCTTGTTTTCCGTTGTCGAGACTGTTTACATAATTTAAGGAACTCCTTGCCAAATGTGATCAAAGACAGAAATGGCAACCCTGATTGCTTTTGATTCTGGCAGTTAAGTTCGGTGTTAAAATCATGAATTAAACTGTTATAAATCATGAAATTCTTGCAAAGATAATCTTATTCATGCTGCAAAGATCTGGAAGAAAGCATAACTTAATGCAGAATACATATTTACGCGTTATTAGAGCCCATCAATCAAGTTGCTTAGCTGACAAATGTAGTTTCAATGATACATTTGCGAAGGATCGTGCCTTCAGTTGTGTGTTGGCGGAGGGCGTTTGTTTTAGCTGAAATTCAATTATAAAAACAAACCCACCCACAAACAAACATCCTTCTTTATATTTATAGAAGACTAGCAGAGGTACCCGGCGTTGCCCGGGATAATTATAGTTATAAGTCAGCAGAACAACCTCAAGAAGGATGTTGATTTGCTTCAGTTAAACACCTGCAATTTTTCGGGTATATAAAAAAGACTGTTATGGTTTCTGGTGCCTGGATTCGCCAGCCAGGTTCGAATGCGCTCTCCCGATAATTTTATTTATATCCCGAGTTGATGTATTTTTTGGAAATAAACTGTAATAGGTTATGCTCTGCTAAAACGTGCTAGACACCAAACACACACACACACACAAAGAAACACATACACACTTTTCCCAATCGTCTGAACGCTTGTTAGGGAGCTGAAGGAAGACACGTGTATCTCCTTTGCCTCATCGAGAGAGACTGCCCTATCTACAGTATATCGTCTATTATATCCATTTCCTGTTCATTGTTACTAATTCTTGGAAACGAATGTTCTGTCATTGCATCATCATTTTATGTTCATTGTTATAATTCTTTGAAATGAAGTTTCTATCATTGCATCATCATTTTGTGCTCATTGTTATTGGTGAATTGCGTGTTGATACCATTCATTGTTGAAACTTTGCCTTTCATTGTTGGTCATGAGATATGTATTGTTGATCCCTGCCTAGTGTTTGTGAATTGCGTGTTGATACCATTGTTGCAAAAACTTTGTCTTGCATATATAGAAGACTAGCAGAGGACCCGGCGTTGCCCGGGATAATTACGCTTGTAGTAAACATACATACACACACAAACACAAAAAAACACACACACTTTTCCCAATCGTCTGAACGCTTGTTAGGGAGCTGAAGGAAGATACGTGTACCTCCTTTGCCTCATCGAGAGAGACTGCCCTATCTATATCGTCTATTATATCCATTTCCTGTTCATTGTTAATAATTCTTGGAAATGAATGTTCTGTCATTGCATCATAATTGGTCATTGTTGGTCATGAGATATCTGTTGCTGGTCCGAGCGTAGAGTGAATTGCGTGTTGACACCATTGTTGATACCTATTGTTGCACAAACTTTGCCTTGCATTGTTGGTCATGAGATATTTCTAATTAATATGCCCTTCCATAACCATGAATATCGATTTTTTATCGATAATTATTATTTTTCCGAAATCTGAGGTAGGCAGTGACCTTCCTCATGGTTTGAAGGTCAAGTATGCAAAATTTCATCAAGATCGGAATAAAACTGTAGATTTGCATAAGAAACAAACAAACAAACATCCTTCTTTATATATATAGAAAGATTACTATGGCTCGTCAAGGAAATGAGCTGGGCGGTTAGTGAAATAAATCGGTGCCCATGTTAAAGGGCTGAAGAGAACACTTCGGATTGGGATTAAGAAAACGAAAGCGTAAGTTTTTAAAAATAAATCCACAAGTTCTTGCCAAAAGGTGGATCCTAATACTTTAAACAAAAAAATCTACCTTCAATGAAAAATGTTTTTCTTAGATGCATAATAAAAATTAATAAAAAGAATTCATCAATTTTAAATGATTGATTACCTCTAGAAAATAAATGCTTCTAAGAATTAAGTTACTCTGAATTATATGTTTATTAAAAATTCAGATGCGTATTCACTTTCATTTTGAATAAGGTAGGTTTTTTAAAGAATAGTAAAATATATTGTACATTCACGGTCTCGGAGGTATTGAGCAAGATTAATGGTCTTAAGGAAATTTAACATGAACAGATGTAAAAAAAAAAATAAGTGGAAATGGAGAATGGCAGATAAAGGCGAGGAGGTCCTGAATGAGGAAGAAGGAGAGGCTTAAATTCATTGCAAATTCATCCCCATCTTTGTTATTATCTTTTTTTTTTCTTCCCACAATTTTTATTCGAGGAGAGAAAAAAGAAATTCATAAGGAACTCAGTGATGCAATCGCCGTAAATCATCGTGTACATCACGGGCTGGAAAATTGAAATTCCCGGTGAATGGACAACATTTGAAAAGAGAGATGATCATCAAAATTTCATCTTCATTTTGTTTTAATGGCTTTTGAAAAAAAATTCTAAAAATTTCTTTTTCTATTTTTAACTCCCACGCCGCCTCCTCAATTTCTTTTCTATTCTCCCTCGCGTTTATTGATGACGCTTCTTTCAGCGTTACATATTGCCTTTGCATCTATAATTTCTTTTTTTTTTCTTTTTCTGTGCTGACAATCGGTTCCGTGAGTCACTGATGCTGGTGATTTTGGCGCCCCTGGTGGCGGCTGCTGCATTGGTGGGTGGGTGGAAGGGTGGACGAGGGGAAATGATAAGCACCGTTCCATCGGAAGAATTTTATTCGCCTAGTAATTTCATCCGGCGTTATTGCATTGAATAAATTTAATTCTGCCATAATAGAGGGAGCTGTGAAGCCCCGCCTCCGTGCCTTAGAGAACCATCCAGGCGAAAACCGTCGTAACCATAAAAAACAAAAGCCTCGAAAAGAACACGTCTCTCTCTCTCTCTCTCGTTCTCTTTTCCCTTCACCCTCCTCCTCCTCCCAATCCTTTGCGATGAAAAGGCAATAAAAGACGAAAACATGCAAAATACTTGTCCCGAGAAACGATTCCGAGCTGGTTTCCTCCCCCTCCACCCGATTCGGCAGCAAAAAGTAATTATCTTGCTGTAGACGAATGCTTCCAGCTTATATTCACGCTGTATTGGTCGTATATAACAATCGCACGAGGATTAAAAACGCCGCCAAGGAACCTGACATTTCGAAGCATTTTCCCCTAAGTAATTTAGTGTGATTTTTAGCAGTCCTTTCCGCAGCCCCGTGTCACTTCATAAATCCTTCGTTTTATGGCCATTTATTTGAAACATCATTTTTACGGTCTTTTAGCAAAAAAAAATTTTTTTGTGCAAGTGCTATTTAAATTTCTTAAATCAAGCTAAGCATTATTACCTTTCTCTATAAAAGGAGCGAGTTTACGGATTAACTATAAATAGAAAATGGATTTCTGTGTTAACGAGTAGGGAGAATAGAATATTTTTCGTAAAATTTATCGTTGTAACATAAATGCGCAAAACTACAAAAAAGTCCGAATTACGCTCTTATACTTAAGACGTGATATCATAGGTATTTCTTAATCTATGGTGATATTTTCATAGATTTTCTTTAGATTCTGGATCTCAGGATATGCTCTATTGCCATTAATGACCGGAGACCCTTAGGAATGTGCTTATTTAAAGCTGGTATGATATCAGTTCGAAGTCGATCTGCCATTCGCCGCTATCACACTTCTCTCTCCTTTGGTTTTGTAAATGTTTTCAGGTATTTCGTTCCATTTCTCCTGGTGAACAACTTTGTGGTAGTTTAAGGTGTGGCTCGCAACTGACGCTCTAATTCATCCCGCAGATACTTAATTGAAGTGGGTTTTCGGGGTTTTGTGCCGGCCTAAAATATTCCCATTTCCTTAAACCATATGGTTTTGCTGTACGAACGGGCGCGTTACATGCTGATAATGAAAAGAACCATTTTCAGACTGTTAGCCGAACAGGTGGCCGAGGTTGCTAGGGCGTAGGATCGGCCTCGGTGGCTCAGTTGTTGCGTGATCGCCTCTGATGCCCGAGTACGCGGGTTCGACCCCGGCCGGGGACGACGAGGATTTTTCAGGGGGAAAATTCTGAGATCACGCACTTTCTTCGGAAGGGGAAGTAAAGCCGTTGGTCCCGTGTAGTCGTTTGCCGGCTGCACGTTAAAGAAACCTTGCGAGGCAAAATTTGCGGCCCCTATAATGCCGTCCTGAAATGACCATGGCAGTTGAAAAGGACGTTAATACCAAACAAACCAACCAAACCAATCTAGGGCGTAGGCTTTCCAGTTCTTGAGTTCGTCTTACTATGAGGGGATTTCCATAAGTAATCCACAGTTATTAGTTATGTCGCGAGCACTTAACCAAAGAGGTTGAGTTTTGGCTAAAACAAAGTTTGAATATCACGCCACAGAAAGGTACGCTCGGCGTAGCTTTCCCACTTGGGGTAAAATTGTGAACAGGAAAACAATAATGGCGCGTGTGCTGTCTTCGTCTACTGTCGAGAGCAGCCAGATGTTGTTCGTTTTCTGTGAGCTCAATAGAAAACCCCGAATGAAATTCACAAACAGATGGCGGAAGTGTTTGGTGATCTCCAGAAAGTGCAGGGTTTTTTTTCTGACTTCACCGATTCGCCACTTTGTAACCTCTCTAACAGCGAACAATGTGACAAGCATTGCATAACACTTGCAATTTCAATTGATTCAGCATTTCGATCGGAACAGCGACATTGTTCATGAGAAACTGCAATTTTGAAAAGTCAGTGTGCGATGGGTTCCAAAGACCTTTTGGACGAGCAGATGGCCATCAGAGTGATGACATCATTGGACCGCTTGATGCACCGATGCAAAGGACGGACATGAATTTATGGAGGGCGTAGTGCAAAATACATCAGAGACAAAATTAGCGACTATGTGTGGGAGGTTTTTCAGCACCCACCGTACATCCCAGATCTGTTTGCTCCCTCTTGACTTTCATCTGTTTGGCCCCATGAAGATGAGATTTGATTCTGATGAGGACGTGAAATCGGCCGACCAGACTGACTTTAGAAGCAGAAGACGAACTTTTATACAGATGGTATAATGAAATTGATGCCACTATGGGAAAAATGTGTTGACCGACTAGGTTCTTAATTTTTAAAAAATGGAGTTAACTCTGTAGCTTCAGTGTCAATATTGTTTTATTGGGATATATTTAGTATAGTTATACACAAAACATTATTGTGCGTTACTTGTTTGAAATGCCCTGGGGCATGGATCTTTTCTATTTGTCCGAGATTGTATTAAGACATCAGTGGTGAAGAATGTTCTGGGCTTGTAAAAAGAACTGTCATGTGAATAGAGCGCAAATGACTTAGATGGTGATGTGTTCAAAAATCTAACGAACCAGCCAAGCAACCAATCAAATTGTTACCATAGTTTGGATAGCACGATGTTGTGCAATATTGCTTCATAGCTTTCAAGATTCCAGAGGCATAGAATCAGTGGATCAAAAAGAAACAGGCCCACATGAGAATACTTCCTCCTCCGAATTTCACAGTAACACTATCCTGGCATTCGTTATGCATCCCACTGGGGACGTATTAGCACCACTGTATCGACGGGCAGCTTAACGTATAGTGATGATTGGCTTATGCGCTGCAGCCACTCAAGCGCAAACAGCTCTCGACGGATGGTGCGAGTACTGGCATCATTTCCCGATGTCCAGATCCATTTGAGATTATCTGAACATGCAAACGAGAAAGCGTCCCATTTGCACGTGGAATTTCATAATAAAGGGGCCAGGGACTGCATTTAATAATACTTAAGTGATGGATAGAATGGAAATTAGATTAAGTCTCAGATTTAATATACAGGGTGTCCAAAAGGTCTGGTAACATGGCAGATATCTCAAAGCTGCCAGTTAAGCGAAATCTGATTCATTGAATTCATCGAATTCATTGCCGCACTCATATTTTACCTTGGCCCCCAAATTTAAGGTCATCCATTTACTAACTCGAAAAGTATTAAAGATAGCGAAAAATTTCCGATTACTACCCTGTAGAGCATCACCACATTAGTCTAAAAACAAATTTTAATCACAGCCTTCCCCTTGAAAGATTTTGAGAAAATGGGCAAGAAAGAGTCCCAACGGTGTGCTTCCCATTCCCTTTCCCAACGGTGTGCTTCACTGCAATTCAAATATGTTAGAAACCTCAGCCAACTTGGCCAGCTTAACCTGACCTTAAGTGACTCTTTCTTGCCCATTTTCTCAAAATCTTTCAAGGGGATGGGTGTGATTAAAAATTATTTTTAGACCAAAGTGGTTTGCTCTACAGGGTAGCAATTGGAACTTTTTCTCTATCTTTAATAGTTTTCGAGTTAGCAAATGGATGACCTTAAATTCGGAGGTCAAGGTCAAATTTGAGTGCGGCAATGAATTCCTCCCCCCCCCTCCTATTACCTGTAAACCACATTCATCAGATCTCGCCTACCTGGAAGCTTTGAGATATCTGCCATGTTACCAGACTTTTTGGAGACCCTGTATAATGAAGTTTCCATTTGGAATATTGGAAATTAATAAAACCAAACTCAAGTATCAAATCCCATAAACTGTGACATTAAATCATCTAATTTAATTTTATTTGAGTTTGATTTTATTATTTTCCAATATTCCAAATGGAAACTTCATTATATATTAAATATTGTATTTAATAAAAATAAAAACACGAGTGATAGTTATTACTGGTGTTTCACGATAACACTTTTCAGGCTAATATTCTGTTCAAAAAGTTTAGTTGCATTAAAATTAAAGTTTTGCATGCTATTCAGGTTATTAATATTCGTTCCTTCAAAAGTATTATGTCCACCATAACTTTGTTTAATTTAAAATGATTTCGTTGTGTCGTTGCTAGTCTTTGACAGACATTTTGCAACATATTAACCATTATTGCTCACAGTATACTTTACTATTTTGTTGCCACAAGGAAATTGTAATTTCCCTTAACGTTACATAACCTTGGATTGTTTTTTTTTTTCTTAAACGAAACAATATCCTCAGTGTAAAAGGTATATCCTTTGTTGTAAGAGATGTGTCCTTTGGGGATAAAACAATGAAGATTGTGGCTGCTATAAGAAAAATGAGAGGATTGTTAAAAGAAAAATTGTATAAAGTAATTGTAAAATGTTTTACAATAAGTGTTCAAATTGACTCCCTCTGGTATGAATGCATGCTTCACAACGTCGCCGCATGGATTGACGTACACGTTCAAAAGTTCCTGGTTCTTCGGTTAAACCTCTTCAGAAATGAACTCACCCAAACGTGTCTGTCATGAAGTGGTGGGATTGTGCAACTCATAGGTCTTCTCTTGAGACCGGAACAGTATCTATCCAAACAACTGTTTCCTGCAGGTAGGATTTCAAGATATTTTATCTCAAAAACAATGCCCCAGAGAAAAAATGAAAGAGGAAAATGTTGCTTAGATATGATCTCTATCACCTCCCCCCCCCGTTTGTATACGTTATTCGAGAACATCCTGGATAAGGAAAAAGACTGGCTTAACAAATTTTTCCTGGGCGAAGGGAACGGAGAGATTCCTCCAGGATGATGGAGTGAAAATAGAATGGAATATTTGCCGGGGATAACATGTTTTGTCTGGGACAGTCTTTGCAGAGTAAATGCCTAAATACCATCTACTTTGGATGAATATATGAGAAGTTAACATTCGCGACATCGATGAATGGGATATTGCGAGAGGAACATCCGACCCTAAGAGGATGGATTCTGGATTTCAAAACTAAGAGGCAAGATATAATTGCGTAAGGTAAAAATTTTGATTTTTCCTTTGTCGTTGCTCTTCGCCCAAGATAAGAAATTTTTCCCTGGGCCCCCTTTAATCGCTATTGCGAGTGTTCCAGTAGAAACACAAAGCAATAAAACTCTCAACCCAAAGAGTGGAACCCCCTGGCTTTATGTGAGATGTAGTTCTAAGAGCGGGTAGATGTAATTCACAGAAGATAATTAAACTGTTGGGAGGGAACTAATCAATTTTGGTAGAAGGATTCCGGACTTGTATGGCTGTTGAGGACATTATTCTGATCTGTATAATTTGAATGAAGCTTTGAAGAGAAGTACTCTAATGTGACATATAATTTTTGCTAAATAACCTTTTCTTAATTTATTAGTCTAATTATTGCTTGCAAGGTGATTAAATTCTGTTTATTTAAGTTGTAGTCAATTCTTTTTTATATCCATGCAACCTTAAGTCGTTTCAAATTGATCTTACGTTGAAGCTGGAGTTTATTGCCTTTCAACACGAACCTTGGGTCTTTTTCTTTGGAAACAATTTAAATTAATACATGTATTAAATGGAGAAACTTATACTCTTACATGAATGCGTTATGGTCATTGGGATGCTATTTTGTGCAATTCCAAGATCTATCCTTCAGACGGAGCTTATAAGTTTTGTTTACCTTTACTAGTCTGCTGTCAGAAGTCATTCCGTCCTGGTGAAATTGCAATAGTAACTGCCCAAGATGAAACTACAGGAAGACCGTTTAATTCAATTCTAGCGAAAGTGTATAGCTTCGAACCGAAGAAACGATCTTGACACTTTCTAAGAGGGACTTGTGGTTTGAAACGATCTTGACATGGGAAAAATTCCTTAAAAATTGAGATTCTCTCCACAATTCACTTAGAAGTGGTTGGCCTCTTGAACAAAGAATGCCTAAGAGAGTTTAGAAATTAACTTTTGAAGAGGTGTTTCTTCAGTGTAGTGTTTCAAGTTGAGCTTCGGCTTCACATGTCACAGCGTCCTTCGATTTCTTCGCAGAAGACGACAAAGCAAATATCGCCGTCTCAATTCGCTCGACGAAAACTTGGTTGACACTCGCTCACTATCTTATTGCTCGCACTTTAATATCTATCTTTTTAGATTATGCTCTGTTTAATTCCATCGTGCATTTGTAAAATTTTATCGATATGATCGGCTAATAGTGCATTGTAGTTGGCATTTTCGAAGACGAAATTTGTTTTAAAGGTCGAAATGAGAGTTCAAATTTGGCATTTTATTGGTTTCATCTCGGCAAAGTTGTGTATTTTATCGAGACACTGTCATAATTAATGTAACGTGGTAATTTAGACTAGCGTTAGAATTTTATCGGGTTTTCATTATGAAAATTTTTCAGTCACAGAATCTGAAAACACAACGAAATGATTTTCTTCGTTATTTAAAATGTAAGGACAAATGGGCTCCGTGGAACGTAATTGAAAGCAATCTAGCTCGGCACGTTTAAGAATGAAATATTTAAAAGTTTCCTTGGGATGTAATTAAGAATTCAGTCAAATCTACGTGGAGTTTTTTTATTATTTAACGTTTGGTTCGGAATTCTTTGGTTTTCCTTCGGTCGATCGTCTTTAAACGGGAGCCCAGTCGTCGCCAGTCAATGAAGGAGCGTTATTGATCAGACGCCACCGTCGTCGCCGCCCCTGGACTCGGCACCGAATTCGCGTTGTTAACTTAGTTTGCTCAAACAAATTCGTATTTGGTAAAAGGATTTACCAACTGAAATCCTTCTCATATTAGTTAATAGAGTAAATCCTATTCTCACGGTTCTGTTATATACCCTTCTCTCATATTCCCTTCTCTCTCACACACACTCATTCGTTCTCACATCCACGTTCTTTTTTATTTTTTTTTCAGGTTATTTCCTTTTTTTCCTACGTGGGTAATTGAAAGTCACGTACAGAACTCAGCATTAGACTCTGTTCTTTTGTTATTGAAACTCGAAGGATTCATAGGCTCCAGTTTTCATGGAGAATCGTTTTTTATATTTTGTTTTTAATATCTTCCATCTACACTTTTAATTAATGTGTTTTCTAGGCTACTTTTCAAAAACAAGGACATTTTAGCAGCTTCTACTGAATCCCCTTTTAAAACCTCTTTATGATCAGCGTCCTATTGCTTGTGCTTTCTAATCGATCCACTAGGTAATCCCTTGTTGTTAGCAGATCTTATTAAAGCTTAGGATTCTCCTGACTTAATAAAAGTTTGAAGGACAAACTTAAAGTTCGTGATTATATGAAGTAGTATAACTTCGGGCTTTATATATAAAATGACCAGTTTAGCTAGTTAATCAATATTGTGTAAACAAAGGCAGGCTTTAATTTTAAAATTTTGGAATATTCACCGAAGGTATTCTCATTGGACAAAAGCGAGAGTACAGTTAAAGACTATAACGTAAAAATAAAGAACAGACTGTTATGTGATGATAAAAAATTTCTAGCACAACAACAGCGAAATGAAATGGCGCAACGCTCAGTAGCGCGTGAATTCTGGAAGTTTGTGGATGCTTCGCTGATACAACAGCTGGTAAATAAGCGATCGGTTGATTTCTCCCAACTTCCTCGGGTCTAAGGGCCATAGCCGTATCACGTGGAGTTTTTCCATTGAGGATGAACTTAGCAGTCATTATTGCGGTTGAAGAAGCTCAACTTTAATAATGAGTTGACATTATTATGATTGAGCTTTCTTACTGCAACAATAATTGCTAATATAATTCTCTTATCCGTCTGTCTGACCGTCCGAACCCAGGGATTGTTGTGGTAAGATAATCCTCAGTCATTGTTGTGAATTAAATAAATAAACTGAAAAATGTTTAGTGTTGATTTTTTATATGCAGATGAACAGTACGTCTATGTTGTTGCAGAATATAAGTTTTGAAAACCATTGATGCTCCACTTTCATTTTTTTACCCTTCAACCTGTACGTTTGACACCCGTCATGTGACGGGTGGAATTCTAGTAATTGCTAATTTCATACTCCAGTGAGCAAATTACTAGTTATTTTCATATTCTCATGCTCTCGATTTCGTTGCTTTTGGTTTTGATTTCATGAATCTTTGTAGAAATTAAGAGCTGAAAAAGAAGTTGCACTCAAGCATTGACATAAGTCACTTCTGATAATTTGGGATATTTTCCCATTATGCTTCTGATTTAGAAATCAGGAACATGAGGGATTACAATTTCTGTGTTCTGAACATAGTTTCCATTTCAATGCAGTATATGGATTTTTATTTATTTATGAATTACATAATTAAAAGGAAAATTTTCCATATACATGGTTATTTAAAAGGTTGATGCAAAAGTAAAGCTAGAAAAGGTACAAAAAAGGGAAGGACATGAGATCGCGATTTAGTAAGCATCAAACGTCAAAATTGGAAAATATCAAGACAGTTGACTTTGTTAAACTATCATTTAACAATGAAGTTGACGTTACTTTGCTGTAATGCTATGTATGTCCGCACTGTGAGCTAATCACGTTAGTAGACCGCGGTTACTTAACCATGGTTAGCTAATGCTATGTTCGCACTACTCCTTGATCATGGTTAAGTAACCACGGTTACTAAACCGCGGTTAGCTAATCAAGCACTTTCCGTTCGCACTGCATTCAAGGGAAATGACGGTTACCAAGCGAAATGGTATTTTCAATGATTTTCCCCCTTGCAATTGCGTCAGTATATGGCGGTGAGAGTAGCAACTGGTTTTCGCGGGCGTTAAATCTTTGGCGAAATTACGATGGATGGAGCAGAATGTGCTCGTACACATAGCGGTTACGTTCAGCCTTTCTCAAGTCAGAAAATTGTTCTCCCCAAACGCATATAAGAGCTTTGGTTTCCTCATCAGACCACTCGCTGCTGCGCTTTCGCTTGACCACCATGTTTTATTTTATTGTTTGTTGGTGCTAACCGGCAAGGCCAACTAGAGAGACAGGCCCTGAAACTCAAAAGTCACCTGACCAACTTAGGTCCAAGTAATAATGCATCCTTAATTGTTTCCATCTTGGATTTTAATAATCAGTATTTTTTCGTTTATTGGAAACAATGAAGGTTACATTGTTGCTCGGACTAAGATGGTCACGTGACTTTTGAGTTTCAGGGCATGTCTCTCTAGTCAACACCACCTCTACTCAAAGCCTGAGCGCGAAAATTTCATACATTGTTACATCATCATACATTGTTACATCATTATTTAGGGCTTATTATTGGTAGAAATGCGATTAAAGATGACTACCTATGACGTTTTAACAATTCATGACGTTTCCGCGCTCGGGCTTTCTCTTTAGGTGGTGTTGCTCTAGTTGGCCTTGGCTAACCGGGATAAGACGTCACTAACTGGGTTTCTGAAACACGATTAGTTAACCGACTCTTAACCGAGCTGTAAACGCGGTTTGGTAACCGAAGCAGGCCGCACGGTTCTGTTTGATCTTCTGGTAACTCTTAACATCCTTTCAGTGTCAAGTTAGGAAAAATGTTAAGACTTAATAAAGATTACTTGATTTTTCATATAAAAAACCGATGTCCTTTGTTATTTCTTGTCGAGGTATGAATGGGCAAGCTTTCACTATCATTGTAGGCTAGGAAGCAACTGAAACAATGTAAATTTTGTTAACAGGCGGTGTTAAATCTGTGCTGTTTGTGACTGATTTTTGGGGGACAGTCTGAACAATGGAAGAAGGCCGATGACCAGGCATTCTCTTTATCATTGTAGGCTATGGTCTGAGCAACAGTCTCATTTTCTCCATCTTGGATTTTAACAGTTAAGTGTTTTTACGTTTGTTGGAAACAATGAAGATCGGATTGTTGCTCGGACCCCGATGGTCTGTCTTTCTCGTAGGTCTCGTCTGTTAGTTTCATCGCAATCAAATGCCCAAAATCGGCCTCGGTGGCTCAGCGGTTGCGTGATCGCCTCTAATGCCCGAGTACGCGGGTTCGATCCCGGCCGAGGACGACGAGGATTTTTCAGGGGGAAATCCTGAGATCACGCACTTCCTTCGGAAGGGAAGTAAAGTCGTTGGTCCCGTGTAGTCATTTGCCGGCTGCACGTTAAAGAACCCTTGCGAGGCAAAATTTGCGGCCCCTATAACGCCGTCCTGAAATGACCATAGCAGTTGAAAAGGACGTTAATACCAAACAAACCAAACCAAATGCCCAAAAACTCGCCCCTGGACTCGAACCAAAGAGCTCGCTGTCGCCGCTCTAATCAATTGAGCTATGCTAAGAAGCAACGTGATAGCCAAACTGACAGAGCAAGTCCGCAGTTCGAAAGTCGGGAATCTTTCCTGCCCGAGAACATCAAATATTTAGAAGAAATATTGTATTTAAAGAAGAAATTAATAAACCGAAGAATGTACTTCAATAATTTTACTAAATAAGGAACCTAGAAAAGGAAAGGGAAAAATTCTGCGACCTGGACTCAAACCAAGGATCACGACTGTTGTTGTCGCCGCTCTAACCAACTGTTGGTCGAGATCATTGATTCGAGTCTAGTTTGTGGAATTTTTCCTTCCTCTTCAATTTATTAATTTTTCTTAAAAAAAAGTAAAGCTTGACTTATTTTTTATTGAACTGACATGCAAAAATCATATTGATATGAAATGATAAAAGAACTTCATAAATTTTAGGTAGTTCTCTCGACCATCTGAATATCATCCTACCAGGATGCTGGATCGGCCGTGCCGGGAAGCATGCTTTGCCGATTTTGCTCTGGTCACCTGATTTAACACTCTGCGATTTCTTTTTGTTGGGATACATTCAAGGATGTTTCCCCATTAGCAAAACAACTGGAGGGTTTGAAGGAAAGCCACTCTTGTGTAATACAGCTGATAAACGAGGATATGCTGGGGCCGTCTGGGAAAAAATTAGGGTGTGACAAGACTATAATTGTTGTAAAAATAAAAGATTCAAAGGCTTTCTCAATGAACTACATGTCTTGTCATAAAAAAAAAGAAAATCATGTTCTTTTGGCAAAATTCTCTCTCCTTTCCCATCCTGATCTCTTATGAAACCAGTTCCTAATTTTTTATATTAATATTATTTCTTATACCATTATTTATTGGGTGTTCATAAATTAAAAAGCAAAGCCATTTGTGATAAAGCTAATTTGACTTTGAAAAGGCTTTACAAAACTAATCATTGCAGTCAGATTTTCCGAGAAGCGCTGTTTCGTTTTCATTTTTTTTTTTTTTTTAATTTTTGGAATGTCGCATTTTTGGTGAATTGACATTAACATCGTATATCTAAAAATTTTCCATTTTAATTGAATCATTCTATGAAAATTATATTATACTTTTCCGCCTTATACCTATGATAGAAGGGTGCTTAAAACGGTGCTTTAATAGAATTTGTAATTTGATTTCTTTTTTGAACACGAACACGAGGGAAATGAAATCAAAGTAAAGAATCTACCTTTCAGCAAGTTTTGATAAAGTTCCAAGTCTGCATATGCTCTTAGAATGTCTGATAAAACGGTCACTGTCGTCCTTTTAGCAAAAGCAAAATCGTATTCCAACTCGTCAATAATCGTTATTATTACTTAATGATAAGAGAGTGGGTTGTAATAACAGAAAGCGATTTTTAACGTTGATAAGAAGCAAGCTTTTCCGTGATAAAAGATTTTTAATAACATCTGTGTTGCCGTGTCTTCGTTTATTTATTCTACTTTTTCAGAGTAGAATTTTTATAAAAGCTTTTTGAGGTTTTGATCTTTTCTTTTATTTTTTTTTTATCTTGTACAACACCGTTGCTCTAATAAATTGACCGTTTTTTGAACCTTTGAAATCGAGAAAAGAAATTTCTCCGATCAATAGCAATTGAATTAAAAGTCGAGGCTCACGTTTTGGAGAGTGTGAAGTTTAAGTAAATAAAAATGTCGTATTTTGCAGCTGATCTAAAAACGACGGCAACCCCTTCCCTCTCTTTTTATGTTTTAAACTCTCTCCTCCTATTTTTTCTCTTTCTTTTGGCCAAGGAAAAAAAAAACTCGGAATCTATGTTGTAAAATTTTTTTTTAGTTTCTCCTGCTGGTGATTTGATTTTTCACGACTTCTAACAAATCCTTGGAAAAGAACCGTTTATTTCCACCTCTTTCAGATAAGGGGAGGAAGAAAAAAAAATTCTTCGTTTTTTTTAAAATCCAAATTTAATCCCATCACTTAAAGTCTCTCCAGTTAACGACAAGGGAGGTTGGACTGGAAACGACGATTCTTCAATAAAGAAAGGAGAAAAATTAAAGAGAAGAAGAATAACAATTTCTTTTTTGAGTCTCAATCACGGTGGCGTCAACATTAGACAAAGCGGAGAAGACTGTCTTCGTCGTAATTTCACATTACAATAAAGGAAAGTGAATTATTAATTGATTATTATCCAGAATAGGATATATCGATTGATCTTCCACCTTAACAAATGCATTTTCTTTTACCGACGATAAACCCCTTTAATACGTTTCTTTATGGGCCATATCTGAAAGTGCTCCTTTGTTATTAAAGAAAATTGGTGAAACATTTAAAATTTGGATTAATATATTTTTTTGTGCTGACTTAGTTAAGTTTTATGATCGTCGAAATAGTTTCTTCTTTATGTCTATGACAGATGTCGTAAAAACTTCTTTAATAAATTCGCCAGAACAGTGGAAATACGAAGGTTTTAGTGATCATGATCCGGCAGTAGCCTTTGAAATTAATTCAAGTGGCGCTGATCTTCGGCAACAAAGACCACTTCATCTTTTCTACGTATTAACATAACTATTAAATTATTTTAAACTGAAGGTCCTAATAGAAGACATGTTTCTAACGTGCCATTAAATTTGTTTAAAGTTAGTCGTAATAAATTTATGTTCATAAGAATTTTTTTTTTTACTTTCTTTGTCTGGGAATATAAGAGGAGATGAATTGATAAAATGTCCGCTATAGGGCTGACAATTCTTTACAGTGAATTTACGAGCAAAAACTATTAGAAAAACTAATTCATTTAAAGTAGTTGTTGTTTTTGGAGCGGGGAGGGGGGTTGAGGAGGAAGCATGATATCAGCAAGAGATTAAACACGGGATTTTTCTTTATACATTCAATGAGATCTTTATCTAGTATAATCATTTCTCCTTATCTGCGAATTTCGTATCCACGTATTCAGTTATACGTAGTTTCAAAAGTGTAGCCCATTTCGCGATATCCGCGCCTACCGATGGTCTTGCACAGTAGCAAAAAAATGAGTCTGAGTAACGCATCATCACTGTGTAGCGCACTCTCTGTGAGTACTTAGTGAACCCACTTTCGCTGATGTAAAAATGAGAAACCAACATCGTCGAAAATGGCGGACCTACTGAAAATTTACTCCAAAAAAGAAATGCAATCAGTCAGCCGTTTCTTACACGCTTAAGGTGAGAACCCAATAGAAATCCATCGGCAATTATCTCAGGTGTACAGGGAAGGCTGTTTTACAACTAGGTTGAAAAATTCAAGAAAGGCGTAGCTTTCGTATACGTCTCAGACCGGGCTTGTGCTTTCGCACAAAATCGCCCTATCACAATTGAAAAACTGACGTCTAAAGCGTCCATCAGCCACTTTTCTGTGTCTACAATCGTTCATGACAAGCAGTGCACAAGTAGTTGCCAGGACGAGACAAAACCCTGCTGGAATCCAGGTATTTCCAAGAAGGTGGCGCAAGTATATTAAGAAGAGTAAAGACTACGTTGAGAAACGATATAATCAGTTTTGTTAAGGTTTGTTCCAATTTAAAAAAATACTTACAAGAAAACAGCGAAGATGTTGATAACGACAAGAAAGCTACACGGAAAATCCTCCCACTTACCAAAATAAAACGGGCAAATGGGCTTCATTATTTGAGCCGCCTTCCAAGGATATTTTACCTCTTTGTAGAACACAGCCTCAAATTTACCAGCCAGCTTGAGGGTGCATTCTGCTTTGGAAATCATAGCAAACAATGCGGATACTGTTCTAAAAGCCAAATGGGAAGGTAAAATAGCCTTAGCATAAACTTATTGTACTAGCACAGATTTAAATTAAGGATACAAACGGTCGATTATCATATATGGTGACGGACTTGAAGAGCAACGCTGACTCTTACAATCCCTATTCTCTGCCATAGGTCATGGTCATCTTAACTAAGATCCGCAGCACGGTCTCTTTTGGAGGGGGCTGTTTTGGTGTCTGTAACGTCCCACTCCATTTTACAGGCTTTCGACAGCTCTTCATTATTGTAGATACCATTGGTTTTTACATCTGCATGGCTAATTAAATTTGTCAGGTTTTGCTGCAGTTAGTAAAGTAGGAGGTGCTACCCAAAATTTCCCAAAATGTACCTCTATAAAATACGGAACTTTAGCCGATCTTTTAATTTTCACCGTCCCCTTCAAAGTAGTCTCCTTGGGCATCTATACATTGTTTCCAGCGATGTTCCCACTTCTGGAAGCACTCCTGGAAGTTCCCAGGTTGGAGCATGTTTAACACCTGCTGCGATTCCGCTTGGATTAATCGCTTCAATGGAGTCAAATCGCCGCCCTTTTAACCGCAATTTCTATTTTCGGAAGCAGAAGAAATCGCAGGGTGCCAGGGGACAGCGGTCATGTTGTTTTTGGTGAGAAAATCCCTCACAGCGAGCGGTGTGTGCGCCGGAACATTGTCGTGATGGAGCAACCAGTCTTTCTTCTTCCACATCTCTGGTCTTTTGCGCCTTACATTTTCCCTCAATCGTCTCAAAACGTCCCGTATGACAGTCCAAGGCGATCACAAACATCATGGATGGTCTGCCCTTGACCATCTGGGATCACGTCACGCACTTTCGTGATTATTTCCGGAGCTGTGCTTGTTGACGGTCGACCAAAATGGTTGTTTGGGTATCCAGACCAGACAACCGACAATCTTTGAAACGCTTAAATCACTCAGATGTTTGGGTTTGGCCTAAAGCTTGTTCGCCAAAAGCCTCCTTCAACAGTCTGTGAGTTTCAGCCGCAGTTTTCTTCAGCTTTAATATTAAGAATCGCAACACGACCAATATAAAGAGTGACAAAAATAGCTCAAACTCAAAATCACGTGGACATAGCTGAGACGTAGACACAGCTGAGACGTACCCCTAACACCATCTATCGGCAAAAATTCGTACCTCTTACGGTTCAGTCAGAATAAAAGAATTTCGGCAAATTTTGGGTAGCACCTCGTATACCCAAGCCCCATCAGTAATCAACACGTATTGTTTCACTTGTCACTCGTCAAGTGATGTTCGTACAATCTTCTGCATTTGGTCTTGCATGTGGACATGATTAGTATGAAAGAAGACGGTGAACACGGGATTCGTGACTTTTTTGCAGTTGAGATCTTGTCCCTAACATTATTAACTGTTGCCTAGGATATTGTCATGGATAAAAGAGTATTGCGCAGTGGAAGTTTAAGCATACTAATAAGAGACAACAGAGTATATCTTTTGGCATAGGTTATTTATTAAAATTGAATAAATTAATGAAATTGATTCAATTACGCATATAAGATAATGAAACGGGCACGATCTTGCTTACACGCAAGAAACGTGGGCCTTGGGCCTTGGGCCTTGCCCGAACGGAATAAACAATCCCGTTTAACAATAGATTACAAAAATATTGGTTTACAATCTATACGGACCTCTTGTCGAGCTCTAAAATTAGCCATCGACAAGCGCGGCCAATAACAGGCCTTGGTCCATCCAAGGAACAAACCTCAGATTTACAGTGAACATGGATTAGAAACTTAATCCAACAGTTTGCATTTAAAGCTAAGAGGAACCACCAAAGATCCCTTTTAGTCTTTAGCAAAAACTCCTGTCATTACCCAGACGAAATGAGCTGGGATGATTGAGACTTCAGCGGACGTAGCAACCGACTGGGGCATTTATCGTCTAGGTTCGCCTGCGCCAAGTCCGGAATCTTCTGCACTACCTCCGCTGCACCGTAGAGAAAACGGCGACGCCTCGCGTTAATAAAGGGCTTGAAGCCGTTGATAACTAAAATAAATAGTTAAAAGAGAGGCGAATTAGAACGCTAATAAACGTTACGCAATGTGTAACAAAACTGCTTCGCTAAACGCGCGCGCTGCTTAAATAGCTTACGAGGCTCGACGCCTTCACGGGACAAAAATAATAATCTCATTAGAGGCTCGCCGGGGCGCCCCCCCCCTGGTCTTAAACTTAAATTTAAGCAGCACGCTCGAGCGGTAAAACTTATTACACAAGAACGCAGGAGAGAGAAACTGCATATGCAACCGAGCTTAATTACTTTTAAGGACATAGAATACACCCACCTCTTGTAGGGTACCAGGTCGCCCAATCCATGTCGCCAAAAGGCTTCATGCGTCCACGGTGTAATCCATAGCTCCTTCCCACTGGAATTAGCTTGACGTCTAGAGATCTCAGCTGTCGCAATTCCGACGCTTTCAAATCTGTTGCGACGACCAGCGTTCTCGTAGCCAGGTCGGTGAGGGGCTCTGCGATGAGCCGAGGGGCGTCTTCAGTGATCCTCGGCGAACGGACGGACGTTCCACTGTCCACGGGCTCCTCGCTCGACGCCACTCCTGGCTCACTCTCTTCCACAGGAAAAGTCTCTGTCCGCTGGGCTCCCTGGGCTGTCACTGCTATATTCGGAACACAAACCAAGTCTTAATAAAAGTACATGAATATGCGCACTCGCTTCAGGCTGCGGAGGGGTTCTCTCACGAAACTCCTCTCTCCCAGGCGTATTGGGAAGTTAGTTCGAGAACTCCGGCCGTTGAAAACTTTCGGCCGTATTTTTCTGAGGCGTACTTGAACCAGAGACGTTTGTAAAAGGAGACCTGGCAATAGCTCAAAAATGTGTAATAGACTCTATTACTTTATCCGTGCTTTCGGATTCGAAGTTGTGCTAACATTGACTCAGAGGGCGCTGCGTTAGTTTCGGTTTGAATGTTTTGGTTTCGCTTTTTCAAGTCACGTGTGTTGCAACCGTCGAATCGACGGCGTCGATGAAATCGGCAGCTGATGAAATCAGACTTAACCATATTTCTTAACTCTCTGGATTCAAGTGTACTTTGCTTTGCCGTGCAAATCTCCCCGACGATTTCGGCATAATTCATCGTCACAGTATCGAACGCGGGACGATATTCAATGCACGAAAAGGAATGCTAGTAAATGGATATGACAGATACAAGCATCGAGGTAAACTTTACACTTTTGTATCGCCGATAGTTGTTTTTGTCAATTCCATTTTCGAGCAGAGCAATTCCTTTCGTGTCATCCCGCGTTCGACATGTGACGCTAAATTATTCCGAAATTGCCGGGGAGAAAAAAAATATGTCGTTTTTTAATATTATTGTGTATCAGGGATAAAGAAGGAAAGGAAAGAAGTGAAGGGGGGACGTTTGGGTTTAGTTGTATGACATCATATAATAACAAGCCGTTAATGCACGTTGACGTCACATACGAATTGCCTTTGTAGATGTGCTAACATTGAACCAGATGGCGTGACGATCGAAGTTTGAATGGGAAACTGAAGGTTTGAATTGTAAACTGAATTCTACATGAATTCCTCATTACATACGTTTGAATGGGAAAATGAGGAAATGCCAGGTCTCCTTACTTTAACGGTCTCTGACTTGAACGCTCTCGTTTTAACGAACTGGAGCGATTTCCTCGTGTCCTTCTCGCTCGGTTACCAGTCCTCTCTCCTCGATCTAAATTTTCCCGCTCTGCGCCTTTACTCTCGCGCACCTTTATGCGCACCTTCCGCTTTTTGCCTCTAACGCGCTCGCACTTAGGATTTTGTCCAGAGAAAATATTTAAGTTGTGGCTGCTAACAAGGGATGGCGTTACGCTGCACCCAAGCTTGTTCATCGATTGTGATGAGCGATCAGGAGCCTTTGGTGACCTCTCAGTCGCCATCTTAACGCAAAAAGGCAACTCAGAATTCCCAAGCTTGCTCCCCGATCTTAAGCAACGATCGGGAGCCTTGGGCACCCTCTTAGCAGTCATATCGGCTCGAAATGGCTCCTCAGAATTCCCAAGCTTACTCCCCGATCTTAAGAAGCGATCGGGAGCCTTGGACGCGCCATCTGTCGCCAAACTTGGTGACAGACATTTTTACGGTGATTATCATTGACCTTTGTGTCCTGGGATTTTCTGCGGAGACAAAGCGTCGAACCTTCCAAAAGCGATTGGGAGATCTCTTTCGACGGAGCTGGTGTCATAGAATACGTTCTAAGTCTTTATCCTTGCTGCGATTATGTACTTGAAATACGAAGGCATTTTGAAAATTCTTTTTTGTACCTGGCACTCACAGTATATTTGTAATCTATGTAATGCACTATTCACCTTTCAACATAGTCCCCATTGTTTTTCACACATTTGCGCCAACGTATGACTAGTCGGGTGAACCCGTCGGAGAGGAATTCCGGGGTTGTTGTCGACACCTGGATTGAATGGCAACTTTCACCTCGTCGTCAGAATGCAACTCATCAGGTTCTGCCGCCCTCACCGATTTTGCATCTTGCGATTTTCACCTCTTCCCAAAGATGAAAGAGCACCTTAAGGGACATGAGTTGCTCTGACAACGAGGTGAAAACTGCCATTCAATCCTGTTGTCATTAACAACTCCGGAATTACTCTTCGACGGGTTCACCCACTAAGTCACGCGTTGGCGCAAGTGCATGGAAAGAGATGGGGACTATGTCGAAAAGCAACTAGTTCATTACATAGAGGAGAAATGTAAGCATCAGGTACAAAAAGAATTTTGAAAATCGGTTACAAAATAAAAAAGTTACAGCCGTGAAGGCATTACTTTTTTAAAACGCCCTCGTGCTATTTCTCGAAAAACCCGTTAATTTTCAGCCAAAGTCATCGTCTGTTTTTTGTCTTCTCTCGCTAAAAAACATATATCTTAGATAACACTTTTCGTGGACAAAACTCATGTCCCCTAACTCTCTGATTAGTATAATTGATTAGTATAATTGAAAACATCACCATATATTGTAATCGAGCTTCAGTAATAAAGTTCTTTTTAATTGATTTAGTTCTAAAATGTACCTTCATAAAATAGGTACCGTAATATAACAAACTTTCTTTTCATGAAATAATGTGAATTCCCCCTTTTTTCTATTATCCATGCTTCAGTATACGCGGGTAACGAAGATTGACTGCATGTACTTTTCATTTGTTGTATATATTTATAATTATCGAAGAAAAACGGAAGTGGCACTCCCACATGTTCATTATGACCTCCAAAAGAGCAATTTCGAGTTTGCTTTTGGTTTAAAGTTTGTTTAAAATCTGTTAGATGAAAATTACGTACAGCTTGGCGCATAATTCCATAATAATCGGGTGTGCAACCTGATGGAAATCTAAAGCTATGAAATGAAAGTCCAGTTAATCCAGAATGTTCAATTCAAAGAGTAAAACAAACAAGGCTGAAATTTATGAAACATGTTTAAAAAACAAACAGGAAATGCACTTTTCCATTTGATTGTGTGGATGGGGGGGGGGGGGGGGCCTGTAAATCTCTTATGCTTTCCGTCGAATGTGCGAATTGAGACGCTCCTTCGATTTTGCGGCTCCTTCTTTCTCAGCACTTCAAAAACCGATGGACTTTTCTTGTGGGGATTCATTATGGATGAGGTTTACCAGATTCCATCACCGACAGACGGTATCGAATTGAACGACGGGGTCAGCACAACCGTTAGCAAAGGAGTTCGCACCTGATGCATTGCATTGCATTTGAATGCTGAAGCTGCCTGGCAAAAAGCATTGAATGTTAGATGATTTCTCCGTTCTTTCCACGCTCGCCACATTGAGACTCGTCGCTTTACATTATCCAGCTGAATTTGAAATTCATAACGATATTCTAAGGTTATCTTTGATGTTCAAAATTATAATGATAAATTTGTGGCCATGCAGAGGGTAAGGCGAGCGAGGCATCTGCCTCAAGAGGAACACATTTTCTGTTGTATGGAGGCACGCATTTATCTATTTACATCACCTGAAGAAATATCTAAGTACGGTCGTGTTATCAGTGATTATTCCCTCTCGTCCTACTTATTAGCTGGTAAATTTCAAACTAAATGATTAGCTATACAGGGTGTTCTCGAATAACGTGTACAAACTTGGGGGACAGGGTCCTTATACCAAAACAAGAAAAAAACTTCATATAACATGGGTCCTAATTTGAAAATAACTGAGATGTGAACAGAAATAAAAATGGCGCCACCAAGATCAGCAAGTTAACAACTCAGGTTCTATAACATCTAGGATGGTGAAATTTGGGAGAGTAATAGGGTTCATACAACTGTGTATACCTTTAAAATTTGGACGAATTCCAACGAGTAATTTCCGAGTTAGGCATTCAACATCGTAATATGTGCTAGTTAGTACTCAACATGTGAGCATGTGTTACGAAGTTGAATGCGTAACTCGGAAACTACTTGTTGGAATTCAACCAAATTTTAACGGTATACACAGTTGTATGTACCCTATTATTCCCCAAATTTCACCATCCTAGATGTTATAAAACCTGAGTTGTTAACTTGTTGATCTTGATGGCGCCATTTTTATTTCTGTTCATATCTCAGTTATTTTCAAATTAGGACCCATGTTTATATGAACTTTTTTTCTTGTTTTGGTATAAGGAACCTGTCCCCTAAGTTTGTACACGTTATTCGAGAACACCCTGTATACAATTATCTCATTCACACCAGAAATCAGAGGAGGAAAACAATTGGACGCATGGTGATCCGTTTTTTTTTCTTTTGTTTCATCCTCTCATGTGAGTATCTACAATTTATTAAAGTTTACTAATCTTAACTCTTTCCAAAAAATTGTTTAAACTGAAATTGTTCTTTGGTTTACACCATACCAAAGTAAGTCGATATTTAAGAAAACCATCAAAACTAGAAGACGTGACAATAAAGTTTGCTGAATGGATTCAGAATTAGCAGACGTATACCTATTTCACAAAACTCATTGTATCACGCGAGATTTTCGAAGAAAGTGTGTTCTTCTCTCTTCCAGAGAAGAACCAGGAAAGAATTTCGCAAATGTTGACGAAAAGTAGATGTTGCACGACAATCGTACATGTTTGCCTCAATCGTTGGTAATAAGAACGTTCCAGAAGAACTCTTAAGCCACTTGTCCATGCAAAAAAAGGTTATATTATTGTATGGTGATCCTCTGCCGGCATCATTCACTATTTTTTCCTCCCATAATATGTGGTGAATGCACGAAAAACTGTCCATCAATCAGCCAGGATTTATCAATACATATGGTATTCTGTTGCTTCATGATAATGCCCGACAGTTTACCTCATATATTATGGGTACTAAACTGTGCCACGTCCTCCTTATTCTGCTGATCTTATCTTCTCGGACACTTGAACAACTGTTTGTGGAAGAAATATTTTACCATTGATGGATGCATAAGTGTATCAAGCAGTAAAACATTTCACCACATCCAGAGATGCTGAATTTTTCAAAAGTGGCATTAACAACCTGGATACTCGTTGGTAACAGTTTACTTTTGTTGGAGATTACTTGGATTAAATTGGCGTCTCGCTTTTGCTTTTCCTGGAACACATAAAATTGACTATTTCATTTGCAACAACCCAATAATAAATTATAAACCATCCAGAAATTTGAATATCCAACCATCATTATGTAAATTTGCTTATGATGAAGCGGCTGTTACTCGACCGATGGCGGAATTCACTTCGCAAACTGCATTCCTGTGGTGTCGATATTTTCTTATAGACAAGAAACAGCGCCTCTATGTGGCTTTAATTGGAACTTCTAGGTAGTCTTTTAAAAATTACAATAATCAAAGATAGAAACTATGGATAACGAGATTCAAATATAGGAAAAGAAGAAATTTATTGTCGTGGAATAGTGGTTTTGTTCTTTTCCCATATTTAGCAGGCGTTTAAAACTTTGAAACATTTAATATACAGTGATGTGCGGAATGTGAAATGCGGAACTCTCAAAATATTTCTTAATTTTTTTTTTATTTTTTATTTTTTTTGTAATTTTGGTTTCTTAGAGAGGGTATGCTCTCTTAAGTTTTGCATTACCCAGCTTCAAGTATCGAAATAAATGTGGCTATTATGCATGGAACTTTAATGCAGAAATAATAAAATTTTGTTTTATTGAATATTTGCTGTCAATATGTAATAATTAACATCGTGCCCGTGTTAATTTATATAGAAACGGAGTCGGTTCAAATTAATTAACCATTTATTAGAGAGTCTTGAAAAAATTTTGCCTAATGAGGTGTCTTTATCGTTTCATATTTTTTTTTAGAAACAGCAACCCAACCAACCTGATCTTAATAGAAAGTCTTGAACGTCTTCGGTTTCGTTTCCTAATTAAGATGGTTCTGTGGATGTTCTGCCGAGAGATGCGACGAGAGTGGAAAAAAGAAATTAAACTAGAAACGGTGTTTAGAAAAAAATTGGAGGAGGGAGGGGGGAGGGGGGAAGCAAAAGCGGACGAACCACCACAATTACCCAGCTTCGGTTTCACTTTCTCGTTAAATGTTTTTGAAATTTTAGACGAGTTACCTTTTTGTCAGGAGTTATTTCACTAACAGCCAATTAAAATAACGAGACGACTTCACAAGGAACTCTCAAAATAGGAAGGACCGACTTTCAAGGGAGTTTATAATTAACTTAAGTGAACCGTGGAATAGAGAGAGGCTGGAAACAATGTATGGGATTTTTATTTTCCTCTCCCTGCGTGTATGTGTGCGCGTACATGCGCTTTCAGAGGGAAAATAATTTTTTAGTACAGGATCATGAAAGTTGTTGGCTGAATTGAAATCCACTTGAAGGCGGCTTTTTGAAGTAGCTCTCCTACTGTGTTCGACGAACTTCAAACGATGCGGAAACGGTTAAAGATGTGACCGAAGTTTACGGCGAATAGAATTTGAAGAGTGCAATTTTCAGCTGATGGCACATTTGCCTCGTGTATAGGAGGAAAGAGTGTGAATCCGTGACCAAGGATTCGAGACATGAAATGGCTTATCAGCTTCTACAAATTGCGCGAGGCCTTAGGAATCTGGAGGAAAAGCGGAGATTCATGTTTCGTCAAATGGCAGTCCCGGAAAACAACCCTGAAAGGTCGACGGTTATTGCCACCCACGAGAAGGCTCAATAGAGCAGCATATGTCAGGACTTCGACGTTATTCTGAATAATGGCGTATACAGAAAGTAAACGTTTTTTGACTTAATTCATTTGAAAAGCGGTACAACTGCAAACAGACGCTTGGAAAATGAGGAAAAATATGCACATATTTCATTTTACAGGGTATCGCGTAGACAAGGGGATTCTAATGTTTTGTTTAAACTATTTTTTAACGATACAACACACTTTTATTCACTTAAAGGAATACACATTTGATGACAATGAAATGTTTACCTTTGACCTTGTAATACAATGCCTCGTGCGCACGCATTGTTCTGTAGAAATAAAGATTGCGCAATCAAGCGGGATTAGACTTATTTTAGAGCCGCGCGTTAGATGCGTCCGCTTGTTTTCTGATGCAAACAATGTCACAGAAGTGAATCGTCGTCGTTTGGTTGCAGATTTAGGGCCACCTGCTATTAAAATACAAATTATTTTTGCAAAAAATATATTATGAAATGGGGAACATTGATGGCCCATAATAGAATAGTAAGCCTAGAATAATGCTTACAGAAGAAAACCGACTTTCCAACAGTTTGCAATCATCGCCAGAAAAAAATCAAACTCCGTTCGTCGCCATCTCTATATCTTAGTAAATATCTATAGACTTTTGAAGGATATGCAACTCCATCAATATAGAGCGATAAAAGCCGTATCTTTCTGGAACAGACGCGTGCAGTTTTGCGTTACCTGACTGGTTTCTTGGAGGATAACCCAACATAGACAAGACAGGTGCCATGGACGGATGAGGTAAGATTTCATGCATTCTAATTTGCAAACCGACACAATTATGTCTGTTGGAGGCGAAAATTCCAGATTGGCGATTGAACAAGATGGACCTTACTACATTATGGTAAGGAGAGAGTGATTTTCGACAGTCCAATGGGGTCTTTTTTATTATGAGGTTATTCCCCTCCTATATGAACGCGAAGACTTTGGTTAACTGTAATGACAGCAGAATGGAGCTCCCTTCCCTACACTGTGTCCTTGACATTTCACAGCTTCTTAACGAGACCTTTCCACAAGGATCAATAGAGGAGCTTTTAAGCGGCCCGCGCGATCTCCTGATTTTGTGCTTATGGATTTTGGGGCTCTAAACACACATCGAACATTTCTGTAAGGTCGCTGGAGAAGTATTCTGTAATATTCCATATTCCAGTAGAATTCTATAAAAGTCGTGAATTTTGAAACTACTGTCCGAAACATTGAATCATGATAATGATTTTAGGTGAAATAAAAAAAAATATTTTATACAATATAAAAACCTTTTATTTATTTATCAGTGGACGAATCTACAGAATCCTGTATATCGGTAATACTGAGTAAGGGCTTATGATAACTGAGATATAAGCACGGGTATCGAGTCTCTCAATATGTCGAGTAAACTCAGCGTCTATGCTTAAGGTGCGTCTCCTTACTCACAATTGAAAGTGGGGTCATAAACACGGCTTTTCGCAGTATATCTAAAATCACAAACACGAGTATATTTTTATGACGCAAAATTAAAATTATTGTAACACCCGTAACGCTTTTTTGGGTCGGAACATTATTTTGAACTGTAGAGAGGATCGAATCTGTAGAAATATTTCAAGAACTTCGAAGCGCATAAAAACTCAACAAGCGCATAATTTATTAATTTGATGAAGACTTCGATAGGAATCATAAGCCTAAGACCTGAATGAACATTTAATTGATTGTTTCAAAATACTAAATTATGAATTAAATTGTGGGTAATAAAATATGTTTATAATTGTAGTAATACACTGTTTATTCTAATACAGAGTTTATTCTAATACACTGTTTCATTATTCTTCATTCAAAATACTGAAAACAAAACGTTACCACTGTTTCATTATTCTTCATTCAAAATACTGAAAGAATTGTGCATGCCACCATCTGTTGTTGAATTGACGAACTAATTGAGCTAGGTCATAATCTACTTTATCGTCATGGCTAACTGGGCAAGACAGAATAAACTTTCTTCTGTCAGATAGTTCAAAGTCTTCTTAACAGATAGCGCCACTACACTTCGCTGTTTCCATAATATTTTTTGGGTCGGATTTTGCATCACGCATATTGGAGAATGATCTTCAGCCTAAAAACATCATGTTAAAAAATCGTGCGAAAACGTTGCCCTTCGCCTTCAAGCTTGCATCGGTTTACTTGTTTTGCAGTCGCTTAGAGTTTTAAGATACGCGTTTAAGATATGCTCTTTCATTAAAAAATTATGATGTTTCAAATACCGTCACCTTATCTCTGCCATACCTTGTAGTTTTGTTATTCATATTTTTCAATAATTTATTAATTCTCTTTCCACATTCCATCAAGATACGAGGAGAGAGCTATGGATAGGAAAGCGAAATACAAAACTTGAATGTGGTTTCCTTGTACATTAAAGATTATTTTCTAGGATAAAACTCTCGTACGCTTTCTTGTTTTGAAAGCCAGTGCGCAAGATCAAAGCGAAAGTCTCATTCGATTTATTTGCAATTTCGAACACGTAACGTAAAGTTTGCTGAAGGTGTATCGTTTGGGATTAAGCTTCTCTCTTTTGTAAAAGAGCGGCGGCTTAGAAGGGCCTCTTGTCAGGACAAGTAAATTGGATTTTTATTAATTTTTTTTTTCTCTTTAAATTCTTCGCGTTCGTCCCCCTTTATTTCACGGCAGTGATTCTACATTCACTGGAAGATTCTAATTATGCAATTGAATCCCACGTACGTGAGAATGAACATCTGGTGCTTTACCAACCGACACCCACCCACCCTCCAGGCCAATCATCATTTTGTCTCTTCGTTGCAACAACAAACGCACAGCCCAATGCTGTTGTAATGTCATCGCCATTTTTATTAATTATTTGTGTGCGAAAATGCTCACTACAAAGTAACATTATTACGTTAATGTTGCTACATGAAATTTTTTTAAGTTTGGTTATTATGAAGAAATAAGTTTACATTGTAAAAAAAATTCTCTCATGTTAAAATAAAAATTTACAGGGTAAGTTTCTAGAGACTGTTTACGCACGTGAGTCTTACAGATTCAGATATTCTAAAGTTTAACTTTATTCTTTTATCGACTTATTCAAATGCAAATTGCAACATTTATTCAGGTTCTCTAATTTACCTAAATGCGTATCGAAGCACCATTTGAAATTAAATTTTTATTCCTCCTCCACGACAACTCGTATCAGGAGAGGCATTTTGTGTCGCTGGCGTTTTCCTGTTGCCAAAAAGGAAGAACACCTCCGATTGGCTACTGGCCACGGCAACTGATAACGATTCATTAATGGCAGACCAATTACCGGCATCGTAGCAGAGCCTAATTAACCATTCTTGCGTCTGCACATTGTTGAGTTACTAGGAGGGTGGCGTGGCGACCGGCAAAGGGAGAAGGAGATGCAATGGCGGTTCCATTCAAGGTGGTGCCAAGAGATAAAGCGCTCGTCTGTTAAATTATTCTTTCACGCATGCGCTCAGGTCCATCCTTAATTTCCTTCGAACAACGTCCTAATGGACAGGCGCTTAATCTGGCGGTTGATCGCTTAAACGCTAAAAGTTCTGACCATTTAACCTTAGTTGGTTTACTTATCAGTGGAGACACGAACGCGCACACATCTACATACACACACAGCCTAAGAGCGAAAATATATTTCATTAGATAAACACTTTTGTTTGCTTCTGTGTTTTCTCTGGAGTTAAAATTAAGGGAAAAAATTATTTTTTTAAAGTTCTCTAGTTTAATGAGCGCACAGTAGGTTCACAGCCTATTTGGAAACTTTTTGTGACGTATTCTTGACGTAGATTTTATAAAATTTAAAAAATTAACATGATACTATTTACTGAAAATAAGAAGCTTTCAAATATAAATCATCTTAACGGTTGACATGCCATCTAATTAACATGTAGAATGAACATAAAGACCTTTAAGAATTATTTGATGCTATTTAGCACTAACGAACTGGGAATGGCTGTCATTCTTTTATGTTATTAAAAATTTTAAGTTATATGCATAAAAATTACTTTAGAGTAATCAACAGTTAAAAGCTATTTTAATAAATTCTCATCAGTGTCTTTTCCTAAAGGAATTTTTTTTTTCTTTATTTACAAAAGTAAAACATTTAATTGAGATTCAAATTTTAATAAACTAAATGAAAGGAAAAACCAAGACAAGATCAATAAAAATGTATTTGAAAATATAATATGCAACAAAATGGGTTATTTTATTGTTTTGCATTTCTTTTTACAAACAAAACCCTGCTAAAAAGTGATAGCGAAGTAAAACCGATTAATCTGACATGAGTTTAATGTCATTAAAACTGATTTATTTAAGGTAGTTTATAAAGACAATTGAAAAACGTTGAATGACTGTGGAAAGCGACATAATAACAGAAGAAACACCTCTTATCCACAAAATATAAGATAAGAGGTGTTTCTTCTGTTATTATAAAGACAATTACTCGTCAAAAAATTGACAGTAAAAAATAATGTTGCCAAGGACAACTGGCAACGAGAACAATGTAACCAGCATGCATCTAGCAGTAGTAAACCCACACCTAAGAGCCATTAATCGTACACGATTTCAATTTGAAATTAAACAGCTTTTATTAATTATTATTTTCTAGAATTCAAAGAATTAAAAATTTCGAAAATTCAGAAAAAAAATGATAACTCAATTGACTCAATTTCCAATGCTTTGGCGTCATAAAGCCTCAACAAGAGGCAGCAGCAGGCATCAACTTTATTTTCGAGTGACTAAACTAAATAGATATACTTTTAATATTATATTCCAGGATTTTTACTTGTTTCATTTTCTCTTGATTTACTTGTTTTATTTTATTTTTTTATTAATGACGGGGTTTAGTTAACGTTGACTTAAATATTTACCGAAAATTTATTTCTTGACACATTTGTCTAATTTAGGGTTTCCTTTCAGTTCGAATGATTTATTATAGTTGAGTTTTAATGTCTGATTTTCGTAAATGGTAATGTACTCGATAATATCCAAATTATTTTTAATTATTCTTTTCTCTTTTTTTCCTACGAAAATATTGCGACATTATCTTCTTTTTAAACCCATCACTGCACGCTAGTCCAAGAGTTCTCGAGATAAATCGAAATTTTTTCTAGAGAGCATCTTTATGAAACGATTTGAAATCATAATGAAACTGAAAATTTTAAGGATTCGCCCAGTGGAGGATTTCTGCAGAGGCGCACTAGGCGCGCGCCTAGCGCCTCATAGATCAAGGGTGCCTCAAAATTCAACTCTCAAAATAAATAAATAAAAAATAAATAAATCGCAAATTACACAAATATGGCAAATGCTAAATCCTCCACCTCGGCAGTAGTGGCGCTGGCACTGCCATTTACTGGCATTCTCGATCACAACGAGAATATATTAAATATTACAAAAATATTAAAGAAGCGCTAATCTAAATTAGTACGTCCGATAGTGAAAAAAAACTATAAGCAAATCGGAGGCGAAAAAATTGGCAGAATGTTTCAACGATTATGAAACGCGTTGTTATCTGTTTTATGGGATAAATTTTTAGAAAGAATAAATAGAACAAGCAAATCATTGCAAGACACCCAATACAGTTTATTGTTAGGAATAAATCTGCTAAAATCGCTTTCCAATTTTATAATGACTGTCAGGAACAACAATTTGAGAACGGTGCCAACTTATTGACGGAAAACCGGAACTACCGAGAGACAAGAATAAAAAAAGAAAATTGCAGTTTGAAGAAACATCGTTAAATAAAACACATTTTAATGCAAAAAAAATTTTTTCATAAACGTACATAACGTTATTTGTGATGTGCATGGAGAAACGCCATTTATGGTGAAGTTGTATATTTTTTAAAATTTAAAATGCCTGACGTTCAATTTAATGATTGTGTGGAAATATATGCACAAATTATCAGAATGATGCTGATATTAAAAAATTTTAAAGATGAACTCGTCCATTTTATTGCCTTCATAAAAGAAGAAAATATCACTAATCCTGTTGACATGTATAAATTATTAATTGAAGGTTTACAATATACGTTTCTGAAAATATTTTTGACAATTCCTATTTGCAATGCAAGTGGTGAACGTTCTTTTTCTTTAATAAAGTGAAATTATTTAAGAAATTCCTCATCTAAATTCCATTAAGTCAAACTTTGTCTATGATGTTTATAGAAAATGATATAGTTACATTATTAGATTATGAAAGTCTAATTGCTAAATTGCTTAAGCTAAAGCGAGAAAAGTTCCGATTTAATTTGTTTTTATATTCCGAAAAAAAAAATTGTTATTGATATTAAATTATTCCAATATATTTTTAATAAATCATTAGGTGGTCAGTGAGGGTTTTTTATTGTACGCCAACTTCAGCTGTTCAAATTAATGATGAAAAATAGAAAGAAAATTCCGCAGCCTGGATTCGAACCAGGAACGTTTGACTCAGACCGCCAACGCGCCAACCAATCCAGCAAATTTTTTTATGCGGAATTTTCTTTCCTATTTTCCATCATTAATTTGAACAGCTGAGGTTGGCGTACAATAAAAACCCTCACTGACCATCTAATGATTTATTCTTTAAAGAATTTTACGCCTTAGGAAAGATAGTCCTGGCCTGCGGATTAGGTGACTACTCTAACCAGCCCTAAGGTCATATAAATAACGGTTTGCTTTCATGGCTGCAGTGGCGCAATTTGTTGGCGCGTTGGCGGTTTGAGCCAAAGGTTCCTGGTTCGAATCCAGTCTGCGGAATTTTCTTTCCTATTTTTCATCATGTTTTTAATGTTTAATAAACTGTGATAACTTTATTGATTGGTGTATTTTTTTTTTATTAAAGAACCCTATTTTGAAATAAACCGTACACCAGTGTTCCAAAAAAGAGACAGGATTAAAAGTTAACCAACATTAAAAGTTAACCAACATTAAAATTTCAACAGCCTGGCTCTATTTAAAGATTTGCTGACGTTCAGGTTGTATTTATTATGAAAGTTGAAACTTACTGGTACAAGAATTATTAAGTTTCATTAGGTAAAAAGAGTTAAAAACAAAATAAAATTTCCAGTTTTAAAATTTTAATACTGATTTGTATATTGGTTAATTTTCCAATTGGTCAATGTTATTTCACTATGTCTAATTTTTTTGGACTACCGATACTACGCCTACCAGAGTAAAAAAAATACGTGCGCGCAGAAAGCACACAATATTTTCACAGTAAAATTTTTATTAAACCCTTGCATATTTCATAAGTAAAGCTTTCTCTGTTCCATATTTTTTTTCGTGTATTGGCCATGTTTCTATCATGAATGCTCCAATTTTCGATTGTTTTTGGCTGAAAACTAACTAGCAAAGAATTGTTTTTCGACTCCTCGCATTTTCCTTTCTCGGATTTCCAGCTATCTCATTTTAAATTGATATTTACAGCTTGTTTCATTTTGAGCCATATTTTCAAAAGGGGGGCAAGAAATTTTTTTAAAATCTCAAAGACAAAATATCTTACTCTCGATATAAACAAGAATTACAATGGGATAGCGTAGGATTTTTTTTCTATAGCTCTAAATTTTTTTATGACATAAACTTCCCGCTTTCACTTCGTTTACAAAGACAAGTCAAAGTCATTCCATTACGTACTCACAGTAAATCAGCTTAGCTTAGCTATATAAATGAACTTGAAAATTTACAGAAATAAACATATTGGAAAAAATTCTAAAAATGATTGTCCAAATATCAGATTTAATTAAGTAGAACTTTCAAAAACCTCAACTAACTAGTAAAAATAAATGGTATGCTGATAATATTTTCTTTAATTTCCTATATATTTTTATATTAATTTCTTAAGTAATTTTTATATAAATTTATTTAATTGTTAGTTGAGGTTTTTAAAAGATCTGCTTAATTAAATCTAATATTTTGACAGCTATTTTTAGGATTTCTTGCAACTTGCTTATTATAAATAATGGAAAATACGAAAACACTAATCCACATCAAATTTTTTTATGATGAAGGATTTGTGAAATCCGAAATGCGCATCTGAGGAAATAAAAAAAATTGATGTGGATTAGTGTTTTCGTATTTTCCATTATTTATACGTCGGTATCCACAGTTTCGGCAATTATTTCTGTATAACTTGCTTATTGTCAAAATATTGTATAAAAAAGCAGAAAATAACGAATAACCACTGGTGTATGACGGAAGAGGCAAGAAGCTAACCTTAAATGGTGGCAGTTTTAGGTTCTTTAGTCATTTGTTTTTTTGTTTTTGTTTTTTTTTAATAAAATTGTAAAATAAACTTTTATTTTTCAATTAGAAACTACGAAATTTTTTCATTATCGTTTTTATTTAATTTTTTTTTTTTTTTTTTTTGCTATTTTGCGGGTCTCGGACTATTTTGCGCCATTTGAATACAAAACATTTGCTAAATTTGTTAATTGAGATAACTTTTAATCAGCGTTAATTGCTTTCCAAAAGGAGAAATATTGGTTTATATATTCGTCGAAAATTTTTGGAAATTAGAAGCCTCTGAACGCAGTAATTCATATCAAAATAAAGAATATCAATAAAAAAAAAAAAAAAAGAAAAGAAAAGAAAAAACTATACGTTATATCCAAATATGAATGTGGTGCATTAACTTTATTATTGAAACCAAATAGCTAATTATAGATTTGAAAGGAAAATAAACTACACTTACAGGTATCAAAATATGGGATTATGTTACGAAATGCATACTAATTAATAGGGCTTATCTATGCAACGTGTCGCAGTCAGAAGCTAATATGTCTAATTAAGGATTCGAAATACATTCTAATTAGCCACTTTCTTGAAAATAAACATGGATGATGAATTTGTGGGATTATTGGATTCCGGATTACGGACGTTTAATTATATGGACAAACCATAATTTTAAAATGATACCGCCAGCAGGTTCTTTAATAAGAATGAGGAATACTATGTATTTAATAGTATTCGCCCATTATTCAAAAGTTACCAGTAGTATTACGGATTTCTAATACGCGACGGCTTTGATTTGCGCTTGACTGTGGGATTAATTTGAAAATTGCTAACCAATTAATAAGTGAGCAAAGAAATGATAGCAATTTATTTAAAAATTAAAATAAAAAAATCTTTTTGTTTTTATGGACGGGCAAATTCCTCTTCCCATATTCAAACCATCTCTGATTATAATTTTATTTGTGAATTTATTTGTGAATCGATGAATGCAATTTTGAGTGTGGTGTACATGTCCTTATCTGCTACTGAGGCCAAGATAATCACCGTACTGAATGATCCTCCATTTCGAGATGAGCTTATTCAAAGACGCCTCGCAATTGAAATATGAGCTTTTCGACTTCGACTTGTTTCTTGAATGAAACAAATCAAGACACTGCCTCTTGATTCTAATCATTGGTGTTATATAGATAATTTTGACCTCTGCTCGGTGGTCAATTTTCATCGTATAATTTTGTTTGTCTTTCGGAAATCGTTAGAGTGACATTTCACGCAGGTGTGCTATACAAATTTGTAGGCTCAAAATCGCAGCTGGTGCTGATCGTTATTCTTGCTAATGTTGGCCTTTCACTTTATGGATTGAGTGGTTCTAATTTATTTCTGTAGAATAAAATCTTCGAGATCTTTTAAGCTGTATTAATTTTTTAGCTTCTTTTAGAAGAATAATTTGTATAACGAGTTTACTTTTTCCAATAGAGATAAACTAAACAATGGAGATTTTGCCAATGTTCAATGTAGTGCCTCTCGAGCAACTGAAAGGCAATGTTTAAAGGGAATCCCTGAATGCTCCTCCCCCCTCCTCCCCGTCTGACGTCTTTGCTCTTGAATGAGAGGCACTACATTGAACATTGGCAAAATCTCTTCTACTAGAATTTTAGCAATCAGTGCTTAAAGTTTGGCGTCTTTAAAATTGTGGCCAATAGGTGGCGTTGCTCACAGTTGTGGGTCAACCATAGCCTACAGTTTCACCTCGCAAGAGAAAATATATTTAAAGCAATTAAAAACAACATAGGCTTGATTTCACTTGAATTTTAAATACTCGTGGCCCTATCTCTTTGGTTTAATAGCTTTTAAGCATCATCAGTTTTGTTTGTTTGGTTTTTTTTTTTCTTCTTTTTTTTGGGGGGGGGGGGGAGTTGAAATACTCCCACCTGTGCTTCAAATTGCAAAATTAGGATTTGAAAATAGTTTTGAACCAGTTCGACATTTAATATTTTCCAAGAGTTAAGGCAACACCTCCTAGAAATGAGTTTTTTTACCTTCAAAGAAATTACACTGTAAACCTTTATGATGAAGAACGGAGAGCGAAGATGCTTCTATTTTAAAATTGCGGCATATAACTCAATGAAACATTACATGATCAGAAGAAGTTATAATTTAGGACTTATTATTGGTAAAAATACGATTAACAATAACTATAATTATGATGATGTAACAACAATGTATGACATTTCAGTGCGCAGGCTTTCTTTCTAGGAGGTGTTATTTAAGGCCGGTTTTAAAAACGGCAAAAAAATTTAATTTAAATATGTACATTCCAAAAAATAAAATATAAATAAAAAACAACTTTTTAACTTTAAAAAGTGTATTTAAAAATAAATAAAATTAAAAAAATAAAATTTAAAAAGATTTATGTGTGGCAATAGGTTTATTTTATCATGTAATATTTTCATTTTATTTTAAAAATTAATATTAAATGCGCCGCCACTCTTTTTTTTTTTAATTTTACTTATATATTTTAAGTGCACTTTTTAAAATAAAAGTGTGTGCTTAAAACTTGTTTTTTTTTATATTTTATTGTTTTATTCTTTTTAGTCTTTATTATTATTTTTAAACATGCTTTTACATGATAATTACCAAATATCAAAGCTCTAAGTGTTGAAGAAGTGGTCAAAATCCGCTTGCAAAATTTAACCCCAAACTGACAAAGAAACAAGTGAAGAGAAGTAAAGGTTAAATAATTAAAATAAAAAATAAAACAAAAATAAACCGTTTTTTTTTATTCGGAAATATGAAGGAAAAATGATAACTTTTTACATGAGGAAAAATTCGTTTTAATGTTTACCGTTTAAACGAAAAAAAAAACTGTTGCTTTACAGTACAGTATAGTTAGATAAAAATAATCAGTCGCTTTCGGTATTTATTACAGCCTTCTTCGGGATTTACAGGAAGAGGGCCTCTTCAAATGGGTAAAGATTCCTGTAAACCTGAAGTAGGCGGGAATAAATGCCGAAAGCGGTTCGTCAGTTTTATCTGTGTGTGCTAGTGTAAGCATCAATTCTTTTCGTTCAAAAGCACCGTGAGATGGTATACCACATTAATGTGTTGATCGTTTAGCTATTTAATTTAAATTATTGATGAAAAATAGGAAAGAAAATTCCACAGCCTGGGATCGAACTAGGAACCTTCTGCTCACCGTGCAGATGCGCCAGCCAATTGCGCCACTGCGGACATGGAAGCATTACGCTATCTACATGCCCTTAGGGCTGGCTGGAACTATCTTTCCTACTGGCGTAATAATCGTTAAAGAATAATAATTGGATGTTCTATGAGAATTTTATACACGCCATACCTCAGATGTTTAAATAATAATAACACGTGTTAAATAATACCTATTTTTCATCAATAATTTAAACATCTGAGGTATGGCGTGTATATAATCCTCATAGAACATCCAATTATTATTATTTAATTTAATTCATTCGTGGTCCACCTTCAATTTTAAGTTGTTATTTTAAATATACAGTAGTTGAAATGACTATTTGAAAAACTGTTGCTTATAGTTAATAATAAACCAGTAATAAACACTTGAAAATTCTTAAACATTTTTTAGAAAATTCACACAGTATTTACAATATCTCATATTTACATTTTAAAATCTCTACGGGAAATTTTTCTTTCCCGAACAGCAGCCATTTCAGGGTTGGGGATTTGAAAAAAGATCGCTTATCGTCTGATTTTTTCTGTACTCAGACTTACACCCTGAGATATAGCAATACCTTCCCATCATACCAAGACACCCTGCTGGTTCATCATCTCAGAAAGATCCGATGTTACATCCAGAGCTTTACTCAGTTACTGTTTTCAACGCCGCCCTGATGATCAAAACTTTAAAGATGCCAAACCATAACGAATAGAATTACTCCCCGTAGTTTTAATCGTTATGGCCAAACTTTTCTATAGTCCCGACGTCATTTTGCCATATTTGCCAGATTTTGTAGTAAGTATTTCTTCGATCTGAATCACACCTCTACACAAGCTACAGCCCTCTATGGCACCATCAAACTATCAGAAATATAACTATTCTAGTATTAAATTTTTTCATTGTGAATAAGAAGTAGATCTCTCCCACTCCTTTCTGTGCAAACAGCATCAAATTATATACATACTTCGCGATTTATTGTATTTTCTTCTGGTTCATCCATGTCAGATATTTACATTTCCTGAATTAAACTGCACTATCCAGAAGAAAGTGTCAGATTTGCATTGAAAAGCAGGCTCATCTGAAAGAATAGCAGATATGCAAATGGAATTCCGAATCTATACCAAGCGATATTTGAAAGCCTCAAGTATAAAATAGGACAAATTTCTTGTAATATCATGCTCTTGCCTGTATGCAAAATGTTTGTTACAATATATTGCAAGATGTCAACATCAGATGGCTAGTTTGAGAAGTGTAGAAGTTGCTTCACTAATATTTTCATCAACCTTACCAGCGTCTGGGCACGCTTGACTTTGAATAGTCGTCCGAATTATGGCAGATATAGGTTATTATGATTGATCAGAGGGGACACTGCTGATACGTCTGACGGAAGAATGCACAGTGAAACGCGCTATTAATCACACATAAACTCTTAATTTTCCAAATTCGTTGCAATTGATTTTAGACCTTGTGTCCATTTGAAGTATTATGGAAGGATCCGATGCATTATGGATGGTTTATGAAACAGAAAGTGGTTCAATAAAGGGGAGCCACCGAACAAATGTCTAAAACCTCCTTGATGGAGCATGACATATGTCTTTTGGAAACATGCAGAAAAATTTTGCTTTGTGCTACGAGGTCCTCCCTCACCTTGCGTATTTACTGACTTGGTCCCATCGTATGTTTCGCCATTTGGACCATTTCTTGAGCGGCAAAGGGTTCACTAACCAAGATGTTGTGATTCATGCTCCCCGGCAATTTCTTACACCATCATGATGCCAGCTTATGCTACCGCGGCATTTTTGAATAAAACGGATTTGTCCTCTGTTCTAGTACAGAGGGTAGATTATCGCTTCGCGGCACCTACTCCTACGAGGGAGTTTTGCGCCATCCCAGTAAATAACGACTGCTACGAGATGACAGTAGCAGCCGGGACCGACGGCTTAACGTGCCCTCCGAAGTACGGGGGGTTTCATGATGGAAGAGCTGCTGGCGGACAAACAAACCAGTGGCTGTCACCAACTGCTGGAAAACCAGCTATGGTCACTTGGCAAATGGGTCAGACTAAAGTCCTCCAACAGCCGTGCCCCAAATAGCTGTCCCGCCAGCAGTGGCCCTCAAGCCCTGGCCGTCACCCAGCCAGCAGCTGGCCGCGCCTGAAGTTGCTGAACTCCATCGATTAGCAAGCCAACCGACGAGACAACCAGGCCACGGCCACCCCCTTTCTCCTCTGTTACTGCTGGGTTTTTTTTATTTGTTTTGGCATCGGCCATTAATTATGAAACAACACAATATAGTTACCCCAGTGTTGTCTTGGTCTGAAAGCGTGCCAGATCTGTCTTCCATTGAAATTGGCTTCGGTCATCGTTTCTGACAGATTGCACTAAGGAATAGGCTGTGCCCACTATATATTTCAGATTGCCATCAGATATCATTTGACCAAGATTCGATGTCGCAAAGGATTGTTGACCGTGTCGCGAACCTATGATGACTACATCGCGTAAATTGACGGATATTAAGGTTTACTCTTTTTTTGGCCATTTCATTACAACTTTGATTTGAAAAATTAAGGCCTGTCATTTCCATATGATCACTTTATGTGTATTGATTTTCAACTGACTCTATTCATTCTTTCTTAGCGGGCAGTTTCAAATGTCAAGACATAAATTTGTTTGCACATGTGGGTTAGCGTTAAGAAGTTTTTTTCCGAAGGAAGGTTAATTATTACAAATCCAGTATTACTTAAAATTTTTTAATAATCTTTTAATTAAGATCGTAAGATCGTCTATGCTGTCTAGCTATTTTTTTCTAGACCTTGCCATGTCATGATGTAATTGAAAACATGATTCATCAGTTCACATTCATGATCTTGTGCGAACGGGAGAGATTTCTTCTTGTATATTATAAATATCAAATGATTACAGCAGGGGTTCCGCTTCCATAACCGATCGGTGTAATGTGCTGCGAACTACGTTGAGAGGCCTACGAAGTTGATCCTTTATTATAAGGTTAGCTGTAATTAAGTTACCATGTTGTGGCCCTAATGTTGGACTGGACAAATATGGAATTGTCCTCTCAGCTCGATATCCAGTAACCATGGATGGCCATAGGATTTTCATTGTGATAGGTTTTATTGTCTGGTTATTCACTCTCTGTAAACCTTAACATTACTCTCGGACACTTCGCAATCATTGCCATTTTGCTAATATAGGCACTATCATTCTATGTTCATTCACAATCTGCCAAATTACATTTTTTAATCATTCCTTCACAACCAGCGCACTTCATTGTTCTTTGCAAGCATCTATCAATCCCTTTTTATACCAAAATCGTATAAATGGTAACATTTATTTATTTATTTATTTATTTATTGTAATCCAATAAGCCCATCCAGAGCCTGTATGGCCTGAGGCCGACGAGTTGGGTCCCTGGATGGACCTGGATTAACTACCGCTGTATGATGGTCACAGCAGCCGGGGGGTGAAGATTGTGTGCCACTGATGGTCGCCCATCCAGTCACTAGCCGTGCCTGATGTTGCTTACTTAATGGTAACATTGTAACGTCATAGTTATTTTTCATGAATGGTCATAATAACTTGACCACTGAGCATATATTCATAGTGCTTATTCACTTTTTTAATTGCGAAAGAAATTGTCCTTCGTTTGATGCTTCTTAATTAATGATCCCGCAGGCTTCGGCTAAATCTTCCTTTACCCTTCTATCCTTCTGTTTATTAATGTTACTGCCCATCACTGTCGATAAGTTCTCCACGGGCATCTTAGCTGATTTAATTGATGTCTTCTTGGTTTCAAACTAAGGAGAAATTCGGATGACGGAAGGAAAGGAGCTTTTGAGGAGTCGGTCTGGGAGTTGATTCTCCTTCCGCATATTGGAAGACAATCTTCAGCCAGTGAACAGAATGACACCTCCGAGGCAGCTCTGTTTCTAGCGATTCTCCTCCCGAGACCCGATTAGCTCTAATGCATTGCCATTTCTCCGTTCTTAGAATTCCCCACTGGAACCCTTCCTTCCCACAAGAGACGGACAACTTTATTGGCGCGTCTTTATGGAAATGCGAGCAGAATGTTTTGTAAAACTTCAACGCTCTCGAAGAAAACTTGGAAGTTAATTTCATATCACGCGGAACATCATGAAACAGTCATCTACTGCGATAAATATTGAAAAGTGTTGAGACAGGTATTCCCTAAAATCATTATTATGTCGAAATTTCCTCTCGCCTCTCTTTTTCCTTATCGCGATGTCGGCTGGAAGCACAGAATGAATTGATAAATGTAGTTTGCTGAATGAATACGTTGTCAAGGCGTCCGTCATTAGACGTTATTGGATTTGACATTATGGATTTCTTTGAGCTGTAATGATGGCACGTCATCGATTATTGCTTTTAATCCGAGACAGTTGTTGTTCTGAAATGGATTTAGGGAACGATCATTATTGTAAGCTAATTGTGGCTCCAGGGGTAAACGAAAAGCTCGTTTCGATTTCTTTTGATATCGATTCATGCCAAGTGGGTTTTTTTTCATTATTATACATTGCTTAGGGTGGCTTAATCGGTAAGAATCACGTTCTTATTTTTGGGAAGTGCAATTTGCGATGCTTATGAGTAAATGATAACGTGAGTTAAGAATGTTTATTTATTTATTGTTAACATAACAGGTTTCCCCAGTTACTATGTTCACTAAGGTTTCAAACTTGCCGGCCGTGATCAGTGACTTAAATCGAATCAGCAAACAGATTTGGAGCAAAGAAATTTGTTTTGGAGAAAGGACAAAAGTTCTAAATTTTCTGCTAGTGGAGCAAATGGGGCTTTATTACAATAATGAGCAGCATAATAAAGCAAGGACACCTACGAGTTACACAAGGGGTATTCAATAAGCTGCATTTCAGTTTGTGCAAAACAGCATGTTCAATTATAGATCCGGATGTTTCTATCGTGAAGCTGTGGATATGACATATCATGCTTGCTTTCAATTCCGCCAAAAGATCCAGTGAACCTGCTGGCCACGTGCTTGAGAAATCACAGCGGGTCATTCTTTCGTCTCCAAAATGAGTCTGAAACAACCGCTTTTGCGCTGCTTGTATACCAATCTTGCATAAAAATTGGTATGCACAGTTACATTACTCTTCCCTGTAATAAAACTTTGTTGGTTCCCCTGGCGATAAATTTTGAAGCATATTTTTCTTTCGCCAAAATAAGAGTATTCATGACAATTTAGACTCTGCTCTGGCAACTAGATCTTATTACAGAGATTTTTGAAATGTTGTCATGCCAATTGGAGGGATCGAGAACAACATCAACAAAGAGCGCGTGCTATCTAACCGCTGAGTATAATTTTTGCTTCTGCCGCTCATTAGTTAGGCAAAGCAAGGTTAATGGTCGACCAATGAGCTGCAATGAGGATATGCGTAAAAGCGAAAGAAAGAAGCAGTTCAGGGCTCAATCAGGACAAGAGCTCCAGACGGACAATTGCGACCCAAAAGAGCCAAGGAATACAGCCCAAAGAAGAAGATGGTTTCAACGGTCACAAAAACTAGAGAGAAGCTCAGAATCAAGGCAGTAAAAAGACACTTAGCTTAGGAAAGCAAGAAAAGCCACCACTTCCATCGGTGGTCAAGGAATCATGATAGGAGACTTGGTAAAATCGAGTCAACTCAACATTTGGAAATCCATCCAGCTGACCCTAAGATAAAGCCAGGACATCAAAGTCGAAGATTGTCACCAGATCATCGCAGTCAGTCATCTCGTGCTTATTAAAATTATTCTTATGAAGTATCATCATCACCTAAATCTTTTAACTGTCAGCGGCCAGGGATTAACACGGTGCAGGCGAGTGTCGTACGTATCATTATATGTAACGGGGGAAAGGGGATACGTATCCTTACATGCAGGAATAATATTTTGAGTGGATACGTTATTAAGTGCACTCCCGAATTGGATCTCCCCATTCGCTGTATCAGTACCACCGAAAATATCTTTCCATGCCTCAAGGATACTGCAAATTGGTCAGAGGTTATTGTCGCTTCCGAATAAACCGTTGAATATTATCTGGGAAATGCTTGATGGGATTAAGATATGGACATATTGTATGGGAGTATGGCGAAGTTTTGGCCATGCTCCTAGGACACTAACTAACCCTGTTGAAGGTGGAATTGTCATTTTGGTCGTCAACAACATTTCGATGCTATATGAAAGTTCAGGGTGTTATCTGTCTGGAACGCGTTTTTTGTATTTTTTCTGTTTAAGCCCTCTCCGCACTCCCATTAACGAGGTTAAGTGGAAAGCGTAAATCATCGAACCACCGAACATTTCAGGTAAATTACGTTGAAAAACGTCCTACCTGCGCAGGATGTTGGCAGTTATAACAGTATGTTTCGAAATTGTCCTTTGTAGTCCGCTGTTGTACTGGTCGCCCAATTTCAGAAAAATAAAACTTAAAATGGGAGCGCGGAGAGGGCTTGAGAACTAAACTGCGTGTATACATTTTTAGCGATAAATTGGTAAAAATTGGTTTAAAAATTTAAAGCGATATCTAATAAAGAAAGTCGATTTTTATTTTTACAGAGGAAATGTAATGTCCGACGTGTATCAAATTTGGTCAGTTTTTAAAGCATTCCCTTTGTGGCAACTGCTTGATATCTTTGGCAGGGCAGCCAATGCAGGACAGCTTTCTGCAGCGTTTCATCTGTCTTGAACTTCTGCCTCTACCCCAAAAGCTCTTTAAGGGGCCCAAGCAAATGATAATCATTGGAAGCCAGGTCTGGATTATAAGGGGCATGGGGTAATACCTCTCAGTCCAGTTTGGCAAGCATTTCTGCTGACAAATTCGCCGTGCGAGTGCATGCATTGTCATGGAGAAGAACAATGATATCAATACAACTTCTGGATCGCTTTCCTAATGGGGAAAAAGCGTTCCAGAAATTCAAGTAACCAGGAACGACTAGTCGATTACTTTCTACCCACTGAGGCAGTTGTATTTAAGGCTGTAATTTCGGGAACGCGAAGGAGCTGCTTTCTGCTCTTGGGTGAACGATCCAGGAGTTGTATTGATATCATTGGAGAAGAATGACATTTCCGGACAATATCTCGGATCTTTTCTTATGAATGGCGTTGCTTACGGCAGCCTGAAGCAATTTTCAGTAAAACTAGGAGTAATTGTGATACCTTTATCAAAAATGCCTCGCTCAACGGGTGCGATGTTCACTGCTGTTACTGCAGTCGGAGGAACGTGCCCATGCATTGTATTTTTCACCATCTCTCGTCCTCCGCCAAACTGAGTACACCAATCGTGCACTTTTGCCAGTCACATCGTTTCTTCCCCATATTGTGCTTGAACTCTTCTCAAAATGTCAGCAGGTTTAACGTTTTCCTTCGCAAGAAATTTGATTATACAACGCTGTTCCACAACTGCAGAGACACTGCTTGCTGCCATGTTTGCTGCAGCTGCTGCGGGATATCGTGTCGAACCGTAACCATCGAGAGAAGAAGGCCTCTGCGATGAAAAGTAATACATTGTTACATCATCATAGTTAGGGCAAATTTATGACTTATTATTGGTAGAAATACGAACAACAAAGCCCTATTTATCTGCAATAAGTGTGGCAGTCTAATCGATTTTTGTCTTGAAGAACAAGTTTAGTCAAGCAAACAGAAAAATTCCTTAAAACGAGCAGATCTTCTTTAAATGAGATGCTTGCCTTCGTCTAAGCATAAAACCGGACGACGTCAGTGATCGCGGTGGCCGACCGACACGTTAATAACGAAGAAAAAGAGATCGAACGACTCCCTCAACTGCATCACGTCAAACATAATTTTTGAAGAGAAAAAAAAACTTTTTCCGCCTTTTATTTTTTTATATATTAATCTTCTTCTTTAAACGTTGTTGCTTGCGAGGAAAAAAAAGAAGAGATGCACGTGATTTAATACTAACGATGAACATGAAGAGAAGCGCCGGCCTCTTCCATTTCCTGTATTACTCGTACAGCTTCATTTTCTCTTTTTTACCCTCGTCTACTTCCTTCGCCATTTCCTTTATCTCGTTTCGTGTTTTTACCCGAACGAGCTTCCTGTTTACATTGAAGTCTTTCGTCCTTTCCCTTCTTGTGTAAATATTCCCTTTTTTACCCTTAATTTTTACGACACTGTCCGGTAAGGATATCCAAATTTTCTTCCCCCGTCCATCTAATACCGACCTTATGAATGAATGGATGAAGAAGCCATTGCTTGTATAAAACCTCGCCAGAAACTTTTTCTCCTTCCTTCCATTTTTATGAGTCAACGGGCATTCCTTCTTTTCCTTTCCTTCTCTCGGTTTTCCACTCTTTCCTCAAGGTCTTTAAATTCATAGCCGCTCTGTCTGAGTTAAGCATTTCCATAGTTTGGTTTGTGTCTGTTATAAATAATTTATTTTGTATTTCTAATCGATTCCATTACGAATAACATCCCGTTTAATCACTCTGCACGTTCCCGATAATATTCAATAAATGGAAACAGAGATTCACCTATTACCAAGTGGCAATTTAATTTTATATTTGGAATCAAGTAATAAACTGTACATTAACTCTCTGAAATAGCGACGAAGGTTCATTAAATGAAGTCGTTGATTCCAACATGTGGATGTTAAGGTTTCGCATTTAGTGTTGTCGCTTTAATAAGCGTTTCCAAGGAGGATTTAAAACGTTTTCAGCTGAAGTAAGAAATGAACGGATCTCGAAAATGGGATATTTCATATGTAAAGTTTGCTAGAAGATTTTGTGATTATCAGTATAAATTTAAGTTGTTTTACTGATATCCTAGAAGAACAATAAATATTCTCTTCTAAACTTAAAGTTCATATACATGTAATTTATATTTCAAAAGTATCTTTGTTTAAAAATTTAAGAATTTAAACATTTCATTATACAGTATAGCCTCACCAATCCGGACATTGTTGGGACTTTCAAAAGTTGTCCGCATTATTGAGTGTCCGGCTAAAGAAGTGATTAATAAACTCAGTCCCCCGAGGTACAGTATTCTCTTAAAGATACATTCATATACACTAGACAAGCCAGAAACTGTGGACAATGGTTACCTAAAACAGAGAAATAAAAGACGAAAACACAAGTCCACAACAAGAGTTTAATATCTCGTATGTACATTTTGCTGACAACGTCAGCTTTTTCAGCGAGAAAACTTGGACAGCCAAAGAATCGAAAGTCGAAGTGTACAGAGTGAGTAACCTATTTATACATAAAAAAGTTGAACAATCTAACGAATCCGAGGGTATTCACTCTGTACAATTCGACTTTCGATTCTTTGATTATCCAAGTTTTCTTCGCTCAAGCTACTCGGTCGAGATTTCCAGTTGTCACATGTTGAAATGTAAGTGCCACTCGATTCTCCGCAGTAGATTCCAAATCGAATATTGTACCTTTTTTAAAGTTTCCGAGCCATCCTTCTGATGTTTTGAAATCTGTAAGTCCCATTTCTTTTTCCAGTTCAATAGCTTTAGCTTGGATAATTGGTCCACTCACTGGCACATTCAAGGTGTTTGCCTTCATAACAAATTTGTTTACAAGTTCATTTAATTGTGTTGTGTTCCCAGACCTATTAAGATTCTTCATCTTAAATGTTTGAGGTAGCATACTCTTCTTCATGATGTTTTCTTTTTTTAATATGTCCGACACTGTATGTTTTCAAATACCGTACTTGATGGCGAAATCTCGAACGGTAATTTTAACTTTCTCATAATCGTTGACGAGGTCAATTTTTTCTTCGATTATGAAAATCTTCTTTTTCTGTGACATTCTCAAGATCGTGGAGCATTTAGTCAGTGGTCAAATTAAAGCATTGCAGTATTTTATTAAATGAATTACTGCATTATGTTTTGACACATACTTGTCCGGATTTATGAGTGCCACTTCAATGGGAAGAATTAGAAATTCTTGTCCAGTGTCCGGAATATAGAGTTGTCCGGATTAACGAGGGTATTTTGTATTATTTTACATCGAATGAAAACGAGACCAGACAAGTTGTCCGGATTTCACTATGTCCGGATTATCAAGGTTATACTGTATTCGATATCACTATAAGAAGCTCGCTCCAAAAAACAGTGCACAGCATAGTTTTATAATTCAAATTTTATTTTACACTTTAGCTATTTATAGACTGCTGAGAAACATCCTTCCTGTTTGTATTAATATTTAAATAAAATAATTCTCGCTGGCGGCGCAGTTATAGTCTTCCATTTCAAAATGACTGCTGCGCTTGAATTTCGTCTAAAAGCAGCGTGCTCTTCCTGTGTTGTGAGAATGAGACAGTAAGATATATTCACAAGATAGTGAAAGAGGTCTATGGTTTGTTGGGGAGCACACAGATTATCTGGTGAAAGCGGGCACGACATTATTCGGGAGTCCTCGCAGCGGCAGACCACATTTACCATAAACATTTACTAATGCGCAGCGCGTTAGCAACATGATTTTGGAAAACTGGTGTGTAAATGAGAAAAAATGTCACTCCAATGGGAAACTGGGGGGTGAAAATGTGTGTATAATACTGAAACAGTTAGGATTGAAAAAAATTATGCCAGGAGGGTTCTGAGATTTTTACAGACACCCACAAAGAAACTCGAAAAACTGTGCGTAGAGATCACTTAACACTGCAAGAGAATGGTGGAGATGACTTTCTTGTAAGAATTGTGACGAGAGATGAAATAATGGCGAGTATAAACCTGAGGTGAAAAGGAAATCATTGGAATGGCATCCTGCGAAATCGCGCATGAAAAAGGATTTCAAAACAGCACCCTCGACAGAAACAGTTATGACGACAGTCTTTTTCGATTCCCAAAAGAACTTATGTTTGTGAATAATTTACAACCATTAATTCTGACCCTTGCGTGACAACCCTCAAGAAATTTCAAGCTTGGCTGAGTTGTGTCCGATCAAATTGGCAGAAGGAGGATGTTTTTACAGTAGAACATTGCAATACCCGCCTTAAGCCTTGAGATCTAGCGCTCTCTGAAGGAACATCCTCGTGGAAAGAGTTTGAAGATGATGATTCCCTCGTGGTGAGCGCTAACAGATAATATAAATTTGGCTTAATGGGATTATTTGTGTCAAATTGGTAGCGTATAGGGTCGCTCAGCGAGTTCCAACGTGATACAATCATCGGATTTCAGCTATGGAACGAGTCTGTACGCGAGATTTCTGCCATTTTGCATATACCCATTTCAGCTATACGAATCATTATTGTCAAATGGAAATCTTAGGAGCAATGTTACTGAGACCGCGAATTGGTAGGCCAAGAATAAGAAACAGGTCGTCAAGTGCTAGCACGTGTGGCACAGTGCAATCAAAAGTCTTCAGCTGGAACAATTGCTACAGAGTTCCGAAATGTCACTTCAAGTACTGTCACTCATCATTCGCCGGGAACCGAGGACCCAGCGTTTCCGTGGTCGTGCTACTGCTCATAAGTTCCACATGAGCAGAATCAATGCAAAGCGATGTTTAGAATGGTGTATATCTCACTGAAATGGATCATGGAACAATGGAAACGTTTTATGGAGCGACGAATCTTGGTAAACATTGGCAATCAAATGATGGAATTTGGATTTCATGAATTCTGGAGAACGCTTCATGGTGTCCCCGATGAACTTCGGAGAAGGCGGTGTCATAGTATGGTTCACATTGAAGAAATGGACTGATCTGCACATAACGACCAATATCTGTGACTGAACTTATCAAAGCTCTTCGGGAATAATAGAAGAAAGTTCCTGAAGCTCTACACCAAAATATGGTGGGAAGTGTTCCTTGGTGTGTAGAGGGTGTTATAAAAGCAACGAGATGTTCAATACCATATTCGTATTCGTGAAGTCATAATTGCAGTGACCAAAACTTTTGATCACATTGTGTTGTGATCAATAGAGTATAGGTTCACCACCAAAAGTTTCAAATGATTATTCCGTGTATTTCTATGTTCTTTTGGCCAATAATAATGAAAGTATGGTTCATTTTAGATAAATGGGTGTATTTATTATAAACTGAAAGGTTCAAAATGTTGAATCTTTGCATCAGAAGAATATAAAGATAATCTTTAATTAAATTTTATTTATCCATGTTTTTGAAATAGTAATCATTTATACATACATACATACATACATACATACATACATACATACATACATACTTATGCCTTAGAACAGTAATCATATAGAGTAAAATTTAGTTATGTGGGATTAAGATTCTATTTCACCGTGTGGTTTTGATTGTTATTTAATACCGTTTTCGTCTTAACATGTATTTAAACGTGCATTATCTTTAAAAGCCGAAACTTTTGATCCAAATAAATTTCTAAAAGTTGGAACATTGTCGATAGATCGGAATGCTAATGAGCCAGAAAGAGAAGTTCGTTTGCAGCCACCGCTGACAGGCGTAATGTTTATGGATTTTCATCTGACTGTAAACGCAGTGTAGAACAGGTGAAGATCGTGTCTGTCAAACTGTTCGCGTATCGATCATTATCGATTGGTCCGGGGCTTTTTCACGAAACCAAGGAAAATATTATTCCAATTTGCTTCGTCTAATTAACCGCTGTTATTTTTTCCTTTGTTAAAGATTAATGGAAACATGATTCAGTTTCTCTATCCTTTATTGAGAATGAAGTTTAAATTTTTTTTTAATTTTAAATTTTGACTTGATAGTAAGTTATGGCTTCAGTTTCTCTCATTCGATTTTTTTTTTCTTCTAATGTTAACTTCTTACGTTCTGCGTCGAAATTGGCTCTTCTTACCATTGTTTTCAGGAAATAATATTCAGGAAAGGCCTGTTGATAATTGTGAGGAAAATAAAAAAAAATAATCGCAATATTCAAAAATGAAAAAATATTAATTAATTAATGATTATCATATTTTTAATCATATTTTAAACTTTAGCTCCCTCCTCTTCTTCGTTTAACAAAGTGAAACTTCCCAACGGTTGAGAAGGAAAAATTTATTACACAAGAGAAATGGGATCAACTGGGGAATAAGATTAGAAATATGGAACTTAATGTAATAACAGTAGTTCTTAAAAAATTAAACATCTTTCTTTTGGATGTAATGTTTAATTTTGAAACGCTGTCGAGATGTTAAAAAGCCGTATTCGCCGACTGTTACTTAAGCGAATAGGTAAAAAGAAAAGCCTTTAACTATAACGACGTATATTAAAATATGAAAACTTTAGTTTCTTTACCCCCTTTCAGTTATTATTATAGTGAAATCATGTAAAATAGCTCTATAGTTGACGAATTAGAAAGAAAGGGCAAAAACAAAGATTTAGTGGTAAGGATTATAAAAGTCATAATTCATAGGATTTAAATTGTTTTGCAAGCTATATTTTTGGAAATATTTGCTTATTGGTTAAGTATAGTCTGGTTTATAGAGTTGCAATTAAAAACCTTTTTAGGTATTCCGTAAGACAGAGGTCCAGTAAACAAGTTAATTATATGAGAATGTCTTTTTATGATAAATACACAAAAAATGATGAAATAAGGTATATCGGTGAGACTGTAGATTTCTTTCAAATTAGAAATCAGCAGAATTGCTTGTAGGCTATGAACGTTTATAAGTGCAGGCAATAGAGGCGTATTTATCATGCTAAAAGTGCAGGATTCTGTGATTTGCTAATTCGAGGCCTTCTTTTTCTAATATGAAGAAAATTACCATAATGGGCAATATATATATAATTTTTGGAATATGGGTGAACTCAGGGCATATATATTTTTTTAATTAAGTACATTAAGCGATTCATTGTTCAAATGGTTTCCTTAATTTAGGCCTTGTAATCTCATCGGATCTCGAAACGCACAGCTAAGATCTTGCATATCTTGCGTTCTTCTGTCCTGTTGCTAGTACAGATTGACGTTAATTTTTTTTTCTTCATTATGAAGCATTTTTTGTTCTGCTAATCAGGTTTCGAGAACAGCAATATCCGCATTAATTTATTTTAGACATTGGCTCATCCCCACCTTCATATGTTTTGGTGTGATATATGTCTTCCAGAAAGGCATGCGACAGTTGAAAAATCGTATTTGCTAAAGGCGATAAAGAGAACCACGCTGAGAGCAGTGGCAAATGATATACTGCAATAAACAAAAGAGACAATTGTCATGTAACCGTATTTTATCCAAGAGGACCCAGCGAACTAATATGTAAGTTTTAATCAAACAACAAATTAGGGCCCGAGCAAATTTTTATCTGGACCCGATTGGAGCTAACCTATACGGGCTGGGGGGTTTCATTTTGCGTGATTCTTACAGGGTGTCTCACAAAGGTATCCCTGATTTTAATCCCGGAAACGGAGATCGATAGAAGAATGAGAGAAGTGGTATGTTTATTTCGAAAGCCGTAAAAATCTGATACAGAAGTTTCAAAATTACAATTTAGTTGCAAATGTTACCGACAGTTGGCTCTGCACGCTGTAGTCGCAGTACGGAATCCGAGAAATAGGTTATAAACTGTCCTTTGCAAGTAGCCATTGCAGTCACATCACAGTCGATTCAAAATGTGCACTTTTCGCAGCGCAGAGATGGCGCAAACCATCCACTTTCTTCCGTACGCTACGTACAGCGCCACCTGTCAGTAACATTTGTAACTAATTTTGAAACTTCCGTATAGATTTTTACGGCTTTCGAAATAAACATACCACTTGTTTCCTTCTTCTATCGATCTCCGTTTCCGAGATATTTACTCTTAAAATCAAGGAGTCCTTTATGAGATACCTGTATGTACTGGGTGTCCGAAAAGTCTTTCCCTGATTACAAACTTCATCCATATCCGCTATATGTATATAAAGATATGAAACTGGTGCCAAAATGTTGGAAAACTATCCAAGTTTAATAGGCAATCTGAAACACATCGATAAGTCTCCACTTGGTAGCACGTAGACATCTAGTCGATAATGAATTTCTGTCCTTAGCACGTATTCAGCAAAATAGACCAAGATGCAATTATTGAATTTCTGTCCATACATTAGCCAACATCACAGGAGGAATGTAATGACAGTGGTTATCCGTTATCGCAGAGTTGCAAGATCTGAACTTATCTGAAAAAAAGTCTGAAAAAGTCTTCTCTTCTGTTATACAGTTGCTTTTACGCTTCTTTAGGTTGGAATAAATCTTTTAGCATTTTCCTCGTTTGCAATTATCGTGTTTTCTATGCAATTCCTCCCTCATAAATCATGATTATACTGTTCAAAAAATTTTCAACTTTTTTCAGATTCGGAAATGAAATGTGCCATTTCTTAATGAATTTCACTTTCTGAACTGAAATTTTTCAATTGACTCTAGTTTTCATGCAAATGGAAAGTTTACGTTTTCCAAATAAATGATATTAATTAGAAAATGGATGGAAAAATTCTGCGACCTGGATTCGAACCAGGAATCACGACTGTCATGGTCGATGCCTCTACCAATTGGGCTATCGTATCTAGTCGAAGTTTTTACGTTTTTCAATTTTGGGTAATAAGTACATAATGCGCCACAAATACTAATATATGTTGTGCCCAAATGAAAAGGAGATTTTCACTGTAGCGCCGTCGTATCTAATCAGAGTTGATAAATATGCTTGTCGATAGATGTAGCGTCCCCGCATCCCCGCATCCCAAAACAGCTCACTCTGCCGTGAAGACCGGAAAAGTGATGCTCAGTTTATTTTTCGACGAAGAAGGACCCATACTCCTCTACTGGCTAGAACGGGGTGAAACAGTTAACGCTGGACGGTATTGCAACATGTTGCTGAAGCCGAAACGAGCCATCGAAAACAAGCGCAGAGAGAAGCTCTCGAAATGGATAGTGTTGCTCCAGGACAACGCTAAGCCACTTGTGGCCAAGAAGATCCTCCACCTGCTGGAAACATTTCGATGGGAAGTCCTCAAACACTCTCCGTACAGCCCCGACATCCCCCCATGTGGCTCCCATCTTTTCGGCCCCTTAAAAGATCACTGGTTCACCTGCGACAAGGAAGTGCAAAACACCGTGGAAAAAGGATCCATATGCAACTCAGGAGTTTCAACACTGAAGCCATCATTCGCTTCTTACGCTCTGAGATTAGTGCTTCATTATCAAAGGCAATTTGTGTTGGCGTCATGTTATACATGAACGATACGTCTAATATTCTGTACTTAAAATATTCTGTAATTAAAATATTCGTTGGATATAACCGTAGTCTCCTTTTCATTTGGGCACACCTTATATATAGGCCCAGTATCTTTCCACAAATATATTGTATATGTTTATCAAGGAAAACTAAATTAGTAAACTAAGTTTAAAACTTTAAACTGCGGCTTCTCTTGGTTTTTCATACTTTCAGCTTCTCACACTCTTTATATTGCTTTACTTCATTAGGTGATTGCTTATCATGGAAACTAGAGCCAATCAGCATTTGTAAATGCCGTGTTTGTTTTTAGCTCTCCAAAATTAAGTAAGATCAGCTGTTTTCATGCCCACAATTTTGTACTTGTAGAACCATGTTGTCTTGGACATGATAACAAAGCCGGAATATTCACTTTAAATGATGTTTACTCACCTTGTGTCTCGTTTCTTGTTCTTTTTCTATAAAAATTACGAAATACATACAAAGAAATACATGGTGTAATATATTGTATTGATGTGGTTTACAATTTCTTTTTCCTTTTAAAAATCTGATGAAAATAATTTTTCAATTTGATTTAAAAAAAGAAAATTTTAAATTCCATCCGTAAGCACTTATCCTGCTAGAATTTCCTTTTTAGATTAATTATGATATCAAAATTATTATTACAGTAACGTATAGCAAAACGAATAAATGAGTTTAATTCTAATTTATTCGTTTGCTGTGGTAGTTAATGGTTTAATTAAAGCTACGGTCTTGACATTGGCGCCATCTCTTGCGCTCTTTCAGATTTAAAGGGGACCGTGAGAGATGGCTTCGATTATTGAGATCAAAAATTAGAGCTACACTGAAAAAAAAATCGACTTTAATGAGAATAATAACACTTTTATATTTTATTTATTTTAATAGTCTAGAGTTATATACGAAATTGTTAATTTCAGGGCTCATGAAAAAGCGTCGAGATCAGATTCAAAGAACACGCTATTACCAGGTAAGAAATGGCAACTTTTAATTTATTTTATTCTGCAGTCCCCGTTAATCTCTGACATAATCACTGTTTAAAAAAAAAAGAGAGAATAATTTAGTTATTTATTTTTTCTGTATAAAGCAACCGACTTTGGAAATTTTTGTATCCTCGTGTGAGGACCGGCGTTTAAATGATATGCATCGGCTTTAATTTTAAGTCATTTGTTACACACATCCCTTTGCTTGCTGTCTTAAAATGTACAGCACTATAGACAGTGATCGAATTTAGTGCTCTTCCTCTCTATATAATGAGACATAGGTCATTGGGAATCGATATTTAATTTAAAAGAAATTGTTCTTAAAGAAAGATGTTGTGCTTCGGTGTCGAGGAAAATTAATCGTTACAATTAATTTTTCATCAAAATTATTTAATAAAGGAGGAGAAAAAATTTAATTTATGATTTTAATGGTATACCCAATCAGGAATTTGAACCATTTCCAGAAACTCCAAATGAATGCCCTCTAATGAATGGAAGAATAATGAACAGCTTTAATGGTTATGAATTTTGCATTGGGTGATAATATTTTAGCAAACATATTTTTTTAATTGCTCGTCTGGATTAAAAATTCGGTGTCGTAAATCATTTAAAAACATGAAAAATAAATCGATTGAGTCGAATGTAAGTAATTTTTTGCAAGGGGAGAATTAAAGAGAAAGAACAATGATAAAGGGTCGTTATATTCTACATTAAGTAATCTAAAATAACACGAAATAATTTCATATTTCAAAATTGATGTTTGATTTTTAGTACTCTTGAAGATTTAATAACACTACATTGTGAAAATTTTACATTATAGGCTTGCAGTTGATGATGCTTGGCATTGTAGACGTTGTTATAATATAAGGAACTAGTTTAATAATAATATTAAACTTGAAAATTAAGAAAAATCAGGCAAAATTGCTATTATATATCACGCGATTAGGTCAATTACGGTTGGCATCAGTCGAACTGTTTGGATACAGCTTCAATGGAAACAAGGCTTTCATATTGTTAATTTCTGGTTTTTTACACTTTGCCGTTCTTTCTGTGGTTTGGACGCCTAAACGATGAATAGGCAAATCGGCTTTAGTAATAGAATTGAAAAACAGTTTGAACTTGATTCTAACACCGCTGAAGCAACACGAAACAATCGTCATGGATAGGGAAGGAGCTTTCTGTGAACCACAGGTTTTAAGGGAATTTTGCTCAGGTGACTAATCTCGATAACCAGTCAATGTCCTGTAGGTCACCAACCGTGGAATACGAGGCGAAGCCGAGATGGGCATATCAGATCACTGTGGTTCACCATCTTCACGACCTTGGGAAAGTCAAATGAAACTGCCGCATTGTCCCTCACGAAATGACGCCAATTCAAGCAAACCGCCGAGTGAAATATTGATATATAGGGAACTCCTCGAAAACCCGCACGACGGTGGTTTTATTAACAATATTGAAATGTACGATGAAAAGTTGGCCTGTTTCCGTAATCCTAACACATAAATCGGTTGTTGATCCCAGACTAGCTTCCTAAACTTGCTGGCAAACATGGTCGGTTCCAGCACAAGGTTATACTACAGGGTAGCCCAAAACATAACTACCAAGATTAAACGTCTATTATGCAGCTAGTACTGAATGTAATTGTTTGAAAATTATGTGATATATTCGTATATCAAGACATTTTTTGACGTGTTTTTTTTGTATCATTTCGTTGTATTGAAATAAAAATGGCCGCCTACACCACCAAACAGTGGGTTTTATCATCGAAGAATACATTCGAGCAGCCGAAAGTCCGGAACGCGTGAGATGAAGTTTGGAATCAAAGTTGGCCAGACACATAATAACCAACCTTTTTTTTGTACGGGACGACAGCCTTCCTGTGTTCTGGATAATCTCACGCGTTTCGGAAGTAGTTTTATAATAATATGAAAAATAAATCGATTCACTTATTATTAGCTGAGAAATTGATGTGTAATCTTGGTAAGTAGGTTCTGGGACACCTTCTATGGGTTGATGGAATTTTGAGGCGATACTACGAGTTTGTTCCGTACTGTCGAACTATCAAGTCCAACCGGCATCTAGGAGCGGATGTGAAGCAAAAATGTCCAACATAAGTAAACGGAAGCTGTGATCTACTACAATAGGACAACGCGAGGCCGCATACCCCTCGAACGATCCGATGAAAATTCCAGGAACTTGAAGTCGAACTAATGCCACACGAACAATTGGTCCCGGACTTAGTACTGTCGGGTTATTACTTGTTTCGACCCGTGGTCCACTTCGTTCGCAGGTGGTACTGGTAGACCAGAGTGAGATCAAAAACCAAAAACTGGTACCGTCGCGGGATCGAAGAACTGGCAGAACGATGGCTTAAAATGGGTGTAAACGATGGCCTGTACTATGAATGCTAGGCAGTTTTGTTGTAAAGTTACAAAATGAAGTGATGACAATACTGCATAAATTTTGACTCGCCCATTTCAAAATTCTGAATAAGTGTTGGATTAGAACATTTTGGCCATTTTAAAATCACTTGTTATTGGTATACAGAATACAGGGTTAAACTGTAGCGAGTTAACATTAGCAGTGCAAGGGGTGTGATTTTGCACATAATAGTTTTGAAAAAATAAAATAAACATTTTTAGAGACCCTATATCGCTAAAACTCCTGTTTGACGTGGAAGAATAACAATTCGAATCTAATTATAAATTTTTCGCATTAAATATTAGTGAGGTTGTTCATTGCGGAGTTAAACAGATATCGGCGAGGCCTTGAAACGAGGGCGAACAGGTTCTTTCATTAAAAATTCAATTGACAACATAAATCTAATAACATCTCTATAGACATTGACATGACAATAGAGTTGTTAACAATTTAAAAAGTGATTAAAAGTCAGGTGGTGATTGGAGGTTTTGTTTTGAGTCAATAAACGGAGCGAACGAGCAACAGGAGTTGAACTTGGAGTTGCAGCTGATCGTTTCGGCATCACAAAAGTTTTCACAATGCCGTTAATGAATAACCATTCACAACTGGTTTTCCTGTTTGATTGTATATGGTTAATTTACTGCTTCCGGCCAGCGAGTTTAACGAAATTATAATTTTCCGATATCATTTTATCGATAAGTGATAGTGAATTAATGATTGACAATTAATTTTGTTTCTAGCCAAGAGCGCTTGCCGTCATCTGTTGTCAGTGCAGTTGTCAAATGTAAAGTGGTTGGAGGTCGACGAACCATTATTTGTAAAAGTAATGCCTTTTTGTTTTTTTTAAATCGAAAACGAATGCAGTTATTTGAATAAAACAAAAAAGTCGAGATTTCTAAACATTATTCCTCTACGTGGGATGGTTGACGGGAGGTGAGCCTACGTATAAAATGGGAATTTCAATGTAGTCTCCTCGAGGGTGAATCCAATTCCAATGAAGTTTCCTGTATGCGGATGACTCAGGAAAATATGAAACATTCTGTCAACACCCTATTAATGAGGAATGAAAATGGCAATTGCGCAGGCGCAGGCGTTTCTTCATTTCGAGAAACAACGACGGCACCAAATCCTGCGTAAACGGAGGCTGTAACAGTTCGAACTGGCATTCTTTTAATGTTTCTGCTTGCTGGAGCATGGAATGCTGCCGTCAGGCAAGTCTTGAAAGTTTGCGGGAATTACAAAAGCAATCTGATCTACTTACCTATCTAGCATTTTGTACTTTATAAGTAAGCACCGTTCCCGTCAGTTACCGTTCTTAGAGTACTTTTCCACATAATCGTCCTAGCGGTCGACAAAATTCTGCCAGGAATTTTTGACAGGAGGCAGTTTTTTTTATGCCTTCACTATAGGATTGTTCATTTTGATGACGAAACCGAACCATTGTTTGGCCGAATGTTGTCATGCCGAAGGAGAGGTGATCCATATGTGGACTTACTCCTCGAATATTACGGTACCTCGCTTAATTTCTGGTAAGTGCATGAATTCCAAAATGCACCAGATTTTGAGCATGAGTTTTCCTATGATAGAACAGTGCTGAACTTTTTTGGACGGAACCCCGGAACTTCTTTTTCGAAGTCGAAATCGTGTACTCATGTATTCGATAAAGAACAGACATACATAGTACGACAGTGGTAGAACGCGCTCATACATGCATTGCTCGAAAGTGGTCACGTGTTATTGCGCAATAAGTGTTCTATTATTACCTAAACGTGTTTGAACCTGTCCCCGCGTTTGAATGTCAGTTTAGAAAATCAATTAGTTGAAAGCTGTCGTTACGTGCGGTCACGATAATCAGGATGGAGCAAAGAGCCGCTAAAATTTTTTCATGAAAGTGAGTAAAACTTCGGCTGAAACGCATGAATTGCTGCAACAAGCTTATAAAGATTAAGTTGTATCACGTTCGCGAACATTTGAGTAGTTTAAGCGTTTTCGAGAAGGACGGGAAGAGCTGCATGATGAGCACACAGGACGAACTATGTGTGCAAAACGGGATGAACAGATTGAAACCATTCGTCAACTTCTAGCTAACGACCGTCATCTATCGCTGAAAATGATAGAAGACATGACAGGGATTGGACGTGAAACGATTAGAAAAATACAAAATAAGAAGAGAAACCACAATTCCACAAATGAGATTTTAATCTGGACTTACGTTTTTTGGAATTTGTGGAATTGTAGTTTCTCTTTTTACTTTGTTTGTTACTATCGTTTGTCCACAGTTTTTGGCATTATACCATTAGACTATCGATTAGGAACATTTTGCATAACAACTTGGGTAAACGAAAAATCTGCGCCAGGTTCGTTCCGCATTCGTCGATCGCCGTACCTGGCGAAAAAAAATGATTACAGCGATTGATCACCCACTCTACTCCCCTGATTTCTCTCACCCTGATTATTTTCTATTCCTCAAACTCAATATCGTCATGAAAGGACGTTTTTTTTCAAGACGTTACTACCATCCAACAGGAAGTTACACGGAAACTGAAAGAGGTATGGTAAAAGACTTTCACCAATGCTTTGAGGATATGTACTTAAGTTCCAAAACGTGTATTCAATAGCAGGGGGTTTACTTTGAATATCCCGGTGCATGAACACCTTTATCTGTGAGTATGTGTTGTTTATTCCAACAGTTCCAGAGATTATCTGTCGCACTGAGTATATGTAGCTGTTGACTGAACAGCATCTGACTTTGCACAGTGCAAATGTCTGTACATTCGGTCTCTATAAACAGCCTGTGTTCTTCAATACATTTCAATCGGGGATACATTTTCAAGCGCATTATAGTTCAGAGCAGAGGTATGAAGCTTTTGTCGGTAAAGCGGGAACAGTTTAGAAGTAAAAGAAACAGAAAATTACAGGGAGTTTTTTCTTCTGTACGCCTACGTATATTTAAGAATATTTTATAAAGCTTGTTTAATGCTAATACGCATTTTCTACAAGGTAATTCGAAATTCATGGAATCCATATTTCCTGGTAAATCTCTTGAGCAAAGAAAAATGTCATTATAAAATTTGCTATATACAGGGCGATCCAAAACACAAGAAAACTTTAAAACTCAATAATTCGCATACAAATGCAGAAAAAAAGATCCTCTGCACAGAAACGATTGAAATGAAGTCGGATTTTTTTTTTCATTGATTAAAAAATTAATGCTAGAATTGTTCGCTTTCTGACCAACAGATGGCGTTGTCAGGTTACAGAAATCAGTTTAACTTGATTCAAGATTAACTATCGGCAAACATTTTAAGATGCCGGATTAATTATCGGCTTACAAATGTGCCGTCCGTTATTCAGCAACACAGCCATCTGAAAATGTGCATAAACTGATGTTTGTAACGTGACAATGCCATCTGTTGGTCAAAAACCGAACAATTCTAGCATTAATTTTTTCCCTGGAAAATAAAATCCGTCTCCATTTCAATCGTTTCTGTGCAAACAGAATCTTTTTATCTGCATTCGTGTGCGAATTCTTAAGTTTTAAAGCTTTTTCTTACTTTTAGATCATCCTGTATACAATGTGTTTCAAAAATTCCCGAACGCAGGAGATGACTTTCCCTGCATAAAGTACTGTAGGGCTGCTGAAGGGCCACTGTTTCTCAACCTCTTTTTTTCAATTAATGGATGCTCCCAGTCGTTACGAATCCCGCTATTTATTTTACATAAATGCAAATACGCGAATATGAGAGTGAAATAAAAGGTTAAAGTAAAAAATAGAAGTTTTATTTATAAAACCTATGGTGTACGGTATTAAGCTTATACCGGTACAGTAACAGTTTAAAATGCATTTATTGCGTGAAAACAAACAAATGAAATGGTGTAACCTACATGTACCGTTTCCTTTCGGAATTCAAAAGTAAAATAAACACATTTGAGAAGCTTTGCCACTATGTAAAACTGATTTTATGTAACTTATTTCAGCACATGGTTTATTTTAGTAGTTGGCCGAACATTACTCCTGCAGTCATAGGTTAGGCTTTCCCTACATACAGAAGGGGCAGTTCGGGAACTTTTGAAACACATACAGAAAATTTTGAAACTGAAAACCATTCTGTGCCAAGCAAAACTCTACTCGAGGACAGGTATTTGCAGCAATATGTTCCAGCGTAGCTGCAATAAATAAAGTGATAGAGGTGGCCACAGTCCAGTACCATTTCTTAGCCTACATTAAAACATGACCCTTTTTTGAACTAAACGGTACATTGGCACATCTCGCGTTGCGAACAGTTCACGAGACTCCGTCTGAATGCTATTGAAGGCATTAGTGCTCAAATAACACTCCACAATGAACACTTTTTGTTATTCATTGTTGGAGTCTATCACCTCACTAACAAGGTTTGGTTTATTTGGTATTAACGTCCTTGTCAACTGCCATGGTCATTTCAGGACGGCGTTATTGGGGCCGCAAATTTTGCCTCGCAAGGTTTCTTTAACGTGCAGCCGGCAAACGACCCTCGCTAACAACGGCATAAAATTAAGTTTCTACAGGATATTTCTGGGAGATATGGCGGAAAATGTTTTAAGATTTCAGAACACCCTATGTTTGCTTACAGTAATTAAACATTTTAATTTTTATTTATTCTTACAATATTATAAGAATTCGTTGGATATGAATTGGAATTGTTTTGAGCCAGGCAAATGTAATTGGAATTTTTATATTAATTGACATAATAAAAATAAATATAACTCCCTATTAGTTATTATACAAAGAATAGTAATGTGACTCAGAGTTACTAGTTGAGTTCTAAAAATAATAACATTTAATATTCTTTATTCGAATGAAGAACTGCATCTGATCAAAATTGCTACCGTCCCCCTTCTCTTTCCCTTTCGTCATTTATTTACGCGACGTGGTTTGCGTTCCAATAGCTTCGCACACAAATATGCGCTGTAACGAATGTTTGCATTGGCGGTGTAATATTCGACTAAAAGTTTATTTCCCTTCAGAGCTGTATAGATCTTCCATTTCCTATTGTAAATCTTTCCAATCCGGATCAGTTTCTCTTCTTCTCGGTGTCACCAGAAACATTGTTTGAGGCAAGTGTCGACCGAAGGAAGAGCGTGAGTGTGTGTGTGTCGTCGTCGTCGCCTTCTCCCTCGAGAATCATTGGACTGAACCCGGTGCAAGCCTCGATCAACCGAAACGTCTTCAGTTCGCAAATAAGGAATCTTTCATCACAGCAACAATAAATAGTGAGGGTCTGGTGGTCTCTTGAGAAGAAAAGGGAGGCAGTCGGGTGAAGGGGCGGGGGGAGGAGGGGTGTTAAGGGAGTCACGAGGTGGCGAGGGAGCCATTGCCGCCTAGAAGCCATTCTTCTTGTCAACAACATCATTGCTACTTCGCTTTATTGGTTTTCTTTTTTTCTGCCCCCCTCTTTTCTTTTTTACTCTCCTTCTGGAGTTCACTTTACAATCGCACAAAATGAACCTTTAGCTTGACAATGCAAATCAACAGTTTTCCCCGCCAACCACTGAGAGAGAAAAAAAGCCTTCACTAAATAAACAAAAAACGGCCCCCCTCCGACTGTCAGAGCTTATTTACATCTTGCTTAATGCTCACGTCTTAACGGGGAAAGGAGAACCTACCTCAGCCACTCGACATTCTCTTGCGAACGATTTGAAAGGGTTTTTTTTTTGCAATAGAGCCTCTGAAGTCAAGAATATTGGAGACGTACTTTATTTTTTTTTGTCGTGTTTTTCATATTGAAATGGAGCATACCGAATCGTGTGTTTTATTTCCGAAAATAAGAGTTTCTTTTCCCTAGGTTGCCAGTATTCAGTTTATTTCACATAAAAACAATATTAATATGAAAAATGCTGCGAATTTTACTTATATATACACACCTACTCCCCATTCGGGTGTAAAGATTATTAAGTTAATAATGTTGGTAAATTTATGAAGGACGTTTTCTATTCTAGCGTAGGAAATCTTATCGAATGAAGCCGTACTGAAGGTTAACGTATTAGCGCTTTAATTTATGAGGTCATTTAATGCGATAGAACATACACTGAATGGCCACTTTATTACAGACACCAAACTAATAAAGTGGTCCACCTTTAGCTCTATTCACAGCCATAATTCTCCTAGGCATCGATTCTACAAGATGTTGGGATCATTGTGTAGCAATAGTGGCCAATAATGGATCTTTAATTAGACGGCAGCGTTTGTTAATTTCGAATGGATCTTTCCACCTTGTCCCATAAATGTTCTATTGCGTCGAGATAAGGTGACTGAGCCAATCAATAAAGCACGTGAAAATCCGTCATGTTCACTGAACAATTCTGAGACCAAAGCAGCACTGTTCTGATGAAAGGGTGCAATGTCCTGAGGAAAGTGGATATCTGTGTTAGGAAGAACTGGGACCAAAAACGAGTGCGCCTGGTCGGCAACAATACTAAGTAGCTTGGCATCAGCAGATGTTTCTCCAAGTGCTATTAGGAGATCCATGTAAGACCTAGAAGAAAATTCCTCAATAAGAGAGAGCAGGTATTCTCATGCAACATCTCCTTTCGCCTATAAAGTTGTCATTTTTTCTAAACAGGTCCACAGATCTTTCTACTAATATGATGGAGAAGGAACAGAGACACATTAGACCAAGCTATATATCTTTAGAGAGCCCACAAAAGAACGTTTTAGTTCTCTGCATTTCTGAGATAATCGAGCGCAGTACTACTCTTCCTATATTCTTGAATAAGAGGTTCTGTGGTTTCAAATGAATGCTAAAAGAAGGGAAGGAGTGCACACTTTTTCGACTGATCGAGTGTCCAATGTCGATGCTCCTTGGTCCATAGAGGGCGAGCTCTCCTGTTTTTCTGTAATAGCAAAGGCACCCTGGACGGTGTCCCGTTGTTATAACCAATCAGAGACAAGGATCTTTTTGGATATGATTTTTTGTGCACCTATTTTATACTGAAAGTTGTAATTTGTCGTGTCATTGCCCTTCTATTGGAGCAGGCGTTTCGGGTTAATCCACAAGCTTTTCCCGACCACAGGTGGGCTTCTCGTTTGAAGTACCATTCCCTAAATACCCGAGATAATTAAATCGTAGAAATTATTTCCTTGTATAAAAACGAAAAAAAAAAGATATCTTTAAAAAAAGAATAAAATAAAAAGAATGAATGTGGTCACTCGATGTATGCAATCAAATTTAATTTTTAATTAAAATCAGCCAAGATATCATTTCATTCCATTAATATTACATTCTCATTCCTCGAAATTTAAGCAAAATTTGCAGTTCATAAATAAAAGTGTAGAATTCGTGAACAGAAAATAGAATAATAAATCAAGTTGGGATATCGCGTATAAAAATTTAATGCTTTACCTTGAACAAAGAAATTTGAGGAATAATTCAACTATTTAATTATTAACGAAGTAACCACATGGAAATTTAAATTTATAGTTACAGGTTGATTATTTTACACAGTCGAGCCACTTTGTTATGATCCCCTCTGTCAGCAGCACGTTGCCAATAAAAAAAGGCACGTGGCGCGAGGGGTATAAAGGGTGAGATGTACATGCATATGCAAAATCGGTAAAACGAGCTATTTATCAGATCTGCAATAAAGGCATTGGTTTTCGGACCACGAGCGGTGTACTGTGATTGGTGTGAGAAGTGTACGTCTGTTACGAAGATGTGTGCGCAACATCATCCAAATAAACTTTGTTATGCATGGATGGTCACTGCACCTATGCCGATAAAGGAGCATCAGCAGAAGCTGCTACAATTTGCATTGCAATACAGGAATTGGACCTATCGTGATTGGCTTCCTCCACTTTACGTTTTGTGCTCCATCGAGTGGATTGATGTTGTCGTATTCGGCAAGAAACTTCCAAAAAGAATCACCAATGTTGGAAAAACACAAATTGGTAGTGGCAATATTATGGTCTAGATAGGTTTACTTGACCTTCTCTGGATCCATCTGATACGTCTGAAAGGCAATCTTACCCGATCTTATTATGTATCCATCTTTGGGGATCATGTACACCCGTACATGTTAACCATCTTCCCTGGAATGGATAGAATACCCGAAAAACAATGGACATATCATGCGGCTGGAATTGTACGAGAATGGTAGGAGGAGTACGAGCAAGACTTACAGGGATTTCCCAGAACCGCTAATTTCCCCAGATTAAAATTCGATGCACCTTTGGGATCAGCTCGACCGCCATATTCGCTCCATGATCCTCAGCCATGCACCCTTCAGCAGGTACCGGATACACAGCAGTCTACTTGGCTCCAGATACCAGTGTATATCTCTTCCATGTCGTCTAGCTGCTGTTCGTGCTGCACACGGTGGTTATTCTGGTTCTAGATGGTCGTCATAATAATGTGACTAGGTTGTGTAGAGTTACCAACTTTCCTTACATACACTGGACCGAAATGTTAACAGAGCAGTAATGCAGGGAAACATCAAGAAGATGCAGAGGCTGCTTTTAAAATCGAATTTATTTCATTGGCAATTCGAATACAGATTAAGTGTTTAATTAGACATGTAACTATTAAATTGGTCATCTTGGTTATTTGTAATAGACCAGTGGTTAATATATAAAATTGTTGATCTCAATAAACTCAATTCCATCGCATGTTTCAATAGATAAATATTCAAGGTGATTCATCATTGAATACGAGCGCGGACTTCGTATCGGGCGAGAGGGTTTCGCCAAATCACTCTCGTCCATCATCTTCGGTCATAGAGTGTGTGTGTCTTTCTCACTCGGTATGTGTGCCGGGGGGAGGGGGAGGTGAATAAGAACCCTCTCAGTAGCAGAGTCCAAGACGAGCGCAGCCGGACTGAGCAAACCCGACTCCTCGGCTGATGAAATGTGTTTGTTTTCGCATTGTCTCTAATCTTTTGGACTGATAAGTGGAATCAGCGAACCGTGTAATTACACCCTGTGCGCTATCTCGAACGATTGAATTACCGCTGATAAAGAAGTTTAGTCATTCTTCCGTCGCCTCTGTATTAGCTGCATACCTCGTTTAAGTTTACTATTGTCTTTCTTTTTTTTTTTTTCTTTTTACCGCAGTTTAAAATGAGAACCATTCGAAGCCGACACTCGTCTCGTCAGAGGCGCATGCAAGTCTAAAAAAGGCATACTTTCGGTGGCAAGTGAAATCTAGAGGGAATTCCTAAAAGTTTCCACCGAAATGTTAAAAAATGTTTTTATCGCTTCAATAGATGCCTGGGGCTTGTACGTGCGCCTACACGTTTGGCGGTTCCTTTCCCCCACGATATCGGGTTGCTGAAGGACTCCTCCAGGAACCACGAAGCGCGGCAATGGCACAATCGAGTCCCTCCGATAATTTCTAGATTACCATACGTTTTTCTTCTTAAGCTTTGAAATGAAATCTTTTCGAAGACTTTTAAAGTCATTTACACTTGCAGTTCTTCCGCTTCGTAATAAAAGAATGGCCATAAAGAAGCGGATTCCCTCGGAATGCCGGGTAATTATCCAGATGGTGATGTAGAGAGGCACGCTCCGCAAATTTGAACTTCAACCGTTAAAGGTGGCGATCAAAGATTTCCATTGGCCGTTTGCACAAACGATGCCCGCGAGCTGGGGCTGCGAAATTGTACAATGGGCTAGAACGATGCGCCCGCCATTCTCGACGGAAAGAGGCCCTTTGCAAGCGAGTCCAGCAAAATGGTTTAATAAGGCTATAAATTCCCATCTTAGCGACTAATTCACTCTGAAAGCGTCGAAGCGCCTTTGTGTGGTTGTTCAAATGCGTCACGGAGGCTTTATATGACGGTCGCTATGTGCCTGGGAGAAGAGAACAAAGAACAAATAAAAAAAGGAGAGAGAGAGGAGAGAATCTTTCAATGCGATCAGACCAGAAAGACCAACGAAACGGAATAGTTAAACTGTGAGGGTTAGCGATTAGTTTACAATTTCGTTGCCCACATTAAGGGCATCGGAGAACGTTAATTGCCCTGAAAGAGGCACTTGTGGCCGAGCGGTTTCAACTCATTGCTTTGCAGTGACCAACTTTTGGAGGTTCTCTTTCCTGTATACTTAATCCGAGGAACTTTTCCGATTTTGCGGACGGCATCTGTAAAGGAACATATTTTATATTAAAAAAGAAAAAATAGTTCATTAAGTAACTGAACAGTTACCACAAAAGCCCAAAGGCAGCTGCTGCTGTAGCCGCAAAAGTAAACATTGGGGGAAAATATGTCCACTGCCTTAGGAAAACTGAACGAGTTTGGCATTTTCAACTGTAGTTTACATCTGTTACTGCACTGAGTGGAAAAAGCGCTTCGATGACTTAAATAAATATCAAAAACAAATTAATGAATTACTTAGCGAATGCAAATCTATGACAGAATGCTTCCTCTTTAATTCTTGTGCGATGAAGCAGGTTTTTGTCAAATAGGAATTGAGGAATTGAAGTAATCGTATATTTCAGTTCAGCCTATTTTTGTGACGCGATCATGTGACAGAGAAGCCTAATGTATGTGAATATATAATGTATAACCTAACCTAATGTATACTCAGTTGTTATGAATACTTTGCATGAGCTGTGACCGAAGGATGGGCAAATAAGTGCAAGGATTTGAATGATTTCGAAAATGACATGATTTCCTAGTGCAAGTTGCACTGCATCCAACATCTCCGAAACCGTCACCGATTTAGGGCTTTTCTCCAAGAATGGTTGTTATAGTGTATCGAGAGTGGAAGGAAATACAACAAACGTGTAATGAGAAGAAGGCTTGTAGTCGATAACAAATGCTCGATGAAGTTACCTATGAAAAGTATACATGATGGAAAAATCAAACAGGCGTACAGCGAGGGAATGTCACAGAACAGTAATCAACTTTTGAGAAAGATGAATGTTCGCAACCGACGGCCTAGATAGTGTAAGTACCGTTATATACTTCCGATGGGCCTGTTAACGCCGCCGTCTTACTGTTGACCACTGGGAAGAACATTGCAGTGATCGACGAATCTGCATTTATGTTGAAACATAGCACGAAATGACGGAGCCCTCATATGCAGTGACAATCTTCGAAGCAAGTGGAGGATCGATCGATGTGGAAAAAATTTTGTGGTACATCGCTCCCCCACTGTATATCTCAACCTTGTTGCCGACCAGAAAAACTTGCTTATGGTTACCTTCTTCCCTGGAGGACAATGACATTTTCAACAAATATTTATCGATATCATGAGGCTTGATTAGTGCCGATTGGTTCAATGAGCATGCAGTTAGGTCTTTTTCCATGGCGATGCTGTAATCTCCAGATCTGAATCTACGATAGACAGGGCCATCCATATTCGAAATCACTAATCCACCAATCTCTCGTGCCGGCTCCAGAGGCCGAGATCGCTGGGTTATGGGATCGAATCCCGCTGTGGGCATGGATGTTTGTGCTTTTTTTCCAGAATTAATTAAAGATATTAATCGTGTGGAATCGTCTTAGGAATGCGTAAAGACATTAGTAATGTGAAAGTGCGCAAAATGAACTAGAAGTTGACGCGTCCAAAAAGAACGAACCAACCACCAATCTGTCCTTAATTGCGTGCTGCCATATTCGAGAAATGAGTTAAAATATCTGAAGACCATTATCGGAAACCTTGGGAGTCCATGCTCCGAGAAATTCCGTCACTGATAACTTTTATAAAGCGATCTAACACAATCTTAGATGGTGTGCTTAATAAATTGGCCACACCTTATAAAGGTAATTTCTATTCAGCGCCTTCTGCAGAGGTAGTTAGTTGATGGAACGCTTTGTTAATTTGTATCTTACATTCGTCTTATACCATATGAGTTTTGTATTGCTTTATACAGCTTATAGGGCCAATCTTTTGGCACGGGAATAACGATAGAATTGATTATTTGTAAGTTTTGTGTGAATGACGTTAGTTAAAGGCACTTTTTTTTCTTAAGTCATATATTCTACAGATACTAATTAAAAATAAGGAACCGACATATAGGATCCAGAACTTGTTCGTTGAATTACAACTGAATATTGTTTATAATAAGAATTTCGTTTTTTCTCTCCCTACTTTGCAGCCTGATCGTTCTTTATCAGAAGATCTAAAAGAAGATTTAGACACATCTTAATAATCCTTAATAGTTTTGCATTTTTAATGTCCATTGTTATTTTTAAAAATTAAAAACCAATATTCTGTAGTGATTAATAAGCATTTCACACTTTGAAATAGCCAGAAAGTGTTATAACACAGTTGACGTCTGGCCCGGCGGGGGAGAAATATAATTAACTTAATTACATTAAATTATTCGTATTATTGTCACAACTGAAGTGGTTTCAACACGGAGAGTTCGTTTATTATTTTGGATGGGGAGGAGCCTGTTTTTCGATTCCTGCAAGACTATTCGTTTCAGATCGAATTAAGTAGCGAAGTATTTTGTTTAATTAAGCAATAAAGCCCCGAAGGGGGAGAGCTCAACGAAAAGGGTGGCAACTGAATTGTGTCCTCGAGCGACAACAATATTTTGACAAAGGGGGAAACTCATCAAAGTTCGTCTGATCCTGCAGTTGTAGGATAAATATTTGAAGTTGCTGCCGTATAATGGCTTAGAGGCGATTGCGATGATATTAATTATGGCTGGTTATTTTGATAACAAGCAGTAAAGTTGTCATTGCTGTTAATTAGTTGCGTCTCTTTTCGAATAACTTTTGTCATAACCCTTCTGTTAGTGGTGAATAATAACCGACTGGAATCGCATGAATGGCCATTATAAATTATATAAGGGTCTTGTTGTCGAATAAATTATATTTATTAAATTTTGTTGGGGCTTGAATTTAATTATATTGAAATGAGCAAAGCCTAAGAGACGACAATACCCATTTGCACTAACCAACCTGATCGCCGTTCATCGCATTCCATCAACCAAACTGCTATTTAGAGTAGATTGGCTGGAGGAGTATTCTCATTGAATTGAGATTAAAGAGGAAATAGGAGCAAATTGTTACTCATATATCGATATTTTATAATCATTTATGTATTAGCGTTACTTTTAAATCAGACACGATTTGGCTACGTATGATATACATGTACAGGGTGCTGCAAATAAATACAGGGCAGTACTGCCGGGTAGCCTATCCGCTCATACATTGTTAAATCATCATATTTCGACCATTGTTAAACATTTCTACCAATAATGAGGCCTAAATTTTATTAACAATGTCGAAATATGATGATGTAACAATGAACGGATAGGCTACCCGGCAGTACTGCCCTGTATTTACTTGCAGCACCCTGTATATGATTTTTTTTAATAACGATAAGACGATTACTGTTGGAAAACAAAATCAGAGATGCTAAAGGTGTATCCAGAGAAACTTTTGTATACTTATGATTTTAAGTATCTAAGTATTTTAGTATATTCGTGTCTAATTTCGTATACGAATATTGCATAGAGCGCCATTCCATGCTGGTGGTGACCTTTTGAACTAATTTTTTTTTGGTGGGTATGAACTTCCCATGCCCTCTTGTAAAATATTACCAAGTATTATAGCTTTTGGTCCAATAGTTTTTTTTTTATGGCCATGTCAAAATGTAACTTTAATTATAAAGACCCTGTACTTATATATTACTTTGTTTATGCGAGATTGGTTTTTCCTTGTTACAATGTCGTAGATGTTGTCCCTCAACCGACAAAGTTATTGGAAACTTGGGTCTCTAAATGTCTGGGTGATTTCTATGAAACGATTGTCCCTGATTGCCAACATGGCTTTAGATAAAAAAAAAATCAACATTTACTAATCTTCAGTCGATTAACTATGCCATTGTGAAATGATAGTTACTAGGAATCAATTAGACGTGTTCTATTCTGATATTAATAAGGCTTTTGACTCTGTCAACCAAAATATTTATTAAAAGGTTTATTTAAAAGCTATTTATTAAAGCTTTCTTGTTTAGGTATACATAAAAGGACTATTTATGTTCTTGGCTTTCTTCGATGCTAGCTGGTAGAATCTTTTGTTTGTATGGTAAATGTTATAATTCTGAAAGTATTGGTCTAAATTTTTCTGGTGTCACCTCTTGGGCAATTTTGTTTGTAATCGACGTTGATATAATTGTACAAAACTCCGGCGTTCAACTTTTGCAATATGCGGATGATATTAAAATTTTCTCTGTGATCACCTGTATTCACGATAAACAATTATTGCAACACTCTATTAATAATTTTATTAATTGGTTAGACAACAACGGATTTAGTTATTAGTTACACTAACAAAACAAATAGATTTGAAATATTTGATACAGTTCAAGACAAAGTTATTCAAAAGAAAGACCATTCATTATGAAACGAATAGTAAATTTAATCTCCATATTCAACATCTCATACTCGAACTTTTTCGCCGAATAGGTGTTATATGCAGACTTTCAAACTTCTTTTCTTGTAGTATTGTGTTTTGGAAATTGTACCAAACCCAGGTGATACCCAAACTCTTTTATTGTTTACCTATTTGGTACACTGGTAATAATTATCTTTTTAAGAAAATTCTCACTCTTCACAATAGGTTTGTAAAATTTTGTTATTAATTTACATCATCCAAATAGTTTGACACATCTGGCTGAAATTACTAATTTGGACGGAATTGGCGCTTCCCTAATTGATACCATTGAACAAAAACATCTTCTCAGTTTAAAAAAACTTTTTCACAGGTTCTTATATCGATGCTCCGGATCTTCTTTTACGCATTGGATTACCATCTTTTATTTTGATTTAGATTAATTATTTTTGTTTATTATACCTTATTTTTTATCTAATTTGTATTTTTAATTAGTATTTATTATTCATCTTCAAGAAGTCTTAGATGTACTGCCCTCTCTTTAAGAGGACTGAAATCGCTCTTATTGACCCTGCTTTTAAATTCTTTTCTATTTTTAATAATGATAACTTAAAATTAAATGAAGATATTTTTTAGCTGCACTTATTAACCCTAGTTTGTGCTTTCTGCCTGTTGGAGGACAGTTTCTGGATTAATAAATAGGCCTTAATATTTTTTTATATTCTGACCTTATCTCGCATATCAGATGCTGCCAACCGACCAAAGCCAAAAACGGAATTAATGAAAAAATAAAAAAATCAACGGCGATGGCAAAAAGGTCGCGTCAAACATAAATAAAGACTATTAGCTTCATTAATTTTTTTTCTTAATTAGACTGGATATAATTAAAACATGTACTTGTTGCGATACTGTAAAACTTCGTCGACTATTGCCTGCATGAACGATGTTCAGTTTGAAACTTAAGCAGCTTTTATAGTCTGTCTCACGTCAGTATCTATGAACTAAAAAAGAAGGGCGCATGCTCAAGCTGGTTTCAATCCTCTGGAAAGAGAAACTGCCACTATTCTAAGGCCTCTGCTGGGTTGCTTGTATTTGAAACCTCCAACTAATGTAAAAATGCACATTCATGCTGAATTATTTATTTATTATATATTATATATCTTGTCTAGAGATGGCGTTGCGGTCATCGAATTAGTAATCTCTACAATTTAGGATTCATTTGCGAAATAATCAAAATAACAGTATCAACTAATTATATTTCAAAATGAATCAGAACATGTTATAAATATGACAAGTTACTTTTTAAGAGAATTCAGGTAGTAATTTTATGTATTTTTATTACAAAACAAATATCCGAAGAGAAAGTGTTCATTTCTTATGGTGAATTGTAGTGACGCGGTAAAACGATAAAACCAGAGCATGCACAATTTGACTTTACTTCATTCTTACTGCAACGCGGGCATAGAATTTTCTAGAATTTTATTATTTTTCTAGAATTAAAAGAATTAATTTCCAATACCTTCAGCATCATAAAGCTTCAACACAAGACAGCAGCAGTGATCAGTCTCAATTCCAAGCGACGTATCAGTCACAACTCAAATGACAATAGATATACGAATAAAATAACAGAAGAAAAAAAAAGTACGAAATGAAAAATAAGTTAAAAATAAGGAATAAAATAATTAATAGAGAATGTTTAGGACATGTTGGAACGATAACCCAACAAAACTTCGAGAGCTAAGGAAATATCTGCTTCAACCCCTTATTGAATCCAATCCAAGCTGCATACATGCTATGATTTGGACCCCTTTGAAATATTAATTCATTGACCTGTGTTTGTGTGTATTTGCATATTGTTAAAAGAAAGTTGGACAGCAGGACCCTAAGGAGAAGTAAGAAGGATTAAGATCTTTAAAAATTTTTAAAAAGTGGAGTTTGATGCTGAAATAGATTAGAAAAATCGATTAAAGGCTATCTTGGTTATCGATTTAACAAAATTTCGTGACTAAATAATTTTACACTTTCTAAATGCAACAGTGAGAATACAAAATTAAAAAAGGGAAAGTGAAAGAAAATTATTTTGTTTAAAATGTGTTTAAAAGGATAGCGTTAAGTTGATTATTCAGATGCAACTGAATGGCCTGTCTGGAATAAATTTGTTTAAAAGCACAAAATCTTTGTGATCTCTCTAACGATTGTTCGCACAAAATCTAGAATTTCTTTTCGTCGTGTAGTGCTTTGCATTAATTATCGAAAACGCGTAGAAAGAGAGAGAGAGAGAGAGAGAGAGAGAAAGAGAGAGAGAGAGAGAGAAGGAAAGTATTGATCCTCTCGGTCTCGTCCTCAGATTCCCTCAATCGATGCGGCTTATGTAAAACGCCTTTCGATCGAAACAATGTTAAAGCTGTTAAAAATCGAACAAAAAATTTTTATCTTCGTTACATTTAAACCCTTCAAAGTTTTATAAAGCTGTAAAGCCATCATCTATTTTTAAATTTTTCAGAACTATGTAAGGGACCACAAGCCGATGGAAGTGATGGAATTTTTTTTTTTTTTTTTTTTTTTTTTTTTTTTTTAAAAATTTATGCCGAAAATTTTATTTTATTTTTTTAGGATGAATATTTTTCGTTGCAAGTATTCTTTCCCTGTGTCTGTTGCTTCATCAGATTAAGGGAAAATTTTCAATTTCTTTGAAGTAAATGCGTAACAGAAGGTATGAATAGCGTTTTTGACTTTTTTTTTCCTTTTCCATATCTCTTTGTAATGTTGATATAGAATTCGATTTCTTTAGTCGTGAAAGCGAAACTCTTTTGCATTTGCGGCCGATGGATTTCGTCTTTATTGATGGTCAGCTTCTATAATGCCGTCTCTTGACGGAAATGGAAAGACAGCTTTGTATGGAATCTTCTCTTCCTTGTCCTGAAATTTCTCCAATGACTTGAAAAATAAAAATCAACAAAAGCGACAGAATGGAGGCGGCGTCGTTCTTTTTTTTTTTATTTTTATTTTTTTTTTCCTTTTCTTTTCCGACACATGGAAATTGAACACAAACTGTTTTTCAGTCTCGAATGAGGTGGAATGGCTCGGAAAAGTGCTGTGCACAGCATCTGCGAAAGGAAACCGGTCGCCCACACCCTCCCCCCCTCTTCTACTCTCAATCTCCTTAAATCCATCAGAATTGCCGCGAGAATCGGACGCTAGTCGCCTGCCTACGCAGTTCTCTTCAGCGGGGCTTTGAGACATCCGCCCACGCAATATTTGCCCTCTTCAAGGGATTTTGCAGAAGATAAACCTTGAGTTTTGATTACATTTATATTTCGACTACAGCCATAGAAAAAATTGCAACAGAAACCTCATTATTTACATGAATGTCATTAAAATGATTATTGTTTAAGCAATAGTTTCTGCTTTTTCTTCCTCTTTAGGAAATTTTCATTGTAATTTACTTCAACTTGGAATCAAATTCCGTTTATTTTGACTGTATAGGAAGAAAAAATCTCTAAGAATTTTGTCGCTGAGAATGAAGGTATGGTCTTCGAAATACGGATATTTTTTATGGTTAGAGGGTTTTTCCATCCCATTGCGCCGGCCAGGTAGCCGAGAGGGCTAGGGCGTAGGCTTTCTAGTTCTCGAGTCCACTTGGTCGTAGGTTCGAATCCCGCCGTGGGCATTGATGTTTGTGTTTGTCCCGGGCTGCGTACAGCTATAACTTGTGTAAAAGGCGCAAAATGACCTTAGTAGTCGACGCCAAAAATTCTAATAAACCAAACCATCCCATTGCCTATAGGTTAGAGACATAGTGAAGAATTTTGGCGCCTATGGGTACAATGGCCAGGAAAGAAAAGGGCGCCTTATAATATATTTTGCAGTTATAAATCTCAAGTTTTGCGCCGATCTAAATTTAGCGCCTATGGCCGGGGCCACATTGGCACAATTCCTTCTTATACGAGCCGATCAGGTGGCCGAGAGGGCTAGGGCGTAGGCTTTCTAGTACTCGAGTCCGCCTGGTCGTAGGTTCGAATCCCGCCGTGGGCATGGATGTTTGTGTTTGTCCAGGGCTGCGTACTATTACAACTTGTGTAAAAGGCGCAAAATGACCTTAGTAGCCGACGCCATAATTTCTAATAAACCAACCAACCTTCTTATACGGTTTACCTTGAGGTTCACCCTAATGGCCTGCAATCAGCCTTGCAATCATGGTCACCACTTTACGAACTTAATTGCACAGTATTTTTTACGACAACAATTTAATTCTACATCTCTACGTTACAGTTTGTTAATTTTTGGAATTTTTACTGATGTGCTAGAACTTAGACCAATCTCTTTTTTGACTCCAACTAGGTTCATTTGCATTAGGTAATTGTGTAATGGCAAAAAAGATAATTATCTGAAATGCACAAGGCAGTGTGTGCTTACTTGCGAATTTTGTTATTCTGTTTGTCTTTAAGGTTGAAGGTTAAATAAATTGAAGCATTTTCTGAACGAAGAAAGATAAGTTCATTAAAAAGGTTTTCCTCCAAATGTTGTTTTGAATAGAAGCCGTTGTCTTTAATTCCTTTAGCAATGGAATATCTTTAGAGAAAGCAAATCCTGTGTACTAAATCTCATCATTTACTATATTTCTCATCATATTTAATACAACTGTAGTCGTGTGTTATTAATTCCTTAGTGTAGACATTAACAAATTTAAAAAATACACTGTGTATTTTTAATTCAGCGCATTGAAAAATATTTAATTTAGTTCTTGAAGTTTTCTCACTTTTAGTCATTTTTAGCTACACTCACTGAAAGCGTTCTTTTTCTCATAAAAAATTTTTTTATTTGTTCCTCAGAATAAAGCAATTTCCGGTTCGCCATTTTGCAGAATGACGGCATTTTATTCTGCCTATCATTCGCTCTTTCTCTCTCTCTCCAGGAAATTAATTCCTTCCTGTGAAAGGCGGATTCTTCAATTATTTTCTGATCAACTGAGGAGCTTGACTGTAAATTCTAAAGCACCAAATGGGACGTTAGCAGCAGGGTTTCACTCTCTTTATTTGTAGATAGAGCGCTTTATAACTTGAGGAATTGCAATTGCAGAACCTGTTTCGTCGTTGCTTATGAATTAATATGTAGTTGATTAAAGTGTCATATGATATACATTCAAAAGTGAGGCGTTAATCATTGGAAGAGCTCACTTTTTTTGAAGGCTTTAGAAAGGGAGACTCAGACAATGAACTTTTGAAAGAACTATAGGACTGTCTTGCTCTGCTTTGGTTGGTCTTATACATGTTGAATCAAAAAAATGTTATGATTTTTTAAACATACATTGCGAATAAATCACTTATAATAGAAAGAAAATGTTACAAAGTTTCGTTTGAACTTGACGCGCTCAAGTGCTTTTCCAGGTCATCACTAGGTGGCGGAAGATTTACACTGCAAAAAATTGAATGGAGCAGAAAGCTTACTGGTGCTTCAGTTGCCGAGGACAACCTCGGTCACAGTTGCAGCGGAATTTCCGTTTGGTATTCTTACGCCATGTTGTGTTAACGTCACCGTTGGTGCAGGCAGTTCGAAGAGATTGGGTCTTTGAGTAAGAGGAAGAGCACAGGATGTGTGTTCTCGAGGAGACTGCCAAGAAAAATTAAAGAGCTGCTTGCAAGAAGCGCGTTTCTGAATAGCATGCTCTTCCTGAGCCGCTAGTTATATAAATCTTGAAAGCCTTGACACCGAATGACAAATTTTTACGAGCCAATGCCAACTACCATGGAGGATGATTATTTTGCTGGCCGTCTTGCTTTAGCGACGAAGCTACGTTTTATGTCAACGGGAAAATTAGAGTCCAGAAAGCTCTCGTCTAAGCATTGAACGTGTTCGAGATTCGCCCAAGCTGGGTGTGTTGCGTGGCATATCTTGAAGAAAGTCTATGGCCCATTTTTCTTTGGAGAAACCGCCATTATCGGGATTACGTGTCTCGATATGTTCCAGTAGTGAATAATTCCGCAGCTCTATTAGAACCCCAGACATTACTTGTTCCATCACAAACAAGTCTGGCGTTATCCGAATGAACATGTGCATAACCGTTAGATCGATTCTCCACTGCCGATGATCTGACATTTCGCAAGTGGCCACCAAGCTCATAGTGATTTTTGGCCGACCACTAAAGGCGCAGATACACATGCACGGTTTACATCCGACTAGCTGTCGCATGCGACTCTGGAACGACTACTTCCGATCTCAAACGGTCAGTTGTAGGAGTCGTGCGACTAGTTTTTCCGACTTCAGCTCTGTCCGACTTTCACGCGACTTGTCGTTCACGATAACCAATCAGGTTGCGAGAATATACATGATTAGCATCACGGGAAGTGACCGCTCTAGATGCAAAAAAAGAAAATGGAGGCTTCCATGGAAACTCCATGTGCAAATAAATTTATTAGTTTTGATGAAAATCTAATAAATGAAGTGGAGAAACATCCACTCCTGTATGAAACGTCTGTATGCGTAATGGAATCCAGTTTCCTGTGTGACTGCAGCGCTATCACGGACACAATTTGAGTTAAAATGCTTGTCGGTTGAAAGTCCTGCGCGCGTAAGTTGGAAATGTGTGATTTGCTTAGTCGCATGCACTCTGGTGTCGCTTCAAGTTGGATGAACACCGTGCGCGTCAAAGTCGGATATGTGTGTTGGCACCTTAAGAGTGGTGACCTATACGTTCGTTTTCCCAACTCAAAAAAATTGTTCACTGAAATCGGCTTCAAATCTCATGATTCGAGTAGATATGTCGAAATTTTGAAAAAAAAATCCGCCTGTGTGTATGGGAACAATTTTGTGCAGCTAAGTTCTCTAAAACGGGAAACGGCTATAGCATTCACACAAGCGAACTAAAGTCAATAAAATCGATATACGAGGAAAATCAAAAAGTAACGTTATTTATTTTTTTAAGAAAGTGCTGGATCAGACATGAAAAAACAAAATATACAAAGTACACATCAATGTTCTGGTTATTTCTCTACGTATGAGCCATTGCGATTAAGGCATTTGTCCCATCGTGGTGCAAATTTTTGAATTCCCATCGCATAGAAGTCCGTTTCCTGCGAGTACAGTGATCGGCACACTTCACTTCGGTAAACTTTTTACACCATGCCCACACATTTGCGTCGACCATGCAATCGTTGCCGTACACTTTCTGCATTTCACTGTGAATTTCCTTGGGTGGACGACCTTTCACATGAAGGAAACGAATTACAGCTCTTTGTTCTTCCAGCTTGGACGATTGATCAACGACGCCATCCTGCCGATTGCGATTGCACGCCTCCACTAGGTTTTAAAGCACGCCATTCGCGGTGCTTTTAAACGATAGGGGAAGGCGACAAATTCAAAAAGTATATCCATTTTTCCCACCTACTACAATGTTTTCGTAAAAAAATAAATAATGTTACTTTTTGATTTTCCCTCGTATATGGACTCCTCTCATCGAGACGAATTATTTTAGCAAATAAATTGTTTACTCCGATGAGCCATTTTGGGGTTATTAAGGTTCTTCTTGCGTGCGCCCCCTCTGAAAGGTTACAACTCCCACCTTCCCCCCACATACAAGAAAATTTTGAAATATTGAATATACGCGCGAAGAAATTTCCATCTGTGCGAATTACATTTGTTCGTATGTGACCAAATTTTGTGCAGCTAAATCCTCCGAAATTAAGTTGATTTGATGGCAGATAACTGAATCAATGAGATAACGATTTGTTTTTTTTTTATTTTTTTTACGAAATAATTATAAATTTTTCACTGCAAAATTGGAGCTAGGAGTATGCAAGCAGAATTATTTTTAGGTCATAGTGGGAGGCCTGTGCGACTGTACCATTCCACCATTTAAATTTATTTTCTTTGGGGAATGTGAAGGGCACTATTTGTGCATGTATTTGAAAATCCGCAGCAAAAATCAGTTAAAATTTCGAATAATACTTAAGAGCTATTAATATTTCAGATATAATGTAATATTGAAATAAACTAGTTAAAAGCGGATTCAAGCTTATGCAAAAGAATAAAAGAGTTTCGATTGTTTTAGATGCTATCGATTGTTCCTCTTGAATTTTAAAATGTCCTTGTATCGAGAGAATGTTAGATTATTACTTTCATTGACGACAGAACATTAATCACGGTCAATGAGTGTATGAAAAAAGTAGTGGGATTCAATATTTGTTCTGTTTTTAAATTTTATTAATTGGTATTAGAGCTTTATTTATAATATTTTTAGTGTTTATTTTAACTGTTTATTTTCCATTTTGAATATTGACTCTCATTGTTGTTGCCGCTTCTTTTGAGATTTATCTCTTTTGCCTTATAATTGGAAACTCGATTGACGATGTTTGAATTTTGATTTTTATTTAGGGATTTCTCTTGGAAGGAAGGCAAAACCGCGAAATGTCATTTATATAAATCAAGAATCCTTCCGTTTGGAAAATTTTTGGAATTCCCGGTGTCCGTCGAGTCTGATTTTCAACAAAGGAATAAAGTTGAAATTGGCTCGTAAACACTCACTAACAAACCACAATCAAATCGACTTAATTAGGCTTTTATCGCTTCGCTGTCGTTGCGCCATTGCCGATCTTTGTTCACTTACTAAAGATTTTCCTGTTTGTCTGACAACATAATGGATTCGAGACTTTCATCAATCGGAAGAACCTTCGCTTTGAAGAATTGAATAGTCATTAAAAAGACAAAAGCGTTTTGAAAAGCAACGAACCAAAAGTGGCAGCGAAACGTACGCAAATGGCGACGAGTGAAATCGTCGAAATTGAGAGGCGAGGAACTGTGGCTAATCCCCCACTCGACGTTGAATTGCCTAAGAAAAGGCATAATTCTTTAATGGGTCCAACTTGACAGGAGGAATTATTATTTATAGCAAATGTACATTTATTATGTCTTTGATATTCGAAGAGAAAACGTTCAACGCTTCTTTTCCCTTCCGACACTTCAAACACAATTTCATCGATGGACGTTCAGTTTTTTTTGTTGTTATTTTTAAGGGAGCAAGTTATTTTCTCTGAAACCAACTTAAATGGTTTTTGGTTTCCGAGGAGACTTAATCCGTCGTTTTCACTAAATAGAAAAATAGGACTCCTGATTACTTCTCCGATTAGCGAAAATCCTCTTGTAGATAAAAATTTCCAGTTTGAAGCCAACAGCGAGTAGTAAAGAAGCAGTTCTTGGCAAAAGAGAGGGGGAAAAAAGGTCTTCCCATAATTCCGGCTTATTCCCCCAATGCCGATCTCTAATTAGAGCCAAACACACGAAATTTTAAGCAGAAGGGTTAAAACAAAGGAAAGGGATTAATTCTCGGAAATGAAAATCAGTCGAGAAGAAAGAGATTATTCGCCAGGGTCAAATGAAAAAATTGGAGCGATAAAACCGAAAAGAGAGCTCGACGTTCTGAATGTTCTGCTTAGATTATATAATGTGAGAGTTTATCGGTGTTGTTTTTCCTTACGGTTTAAAAGATAAACAGGGGCTGAAATCTTGTTTCAATTGCCGAACCGTACTGCTATATGCAAACAAGATTTTGGGCTAGAATAGCTGAGATGACGACGCCAATCAATTTAAAACATATTATCTTGCCAAAAATATCGGAATACGTATAAAACTAAATTCTACATGTATAATAAGGCTCAATGGCCGAGAGGGTTAAGGCGCAGGTCTTTCTGCTTTGGAATCCAGTGAGTCGCGGGTTCGATTCCCGCCGAAGGCATGGATGTTTGTATTGTCCCTTTCATTATCACCCTTTCATTCAGCATTTTAGGGCCGATCACCCGATATGTGGTTTCATTTCGATTACGAGAAGAATCAAAGATAGTATCATCAATCATAATAAGGCACCGAGCTACAGCTATCAGTCTTATTCGTCTAGAAAAATTCCCAACTTAGACGCTTGGGCGAAATGGACGGGTACGATTTGACTTTTTAACTCGTTCTGCAAGTGATTTTTTGAGTTGAGGTCGGGACTTTGCGAAGACCATTCAATTCTTCCATGCCCAATTTCATCGAATCATCTAGTTAGTGATCTGATAGACAGTTTGACTAAATTAAACTACTGCCACTGCGCAGCGCAGAATAATCTATAATATTCAAATAAATCTCCTGAATCCATTTTTTCCACTCATAAACCAAGGACCAAGGCCATTACATGACAAGAGATATTGCCCCAGACCACAACGCTACCGCCACCAAATTTGACAGTTGGCAAAATACAATGAGGCAGGCAGCATTTGCCGGCATTCTCGTACCCATGTGAGACCATTACACTGCCAAAGATTCCTCGCTCTGCAACACGTTTTCGTTTCTCTGTAGTCTATTTGGAATCTGCTTTGCGCACTTTTATCTCCGTTGAGCATTTTTTGTCGTAATCTTAGACTTATGGGTAGCAGCCTTTCCATGTGTGTCCATATTTGTTTCAATTCCCGCCAGTCCTGGTGCTAACGAGGGTTCCTGATGGTTTCCAAATTTCATACTGATTTTGCCATCATTAGTAAACCGATTATCCTCTACAGTCATCTACAGCAGTCTCCAATCTGTCAGTGAATTTGAGATCTACCACTGTACCTGTTTTACATTTGTTGCCCCTTCAAGCTTCCACTATACGGTGAATTTGGATAGGTTCAACAGACCCAAGATCTCACGAACTGACTTCCCTCTTACAAAATTGTTGAGTTAGTCTATACGTCCCAATTTTGTGATAGCTGACCTTGATTGATGGTTTTCAAGCTCTACTTATGGCAATTATTGCTTCAAGCTGTCAGCAACGTTATGATCAGAACTTTAGCATGGTAGCGTATAAATTTAGAAAAGTAAATAAAAAGGAAAAAAATCTAAAATTTTGGAGAAAAATGCTAGAAATGACGTTTTTGGCTGTTAAAATCTCTTACGCGCCTTTTAATGTAAACTGCTTACTGTTATCAAGAAATTTTGTTTTTTAAATAATCTATACAGTATTATAAATTTATAAAACACCCCGCTATTCTTTGTAATAAAGCTTATTTTATTTTAATTATAGGACGAAGTTTAATAAAAAAAATATTTGGTTCTCGAAATTAAAAGCCACTTCGAATGCGGAACACCGGCTGAAACCCAATGAGATTTCGAGAGATTCCTTATTAATTTTTGGGACTCTGAAGATTCTTTTCTTTTTCCCCTTCCTTCTACACCCCCTTCCCCTCCCCCATCTTCTCCTCAGCGTCAGGAGTTTTAATCTCGCATTGCCCGAGGAATTAAAATGGAAAACTCCCTCAATTCTCTCGCCATCTGAACGTGGAGAGCTAGCTATGTTCAGAATGGATGGATGTCATTACAGGCTGTTTGGTGCTTCTTTTTTTTTCTTTCTCTCTCTTTTAAATTCGGAGTCAAAAGGAACCCATACAGCGAGATTCCTTCTCGTCCGTTGGTGTTTGTAGAGCTGAAACGACATCCTAAACCCTTCACCGTCTCTCGTTGAAAATTTCTGAAATAGAACCCAACATTCCAAATTGAAAGTTTTTTTTTTCCCTCACGACGGAAAGAATTCATTGCAGAGCTTTTGAATTTGGAGATCTTTCAATTAGATTCATAATATTTAGAAGTCTTTAATCTTATTAAGCTTATCAAATCGCTCAGCGACGAGTGAAATCTACGCATGCGTAAGGTAGAGTCCCGTTCCTGTCATCTTTTAAGTGAGACCCAGAAATTTAATCCTTTCACGATGAAAGGTATCGCCCCACGTCGGTTTCCAGTCCACGCGGTATCTTAATTAGTGGGCTTGGAGAAACAGGCAGTAAAGATGAGAAGTTTAACTGACCAAATTCATATTTTATAATGTAATTGGACCATTAATATAATCTTAAAATTCTTATAAAGTAATTCTTATTTTCTAATTATTATCTTGGATCAACTTAGTATCACGTTGTATAAAAAGAAATCAATTGGAGAGAAAAGACAGATTATTAAGTTTGTCATGTTCCGTTTTATTAATGTGGAAACTCATATAGAAGACAACTTCTAGATTAAGTAAGAACAGTGATTCCATGTATTAGTCGAAGCAAAAAGTTCCTTATCGAAAATGTCGAAAACTCAAAATTGGGGGTGTAAAAAAAAAAATCGTATCGTTACGTCATTTATGAACTTTCCGCACCAGTTCATTAAATTCAAAGGGGTGAGGAAATTCTAAAAACAATGTAGTAAAACGATGAGGGAAATGGACGTTTTCACGGTGCAGACAAATTTTTAGGTAAATGGATTTAATTCTCAAATGGCGAATGTAGAAGAAAAGAAGAACGAGACAGAAAACCTTGGAATAAAACAAACATGGATTAATTCTCAGTAAACCATCATTTAAAACTAGACACCTCGGAAGGTGTGTTGTACGTGATTTACACTATAAAAACGCCCACAAGGTTATGGAACTCTTATATGTCGTAACCACAGAGTAAGTGGTCGTAACAATTGAATCTGACTTCGTTTACCCATTTCTTTTTTGAAGTGGTGTAGTCATAGACTCACGTCAGCGGCCTGAGCGTATGTGCCATAGTATTAAGTTTAGCCTACCAAAATGAATGAGAGTGGAAAGACATTATTACGGCAGTAATAGAGTAGACAATCGGACCAATATCATATGAAATTTACATCTTTCAGAATATATAACTAAAGTATGCAAATATTTCACATACGCATTTGAAATTGCTTTGCAAATAATAAACTTCAAACATGCTTGCGTAACAATTTGAAATCTGCTAATGCCAAACTTGTTTGGGGGCTTTGAAACAGATGGGCGAATATATCAGGCGTTGGTCGACGACATCTATAAGCTATTATTACGGTAAAGAGTATCAGCAATAGATATTAGACTGTATAGAGTGTGTTCACCATCAAACGTGTCTAGTTTCAAATGACAAGTCTGATAAAATCTTGTCTGATAAGCGACAAGAATGAATTCAGGATTTAATCAGCTTACTTGCGATACATATACAGATGTTGCTGAGCACGAATATGACTAAAATAGCTGAATTGGCTACGTTTTCTTAGTAATATGTACGGTCCATTCTTATCCATGGCTTTTACCAAGTTTGTTACAAGGCCGAGCTTGATGTGTAAAAGAGGAATGACGATTTTGTGTGGTTTTTGCCAATGATGGGTGCTGTATATTTGTTTCTCCAGGATTGAAAGATGCTCTCGGAGGCCAGTCTTTCTCGATATATTGCAAATCTATTGCTTTGCTGCCCCATACACAAAGGTAGTAGCAGTACTTTGTATATCCTTTCGCACACCATTCAACAGAGACACATTATATTCAGGTGAGCACCGATCTGCCAGCTATATTTGCTGTAGTCAATCTTCTCCAATAGCACCTATACAATGGACAATATGTCATTATCTCTGCAACGCAGCCAATCAACGTTTTTCAACGTGAATTCGATTCAGCACTTAGAAGCAATTTCATTGTTGCCCAATGTTATGAAAAGACAATTTGTTTACGTGACAACGGAATCTCATGCTAGCCTTCTGGCTTCTTGGCTTTGTTTTCTTGTTAATTGAGGTTAAGTGCCGCTTTGAGCCTGTCCTCTATGTCAATTGTTCGAAAAAGGAATGTCTGGGTACATAAAAAACTGGCATCAAAACGGTTTTATACTCATTTTTTAAGGGATCATGGTGATCATGCGGCCCAAGTTGTATGTTGACAGGATTTTTATATCTAACAAGTGGTTCTTCAAAGAATGTATTAGAATGTGCCCTAGGAAAAAAGAGACCCAGATCCTCTACAGGACACTTAAATTAACAAATGTTTAGAAGTTTATTTAATTTAGAAATTATAAAATACGATGTTAGGAGTTCAAATTGCGCTATTAGCTCATAATTCACGCACGCCCTTTAGCATTAATAGATTCTCGAATTTGTACTTAAACATGTTTGCTTATTTACCTGCAAGGCACATACATTTGCGAATGGGAAATATTTGCATTCTTTAGTTATATGATTCTGAAAGATGTAAATTTCAGATGATAATGAATGTGCTAACTTGAAAACATTTACGTTTCACATGTAGATGGAGAACATTTCATTTTCATGATTGTCCATCTATTTGATGCGCTGTTTTGCAATTTTTTTGCTCCAAACTGAATATCTCAGAAAGAGAAGAGATTTCAACCCAAAGTCAAGTTTTTTTTACGAATATTTTCTATAGATAAAAAATCCTTAGATAACATCTATTCAAATTTGTATAGACTATTTGTTTTCGGCTGACTCTGTATATAGCCTTGTAGATAGTATAGGGAATGCAGTGAATGTGCTGCAGTCATACCCACTTAAATGACATTTAAGTATCAGTGAGTCTAGAGGTCTTAACCTGCGCTTCATGATCTCCGATGTTTATCCAAAATGTATTTTCTTTCGGATCCTTAAATATTTTTTGTACAAATTCAGATTGGTTGGTCAAAAAGTTTTTCTAGGGCGGCTGCAAGCTTTGCTAAATAAATTTCTTTTCTTCACAGCATTTACAATATATGAGGGTCTTTAACAGAACTTAAATGGCTTGAATAAGAATTTAATTTCTCTCATAATTGGCAGAACATAAATAATTTCGAGCAAAGGCCGGTCGTAACAAAGTGCTACTCGTTAAAAATTCATGAAGGAAAAAAAGTTGAGAATTAATGAAATAGAATTTATAGGATTGAATAAGTTTATATTTAATGCTTTCAAATCCTGTGGAGACGTATAATGAATAACTGTAAAAATTTTATAAAATCGGATCGGCTTATTCATTAGGGAATTGTCGACCGCCATATCTTTAATCGGCTTAGAAGCTTGCAGTGTTTGAAGCCATAGGCGAAAATTGGTTATTGCAGCAATTGGCTTCCTGCTTCTAGAAGCCATCTGAACGTTATAGAGTTCATTATCCACTGTACTTAAATAAAAATTGCACATACAGGTGCGGGCATTCCATCTTTTCAAGTGTTTGAATGTTTCAAATAAATTATGGTTATCTTTCAAGTCCTTTTAAGAATCTTCTGTTCTTATATTATCAAATTTCATAAACGCAGATAATAGCAACTGACATTACTGGTATAAATACAAATGGTAAAGACGAATGTAATCGAAGCACTTAGTGACATATGTCTTATTGCTAAGGCTTTGATTTGAGATATGGGTCCAATAACAAAGCGATGCCGTTTCCGCACGGGTTTCTGCAATTCCAATTTGCGCTGTATTTTGCTTGCTTTTGCCGCCATCCACGTTCATCAGATGATGCAATTCAGTCTTTCGCGTTGAACTTTGAACACCAAACTGACCATCTATTAAACAGTACCATTTAAGGAAATTGAAAACTGAAATGACTATCACAAAAGTGATTTTTTTTTGGTTTGGTTAATTATAATATCATATTTAATTTTAATTTAATTTAATTCTAAGATAAGAGCATCCCGTAAGGGATATGCGTCCAGAAAAGAAATTACGTTTGGATCGCATCATGGTTAAATGCGTATTTACTAATTTACGAGTAATGGTGGTTAACGCATTTTGGTATGCATATGCGGTGTAAAAATGGAAGATTTTACTGAGTAACACATTGATAATGTGAGGAAGTACATTTCTGACCCTATGAAAGGATCTACTGGTCGGAGACTTGTTTAACCAACTAACAATAAAGTAGGATGGAAGATTGGAGTTGGTTAGTGTGCCATATATCTCTTTCAGTTTGTGGTTTTTATAATCGACAATAATGGTGGCAACTGAAGCTTCATATAAACGTCGCTCTTGGAGTAATAAGCAGCAGAAATATTGGGCAAGGTAATTCGAATTACGGCGTTGTAGGCAACCTCTCTGCAAAAAAGTAATCAGGAATTTTGATGCCAAATACAATATAATTCCATATTCCAATTTGGTAATCATTAGAATTACAATTAGAAGTTACCTTATTTGAATGAACCTGCGATATAAACATATAACTTCCTTAACCTAATGTAAAAATATTTAAATAAAAATTTAAAAATAAAATTAATTATAAAATAATAATGTTGATGAAAAATCACATTTTTGGATTAGATTATATCCAACTTTTAAGATCTAGATGATCTCCAGTTGATGTCCAAATTGATGTTTTTCATTGGGCAGTCTTTTGTCTCTTCCTTAAGATTCGTTACTTTTACTCATTCAAGATCATGCCATTCAATGTATACCATTTTTTGAGTGTAATTATATCTTCTTGACTTTTATCTTTTGTGAAAGATTTCTTAAAGAAGCTTGATAGCAAGGTGCACGCAAAAGCATATAGCAATTTGAACAGTTCTTTTTTTCGGCTGATGCCCGAGGACGCGGGTTCGACCCCGGCCGAGGACGACGAGGATTTTTTCATGGGGAAAATCCTGAGATCACGCATTTCTTTCGGAAGGGAAGTAAAGCCGTTGGCCCCGTGTATTCATTTGCCGGCTGCACGTTAAAGAACCCTTGCGAGGCAAACTTTGCGGCCCCTATAACGCCGTCCTGAAATGACCATGGCAGTTGAAAAGGACGTTAATACCAAACAAACCAAACTAAACCTTTTATTCGGTGAATTGGCCGCGGAGGTCCGCGGGACCAACTTCTCCAATCGCGGCCGCCACGTTCTCCCGATCTCTTCCCATGTGATTTCTTCCTTTGGGATCTTGTCAAAGACCATGTTTACGCGCCGCCACTATCGACCAGTCTGCCTGAATTGCAACACTGGAAATGTTTACGCGAATGCGAGGAACTGGACTACCAAATGGATGTGTCCCCTGTCATCATTGGAAAGCATATGGTTCATTTCCAATGTAAGTTGCATAAATTTGGACAATTCTTCTTTCGTCCAATGTAAACTTTGTCCTCATACCCCATTGCTATCAAAAATAAACGAAATTGTTCAAACTGCGATATTCATTTGCAAATTATGTTATATTCATTTATCATTGCATATTCTACTCTTACGTCTCTCTTACGCTTTCTTTAAGATGTTGAAATTTTTGTTTTAAATATAATGGGAAGCTATAGAAAACCAATATTTGAAAGTACAAACTTAAAAAATCTTCTGCGTTCATTAAGTATAAGAAAAAGATACAAGTGAAGTTTTGTGTAGGTAGAAAGATAAGAAAAAAATTTGGGCAATGAGCACAGAAATAATCGGCGCAGCGGATTTTGTACTTGCGCTCACACAGGCGAGCTTTTTCAACTGAATTCGGATAATGAAAAAAATGAATGTAATTTCTTTGAAATGTGTAATTACTGAAGATGTAATTCCTCCTTTACAACATGTTTAACGAATCTCTTGAATTATGAATTATATGCGAAATTAATTCTTCTCTAGACTTTCCAGAAGGCACGTGTAAAAATTTGCGCAACAAAATGTTTATTAATAATCTAGCGAGGCAGAAAATAACAAATGGAGCAACTTTTTAAAAAATGTTGCAGTTCACGTAATTTAGTAAAATGACATGAAGGGGAGGAGCCCATGACCCTTCAAGAAAAGTTCCATTTCAAACACGAATCACTTAATCGTCGTAGTAGTCGGTGGCGGATGTTTCCCTTTGAGGTGAGAGCAAATTATTTATTGTTAATAAGTCTTAGAACCTCCTCCCACCAATTAATTGTTTACCCATTTGTAGCACAAAAGCTAATAAAAGATTTCGCGTCTGACAAAAGAAGGGACCTCCCGCCACGTTTTCTCATTCATTTCGCAAGAGAATTACTTTTCGGGGAGAAAGGGGGAAAAGTTATTTCTCTCTCTCTTCTCTCTTTGCTTTCTTTTTCCTCTTCGCCTAGTTGATGGTGGGCGGATTTGGAAGGAGGGGCACCACACCTTTTTGGCAGTTTGCCCACTTCCTCTGAAGACAATAAAAGGCAGCGCCCCTCTTTCTCTCTTTTTCTTTGCTCTTTCCAAGTTCAAATGGTGGCTCTTTAAAAACCCATTTCATTTTACATCGTAATTTCAAGGGTTCATTAACAATCGTCTCTTATCACAGATCGTTGGAGAAATGCGCTGAAATTCGTGAGAATGAAATTCATTCTCTGCCAACGATTAGATCAGAAACAGCTGGAAATCACGTGACACAACATGTTGAAGAAGGTGAAGGAAACGTTTGAATATTAATAAAAACAGAGACGTTGTTTCGAAATCTTCACGGAAGTTATTGCGTATAAATGCTGAAGCGCTACTTGTTTTTGAAGTGCTTCTTCCATTCAGTTTTAAACTTTAATGTGTAAGTGCTGCCTTGAAGTGAAATATTTTCTCCTTTCGTTAAGTTATTTCTCAATATTTTGCATTTCGATTTAGTTCTTCACTTTACGCGATTTTTTTTTCTATCTTTCTTGTGATCCCTATTGTAAGGAAAACTAAAAGTAAAAGGATGTTCTAAGTAGGATTTTTACACAATTCTCTGTTAAAGCATAAAATATGAAATTATCAGACGATTGGTCTTTTATTATACAGGGTGATCTTAATATAGATGATCAAAATCAAGGATTGGAATGAGCTCGTCATAAGAATGTTCCCATAAACGTCATAAGAAACGGAGTTGTACTTTTGACCGTATGTACTCGGAGTTGTACTTTTCTAATGTGTTCAATAAGCAGCTTAATCGAGTGATCTGTTCTAACAATTGAAAGCTAATGGTTCTTGTTTATGTAATTTCAATCAATAATGCAGAGGAGTTACGCGATCAACCGTTGTGAAATACGCCAGAAATCTTTAAGCCTTACGGTGGGCGTTTTTAACAACTTTTATAAATAAAAAAAAATTGTTAAAAAAATTTCTGAGTTTGTTTAAAGTTTTCCTCTCATGGTTTCCATTTTTCTGAATCCATCGTGACTCCTGAATTAATCATTCAACTTCTGAAGGACGCATTTTTGGGAATTTTTTTTCATCCTTATGAGCCCAAACCAGTTCCTGATTTTTACCAACTATTTCAGGAACAGGCTGTATATCTGTAATAAAGTAACGCTGTCATTTGCATGATCATCTGTTTGAATGTCTTAAGATAAACTAGTCCGTTGCGTGTGAACTCTGCAAGCCGTGTGGCATGGCTGGAAATCAACTGAGATCCTTCTCGTTTCCTCCAAGTACTGTTCGATATCGCGAAAGGAAGTTTGGAAAATCTTGGACGGATTTCTAGGATGGACAGACTGAAACTTGTAAATGTTAGTGTATGATTTTTATCTGAATCCTGAAGTCACTGATATTGAGGGAAAAAGTGGAAAGAAATATTCCACCATCTGGATCATTTCCATTTTTTCCATTACCGTATGCTTGGAGCTTTAATCCAGTACTTGCGAGGAATCGAGTGAAGCTACTTTAATTTCTTGAAGCCACTCTTTGATCAAACAGGCTGGGTGATTCAAATCTTTAATTGCGCGAATTTTTTTCATTAATTAATTACGATAGATAAGATTATTGAAATTAAAAAAGTCGCTATTTATTACAGTGGTTTGTTACCGATGTTTGTTTAGGTAAATTGAAAAAATTCGCAATAGTTTATTATCAGCAGTGTTTAAGTGTTTTTATATGAGCTTCTTTGCTTCTGGGTACATTACTTGAGAGTTGACTTCAGTTTTTATAACAGTAAATAATTCCCGTCAAATAAGAGTTTGTTTGAGTGTTTTTATTAGAAAGCAATTTTTGGTGAGTTGCGTAATCGTATTTTCAATATGGAATTGAAACGTAATCGTATCAAATCTTAATCCCAGAATTTTTTATTGATCTATCTGCTTCATCCTGCTATGTGAAATACAAAAAATGAATAATTTACCTTTTATTCATTTTCATTAATCTGGCTGCATATATATATATAATAGGAATGTAAAATTAAAATGTGTCAAACATGAGTCGTGTAAGAGTTAGGTCGCTTTAAAACAGGAACTTTGTTAGTGTAATTATGTAATGACATCATCCTTTTGAAGGGTTGTAATTGGATGAACTTTGGTCGGCGGCTGGTGATGACACATCAAGTGACGCTTGTCACGTGGTGTCGAGTTATTTGTAGCAATGTCAGGTTTAACAAATGCTGAGATGGCAGATTGCACATGGTGTATGGAGCTGTTAATGGAAACGCAAGAGAAGCAGCAAGGCTTTACAGACAGCGGTTTCCTAGCAGACATGTCCCAAACCACCAAACATTTACAAGTTTAGACCGATGTTTGAGAGAAATTGGGACTTTTATTGTTAGAAGACATGATGATGGTAGGGGAAGAACGTCGCGCACTTCCGAAGTAGAAGAAGAGATCCTACTCAAAACTGTATTTACTCAAAACCGCTATGAATTTGGATACGGGTTTAATAGGCATTCCTATCTTATATCTATGTATCAAATGTATATACGAAGTTTGTCCAACGAATTCTAAACACCCTGTATATGTTGCAGTGCCGAAGCATGTTTCTGTTTGGTACAGTGACACATAAACATGTTATCCTTTACCAAAGCTCTGAGTGATAATCCTTTATCCATGAATTGATACAGTGGATTGATATGCGTAAAACATCTCTCTTAAAGATGAACCCTGCACAATGCCCCTATTAGTAGTCTTTAATTGATTCATGCCTATTTGCATCAAGTTAGTCCGATTGATGTGGTAGTCCTTTATCAAGCATTATAACCATTTCGGTACATTAAAATGACGGAGCTCTTCAAATAGCTGTTTTCGTGATTTTATGACCGGAATCTTTTAATGAGGGGGTTTGAAAATAAAAGAAACTGCTTACGAATTTGTTTCTTTTAGCTGGCAATTTGATTCTGAACAATGTACTGTTCTTTTTTTTTTTTTTTTTCAAAATTTAATTAAGCCTCAGTAAACGAGTCTCTGGTGCGTCGGTCGTTTGAAGTCAAATGATTTAATAGCCTTTTAACTAGACGTTATTACCGAAAAGCCTAAAAATGACGCCTTATCGTTCCCATATTTCCTCGTAATGTTTTTTTCATTTAATTAAATGCTTGAGTCTGAATGTGTTTCGATTCAATTAATGATCTGGCGTAATTTCTTCTTGCGAGAAAGCATCACAGAATCTTATGTTTGCTAATGAGGAGGAATGGAAAAGCGCGCAAAGATTGTATGTATTGCGCCAACGCTTTCAGATAATAATAGAATGACGAAACGAACCTAATGCGAAATAGCTAAGGTGGTTGCGACCGAATAATGGAACGTAAATCGATTTAGATAAGCGTTGTGATTTATATTTATCTTTACCAATTATCAGTTGCAGCTGGCATTTTAATGTTAAATTTATCATTCGAATGTATTCATTTCATTCTGTGAGGTCGTTTAAAGTCGTTGTTTCAAAGAAAGAATACTATTAATTAAATTGGCGTTGTTGTTTGTTGGAGGGGGGAGGGGCGCAATGACGAGGAGTAAATTATTAATAGTTTCAAGTCCCTCCATTATGTTGGCCGCCTTAATAGAAACGCCGTTTAAAGGCTCCATGTCCATTTCTGCGAAAACCAATCGGTGCCAAGTGTGTATGTGTGTGTCGCCAATAGAAGGAACATTAATTGGATACAGTCAGCCAAGTAAAAAGATCATCAATAACCTCCTTTTGGCTTTCATCGCTCGTGTAACAGAGTCCATGTTTGAATCGATTGCTCTGGCCATGCGACGTCTTACAAGTCACCGCCCGTCGAGAATCGCCGCTCAAGTTTCTTTCCCCCCCTCCCCCCTCAGCCTCCTTGTCCATCCGTCCTTCCGTTCGCTTCCCATCCATCTAGTCTCAATGTTTGGCTTGGCTTGCAGCGTTAAAACGGTATTCAGAATCTCTTAATGTTTACTCCAACATATGCAAATACTGTCTTTTCCTAAAAGTTACATTGTCGATGATGCATGTTAAAGTTTTCATGCATATTAGCTGTAACTTCAGAAGAGTCGGACGACGCAATTAGTTCCAGAATGTAGAGTATTTGAAAATGAATGCTTATTAAAAAATAAAAATACGCCCATATGTGTATAAATTAAAGGAATCAGAGCATTTGTGTTGGCTGGTTAAGAGACTCGACATGAGTTTACGCGAATTCACTTTAACGCGGTTGAAAAAATTTTTAAATTTTAACTAATAAACTAGATACTAGATGTTACGACACTTTTTAAAATTTAAAGGTTAAACATATTATAATACACTGAGTGAGTATATTATTATGACCACCTGACATGTTTATGCAAATGCGCGCACGGACGTCGCCACAATGTTGCTAGCGGGCCGGACTAATATAAAAAGGGAAGCTGAGTGTCGTCGACAACAGTAGACGTGTTCCATTCTTCAACTATGGCTAAACGACGCGATTTAACAGCCTTCGAACGCCGGATGATTGTAGGTGCTCTGAGCTATGGAGCGAGTATCAGCGAAACAGCACCATTCGTGGGGTGCTCAAGAGCAGCCGTCGTTAAAGTATTTAAAGACTGGACGGTTAGCCGGAAGACGGGGTCTGAACGTTCGCGTTGTGGCCGCCCGCGGATGGTGGATGATCGGACAGAACGGAGACTGTCACGACTGGTAAAGGATAACAGAAGGGCAACTGTGCATCAAATCACTGCTGACCTTAATCAGGGGTCCTCCAAAACGGTCTCTGAATGCACTGTCCGCCGCACAGTGCATCGCATGGGATACAGAAGCCGAAGACCTGTCCGCACACCTTTGCTGTCTGTAGCTAACAAGCGGAAACAACTCCAATTCGCTCAGGAGCACAAGGACTGGACTATCGAGCAGTGCAGACAAATCATGTGGTCTGACGAGTCACGATTCCAGTTACATCATGCAGACGGCCGTGTGATAATCTGGAGGAAACGGCACGAAAGCATGGACCCCGCATGCATGAGTACAACCCTTCAGGCCGGTGCAGGCAATGTTATAGTCTGGGGAATGTTTTCCTGGCATGCGTTGGGTCCGTTAATACGTGTTGAACAACGTCTGGATGGCACAGTATACCTCCGTATCGTCGCCGATCAAGTCCACCCTGTCATGTTGATGGCGTACCCCAATGGAGATGGCTACTTCCAGCAAGACAATGCGCCATGCCACAGAGCTCGTATTGTGCAGGCGTGGTTCCAGGAACATGAGGGGGTCTTTACCTTACTTCGGTGGCCCACACAATCCCTAGATCTCACTCCAATTAAGCATTTGTGGGACGAAGTCGAACGAACCATCAGACGGCTGGATCCACCACCGTCCAATCTAGCACAACTAGACAGTGCTATCCATCAGGCATGGTGTCAGATTCCTCCCACCATCTTCCAACATCTCGTGGAATCAATGCCACGAAGAATCACCGCAGTATTAAAGGCAAAAGGTGGCCCAACGACAGGGTGCTCATAATAATATGCTCATTCAGTGTAAATTAACTTTATGTACTTCTATACATTCCACTGTACACATGTTGTATAAACAATGAATTATACAAATTCAGGACTTCCCAGAGCTAGGCATGAATTTTGTCTGGAAAAATCTTGGCCAAATTGTTTGGTTCCAGTTTATTATAAACTGCTGACGACGACGTTGCACAACAAGAGGTTGGTACAAAGAGAACTATTCAAAGGTAAAGGATTTAGTGATTTCAGTATTCTGATGCTGAAGAATTTATAAAATCACACGACGCTGAATTGACAACTAGAATGAAGAAAGAGCACAAGAACATCATGGAAAAAGAAGCACCGTACCTGTTTACAACCCAAAACATTAAGGATTCCATGTCTATGAATTTAAATAAAAGTTATTGATTTTATTGAAAGCATAGATCCGGATAGCGAAAGAACTGGTTTAATCTGCAGAAGATTAAAAACCTTAGATTACACCTTAAGAACTCGGGTAGAGAAAGGAAACGGGCTGACAAGCAACAGATAGTCATAACAGTAGAAGATTTATCTAGCGAAAGTGAGAATAGTTTACGCACAGAATAACATTTATAAAAAAATTTTTGTTAAGGACTTTTCTACCCAGAAAGAGTGAAATACAGCGTGATGCCCAAGCCCTTCCGGGATTTAGAATTTATTACTCATGGGCCAGTCACTGGATATAATAAATATTTGATATATTCTCCACTGGTGATTCGACAAACTTCAATCTGTAATCTAGCTCATATCACACTCGTGCTGACATGTCCGCGTCGATGGTAGGAACTGTATTCGTGAATCTTTAATGAAGCTTAGGGAAATTTGTTAGTAAAAGAGGCACATAAATCTTAACTTTACAAGACCTCAAATAACTAAAAGTGATTCTTGGAATCAGCTGTTAAGAAATGAAGCAGAACTTTTCTTGTAAATCTTCTTCTTCTATATAAAGAAGGGTGTTTGTTTGTGGGTTTGTGGGTTTGTTTGTGGGTTTGTTTGTTTTTTTATACAAATCTACAGTTTTATTCCGATCTTGATGAAATTTTGCATACTTGACCTTCAAACCATGAGGAAGGTCACTGTCTACCTCAGATTTCGGAAAAATAACAATTATCGATAAAAAATCGATATTCATGGTTATGGAAGGGCATATTAATTAGAAATATCTCATGACCAACAATGAAAGGAAAAGTTTGTGCAACAATAGGCCCGTCGTGTTCGCATCAACAATGGTCTCAATGCGCAATTCACCAATAACAATGAGCACAAAATTATTCAAAGAATTATAACAATGAACATAAAATGATGATGCAATGACAGAACATTCGTTTCCAAGAATTATTGACAATGAACAGGAAATGGATATAATAGACGATATAGATAGGATAGTCTCTCTCGATGAGGCAAAGAAGGTACACGTGTCTTCCTTCAGCTCCCTAACAAGCGTTCAGACGATTGGGAAAAGTGTGTGTGTTTCTTTGTGTATGTGTGAGTGTGTTTACCTGCAAGCGTAATTATCCCGGGCAACGCCGGGTCCTTTGCTAGTATCTCTTCTCTTCTCTCTATATATAAAGAAGGATGTTTGTGGGTGGGTTTGTTTTTTATACAAATCTACAGTTTTATTCTGATCTTGAAGAAATTTCGCATACTTGATCTTCAAAGCATGAGGAAGGTCATTGTCTACCTCAGATTTCGGAAAAATAAAAATTATCGATAAAAAAATCGATATTTATGGTCAAGGCAGGGCATATTAATGAGAAATATTTCATGACCAACAATGCAAGGCAAAGTTTGTGCAACAATATGTATCAACAATGGTATCAACACGCAATTCCCAAACACTCTGCACGGACCAACAATATATTTTTCATGACCAACAATGCAAGGAAAAGTTTGTGCAACAATAGTTATCAACAATGGTGTCAACACGCTGTGCACCAACACTATGCAGGGATCAACAATATATATCTCATGACTAACAATTAAAGGCAAAGTTTGTGCAACAATAGGCCCGTCGTGTTCGCATCAACAATGGTATCAACGCGCAATTCGTCAATAACAATGAGCACAAAATGATGATGCAATGATAAAGCAATCCTTTCCAAGAATTATAACAATGAACATAAAATGATGCAATATGGATAATTTTCAATTTGTAACAATGCTTAGAATTCCTGTTATACAGACTTTTCTTAGAAAAGAGAGATCTTAGTACTTAACAATTTCTTGAAAATCTTTAAAAATGAACAATAACTGGAGATAATGGAGAGTTAGCAGACTATTGAGAAAGAGTGGACAGACGACAGAGGAAGCACTCCTTATACTCCGTGCTGTATTGAGCAAATGGGAAGCAAGTAAATAGAAGAATCGGCGACCGCTAGACTAAGCAAAGTGATGAATGGCCAAGTTTTGCTTCAACACATCGAGAGAAGAGTGGAAATTGCAACAACATCAAGTGTACATCTGAAGTAAGATTACGGAGTAAGAAATTATTTAGACTAGCATTGGCATCTAATTTTTCTAATTTTCATTAAGAATTTTTACTGTATTAATTCTAAGCATTTTCATTTGTTTATTTTTAAGATATTGCAAAATTTAATTTAATTTTTTGAGATTGTTCTGTTTATCTACAAGCGTAATTATCCTGGGCAACGCCGGGTACCTTTGCTAGTAATGCTATAAAAAGCAATTATTTTTAATTTTCGGTTAAAAAATATTTCAAATGTTTCTTAGATTATCATTCTAATTCCATAGCATTTTAGCACTAAATATATAAAATATTTTATGAAAGTTTTAAATTTCATAAAACTGGCTTGAAGCTCGCATTCTTTTATTTCATCGAAGCAGCGAAAAAATTTAATGTACCGAATATCCTGGATGCCTGAAAAATTTGCAGACATGTCATATTAGCTTCGTGAGTTCATTTCTCCCATCAAATAAGTGCGCGTTAGTTTTTGAAAACAAGTGAAAAATCTAATTAAAAAATTCTAAACAATCGATGCAAGCTAAACTTAGAGGGAGGGGGGTAAAAAGTAAAGAAACGAAGAAGGGCTTGGTGGTGACAAGAGAGGTTCTGTGCAAATTGGCTCCATTTGGAAGGTACCGTGCTGGGCGTTCCACTTCGCTTCTTGTAAAATCCAGAGATTCCAGTGGAGTCGTTGTTCGAATCAAAAGGAAACAATGCCTTTCATGTCTGTTGCAGAGCTTTCGGTTTAGAAAGTGGGAAAAAAAGGGCAGCGTAAAAACGAAATCTTTCTGACGACTAATGGTGGACGCAGATGTACGTGACAAGTATTCAAACTCGGTTATACCTCCGAGGAATTGTTAACAAACAGCCTCCCTTCGATCGTCGTTACGTTTTAAGCGCATTCCTTGACCCTGCGGGTTTAAGGATATGCATACCCTGTTGATCTTATTTTTTAATTTAAAAGTTACTTCTATTGAAGCTTAAATTATCTTTAATTTGAGGTCTGTGATGTTTTGTATTTCGCTGTATTCGTTCCCTCTTCTCAAGCTACGTCCTGCGTACATATTTTTATATTTGGCAAACAAAGGTGATCTTCATATACAAATGTCATAAAAAGCAATATTCAGTTCTCCTTCCATATTCTTAGGTTCGGCATTCGCAAATTTTCTATCGGCAATAAAATAGGAATCTTTTGTGCTCATTGTCGAAAATCGCATAATTTGAAAATGTAAACAATATTAAGATAATCCTTAGTAAGTCATAAATGGTCCAAATAAGTTTCAATAATTCTGTTTTGCAATTTATTATCATGAATATATAAACAATTAATATAAAAGATTACTGATTTATAAAAGGAGGTGAAATTGACCTTATAAGAGTGAGTTTCTATCATATACTTAATAATTTCCTATACTTTATTTCCTTCCCATCCAGGATATGGCTTTGCAATATAATACAAATTTAAAGATACTGCACAGTATTATTTGCACTATCGGTTTAGACAGGAGGACTCTAAAGTTATCCTCAAATTAAATGGTATTAGCTAGGTGATGCGACCCTAATTCCCGCGAATAAGAAGGCCCCACTTATATAAAGGGTATTTGATTTTCAGGAAATGCACATGAACGGTCATATAATACATGATAACAATTATAGCCTACTTATAAACGAAAGGATGGGTGATCTCGAAGAGAAAACGTTCTGCACACATTCAACACGCATATACATTTGAAAGTATTCCAGGAAGGTTTGTTGATTTGGTTAAATTGAATGTTCTCATTCGACAATGGAATTTCTTGGAAGTCATTCTGAGAGTAATAGATTACCGTGGACAGTAAGGAAGCGATTGGTGATTACAGCAGTACATTCCTATTTTATAATGGTAGTCTTATTAAGTATAAGAGCTCTACACACACCCCACAAAAACGATGGGTCACCTTGTCGGCATGTTGTAATTGAAACCACGATTCGTCTTATCGATGAAAGTTGTCATGCTACCGTTTCCAGCGTTCACGAACATTTCTGATTATTAACCTGCTGTTAGCATAAGTGCTTGATGAGAACGTTGGTTGCCATAGCCTAATTGTCTTTTGGCAAACCAAATGGATTTTGCATAGATGTATGGAATCAGAAATTTTTAAAAACTCAACGGAAATATTTTGTATTAAAAGCCGAACTTCGTTTTTAAAAGGACCTTTAAATTCCAAGTTTTCTTCAAATTTTCTCCATTCTTATCCTGTGCTTTGAAAAGGCAGTTTAAATGCTGCCAGGTGACTGGTTGTTTTTCTCTCATCGAAAAATTTTCCGACCTTAATTATTTTCCCCTTGTTTAGCGTATTTCGTAGTTACAAGAATATTCCTTGAAATTCTACTTAGACAATTACAAAGTTTATAAAAATGCACATTGCACAGTCGATTTTACATACAAGAAATATCGTTGTGTCTCACCAGATAAAAATGCTTTATGCTTTATGTGACGTATTTTCGAATGAATTCCTTCAGTACAAAGGATTGCCTTGGAGACATTTTTACAAAGAAAAACAATTATAAAGGGTATAAAGCTTTTTCTTTTACAAAGTGTGTCCTCTCAGAGTCGCAGTAATCCTCTCGATGAAGGGGCACATTTCGTGGCTGTAATCCTGTTGCGATTGGTCGCTAGTGGAGCTTCTCTATCTCCGCCCACGAGGCCCCAAGGGAAGTAGCTTCTGTGCTGCCATCTTAATTCACCTTTGGTCCTTTCTGAAAGTACGTGCCACATGTGTTTTGAAAAGACCCTGTATATATCTCATATGATTCTCAAGCCCATATAACGTGATTGAAGCAAGTCACTAAATCTGTTCAGTTTAGATAAACGAAATTCCCCCAAAACCTTCAGATGATTTAACGATTGATTTATTCGTTATTTCTTTTATAAATTTGTGCGAGAAACGAATAAACACCTGCGCCATTCTTTCCGTAAACAGTTCCGGTTGATGGTAAGTTTTTGACAATGTACATGTTGTCCTAAAAGTACCCTTCCCTTTACTGTATTCAAAGGGTGGAAAATGTATATCAAGGTTTTTATTATGTGTGCGTTAAATTTTTATTTAACACTAATCATTTTTATCCCTGTCTCTTTATGCAATGTTATTTCATCCCTAACTTTGTTCCTATTGAAAATGAGAGACCTAATTCCGATTGCCAAGTTGAGAGCATTGCCTAATTAATCTAAATCCATCGACAAAAGCAGTAGTTTTTGGTCTAAATTGATAAAATAAATTGTCATGAATCGCGTACACAGATGTTTTGAATTAAGAACTGGTAAAGCTGCCCTACTCCTTTCATTTGACAGAATTAAAGTATACTTCATGGATCTAAACAAAATTCAAAATAAAAAATTTAACATAGATAATATCGTATTTAAGATGAACATCGTGATTTGAATTGTTTATAGTGTTTATATAATTTTTTCATCTTTTCGCAACCCAAAGATGAGAAACACATCTCTGCAACTTGATTATTGGAATGATTTCTATCTTTAATAGAAAAACATTTAGGGATGAAATGGTATTGATAAAGGGGAGCGATAGTAATGATAATAATAGTTTATTTTATAGCATCATAATAAAGACCTAATTGCAAACCGTTTGAAACTCTTAACCGTTGGATAAAGTGAATGGAAGTGAACCTCTTAACTGTTAATTATTATGTACTAATTATTACCTTCCTGGACACTTGTATAATTTATGAGTTGGATGTAAAATTAGAAGACACCCTATAAACATATCTGGCCTGAATTAGAATGTGGAATTAACTTTACATATTATCTGTCAATCGTATTATCTGTCAATCGTAATATTCCATCTCAGGGATATTAACATTTTATTTACACTCATGTAAAATGTGTTCATTTTCAAAATATAACAAGATTGAAAATAAGCATGTAAACATGTTTTTGTATTCTAGATACTTAAGACTTTTTGCCATGTTGAAGGATTTCTCCTTCATCTTATGCCTGCTTGCAAAGTCATGCCAATAAATCATTAAGAATATATAGAAACACTTCTTGATAACACTTTTGTTTATTTTTATTTTCTATTGCAAGATTACTTTTAATCAATCATTTTCTTCTACATCCTCTGCAACATGTGGCAATTTCCTCCTAGAGCAAATTACTTTATTTTTTCCTTTCCTCTTCCATTCACTTACAGACAAACGCACTCACATTTTTGTTTGTATTTTTTTTAATTATTTGCCTTCTGTCATTGCTTATTTTGTCTTTAATTAAGATGCTATTCGACTACACGTAGCAGATTTTTTTATACCTTTGTATCAAAAGGGGTATGCGGACGTTAGACTCTACTAGAGACTCACCATATGTGACAGAGTTCTTTTATTTCCGTTATTATATACGTGATGATGAAAAATAAAAATGAAAGTATTTGTATGTAGAAAAATGTAAGAGATACTAAGTAAAATAAGAAATGCTGTTTGGCAGTTTACTCCGAATTTACGTGATTTCCTGGAGACGTAGTGTATAAAAATCCATTTTGTTTTCCTTTACGCATAAAAATATATAATGGAATAAAAGGTTATCCATTTTTAATATTGATTTATAATTAATTTATAAAAAAGCTTGAAAAAAAATGATTCCCGGAATACGGATATAAATGAATGGTCGTTTACTTTAAGAGAAACAAAGTTGGTACTTGCATGTTTATAACATGTCATATGCGTTGAATAAGCATTTCTCCTGAGCGTTAGCAAAAACTTGATTCGAATATGAAGTGTTTAAAATTGAGCAGGGTTATGTGGTAGGCTAATCATCTAATGGTTGATTATTAATGAGGAATGCAGAATATCATTAAACGCACTTCGGAACATGTCATGGAAATATTTGCTATACCTGGTTAATCATTATAGGCCAAATTACAAACTGTCATGTTATGAAGCTTTAATTTTAACAAATAAGTTAACGATAATGGGAACTTCTATTGCTGTTCGTTGCTTTTGTAAATCGTTTCTTGATACACAATAATGTTACGCCGTTTAAATTCTTAATTTAACGCTGGAATTAGGCATTCGGTAACAAGATATCTGTGGGATTGTCGTCTTTGTCTTGTCATTCACACTGTTAATTCTCTCGCTGTTGAAAGGTTATACATGTATCATATATATCATGAGGCTTTTATATATCATTCAGACAATTTTTCTAAAATTTAATAGCGTTTTTGATGCATAAAAGCCCAATAAGAAACATTACGGTTTCGCATAATAAAATAACTTTTGTTGTAATATTAACTAGTAAGCCTTTAGCATCACATTCTGCATTCTATGCTACCTAGTATATACAGGGTGCCCCACAAAAGACTCCCTGATTTTAAGAGTAAATATCTCGGAAACGGAGGTCGATAGAAGAATGAAACAAGTGGTACGTGTATTTCGAAAGCCGTAAAATTTCTGATACGGCAATTTCAAAATTGGTTACAAATTAGTTACTAATGTTGCCGACAGGAGGCACTATTTTTAGAACACCGGTGTTCCGTGAAAATTTTCGAAAATTAATATAAGACTCATATGATTATATTAGGAAACTCTATAAAATAGCTACAATGTTAGCATTTCAGGGTTTGTGAAGTGTTTCGTCATAGAAAAGGTCTGCGAAACGCTGATCTAGAGAACGCCAAGCATTAAAGAGTCTTGCCTTCAAATCACTTTTCTAAAGTATCCTATACGTTCTCTATATGATTCAAAACCGGACTCTGATAGGTCCTAGAAGATGCTGGAATTTGTTGTGATGTTCCTGAATAACTTTTGGTCTTTCCTTCTGGTTAAAAATTTAATATCACAGAATGCACTTGAACCGCTATAATAGTGTGGCTTTATTCTATACAAGCTGGATCTTTTATTTCTTGAGGCCTCCGCCACACCTTTTACCATCCATTGGTAGGAAACACGATGTAACTTGGCCCGTACCACATGATTTCTCGAATCGGCTATTATTCAATAAATTCGCTCCTTACAACATCGGAGCAAAAAGGAAAACTCGTTTTCCAAGACCTTAGTTTCGGTGTGCCTCGCAGTTATTTAAACCACTTCCGTGCAGCAATCCCTGCATGTTGCAGAACGGTTATTGAACGAATCTGTCGATTGTTGTACACTTAGAGGTCTGTTGCTCTTTACAAATATCTTTGTCTGTCGACTTCTATAATCGCCTATCGTTTTAGGATGGCAATTAGACTAGTTAAAACTTCGAAATGTCCTTCGTTTTACGCATTGTCATAACAAGCACTGTCGATTATTTCTACGCAATACATTTAGGGTTTGTCTAAAAAGTCCGACCGGTCGCGACCGGACAATGCTCGTCGCAAAGCTCGTTTTTGGAGCCACCAGTGACTGACTCGAAATTTCGACTATGTCCGATCGACGCGGGAACGATGCAGGCATACGTAACTGGCTTTATTCTTTTTAAATTTTCTCCCGATTCGGACGACCCTCGATTCATAAAGTAATGACCGGTCGCGATGAGGGTGTTCATAACCCGACCGGTCGCGCTAATCGCAACCGGAGTCCAACGCCGGTCGCGGTCGGCTGCCTCGGTGAGTAGAATCAAAATGGCGGACGAAAGTAGAAAATTCAAGTGTTCGAGTCCCCGATACGTAATAAATATATTTTGGAGAAAGGAGATGGCGAAATATGATAAGGAACCTTGCTGCAACGACATTTTGAAGCAAAATGCTCACGACCGCGCTGTCCATGAACGAACAAACGGAAGCAAAGGGCCGCCGATCGTACCGCGTAACCTGTTGGCGATCGGTCGGAATTTTTAGACACACCCTTAAATAGTTGCTAAGACCCTGTACTTGTGCTCGACATCATGTACTTTACATAAATATGACATGAGTGATCGTTGCATTAATTTACATCAATATTCTAAATCCAATAGTCGGCCCTGTGTATTTTGTCTCCTTGTATAACTTTGATCAAGAGACAATGATCTGTGTATTTTGTCTCCTTTCGAGAATCCAGTCAAAGTATTTTCGTTTTTTCACTAAATTACGAACTGCAACTGAAGCGATTATCCAACGTATACTAGGCTTTTCTATGTATTTAAACTTGAGTAGAAGCATCGGGATGAATCATTCAATACGAGAGCATTTCGACAAGGGCCATCGAAATCTAAACGATTGACGACAGTAAATAATAAACAATTAATCTTCACTTGCTGTTCAATTACTCTTTTAGTAATTACATTGATGAATAAATGTCACGTGTTTTTAAGAATTGTTAAAAATGAGTTGCCTTCTTCCAAGATTTTTACGGTCAGTCGTTTAAAGGTCCTTCTCAGTATTGATTCTTTTTACTTTCCATCCTTATTTTTTCTTTATTTTTTGCCCCAACTTAAATAATTACTGTTCTTAAAAAGTTGCCACGGTTTTTTTCATCAAATATGTTCCTTTTTTGTCGTTACAAAAAATAATTAGCCACTAAACTTTTTGCCTTGGTAAAAATTACTATCGCAGTCTCCATTACTCTGATTGATAGATTGGTATCGTTAGTTTTCTTCCAGCGAGTAGAAAGAAAAATCCAGGTGGCTTTTTTTCCCCCCACTTTCTCTTCCTCGAACATGGTTCTTGCATTTGCCTAATGATCTGCGATAATATTGAAAAGTGCACTGGACTTTAGACTTTCTTAAGTTTCCTGATTCAGATATTTTCTTACATCTAACTGGCCTTTGTAACTTCCAAGAATTGTAACTTTATTTTAACTTATTTTTTAGGAGAAATGGTTATTGGTTATAAAAAATAAGTATAATATTCGAGCAGATTATTTTGATTAAGCTCAGTTCTCTGGACTGTTAAGAAATTACTTTTGGTCTTTCTTTTTATAAGTTTTAAATTCATAGAGGCCGCCGAAGTTAAGAACTCCGCATCAACTCTTGTAGCTGCCAAGAGTGAGGGACTCGGAAAGATAAATGATAAACGGAAGACGAAGAATAAACATTCACAAAAAAAAGAGAGAGAAAACGAGGGTCTTGTTTATGACCACGCCAAAGGAACAAGCATTTTTCTTTTCTTCTTCTTTTCCAAGATAAATGTAAACGGCAACATAAAATTGCAGTTTATGGGTTTCAAAATTAAATCAGATGATGAGCTAAACAACATTTTCGTGTTTGGGCTTCTCATCGTAGAAAATGGACCAAATTCAAGCTTGAATTTTAAAGGTTATATATTTAAAATTCAATGGTATTTCATTATAATTTGTTCAATAATAATAACGTTCTAATAAACTGCAAATAAAAATTAAAATCAGGGAAACGATCAACACTTGAGCCCAATCTTCCATCGAGATATGGAAGAATTAAATCAATCTTAGACAAATGAATGATAGGATCAACGGCATTATCTATGCGGCACATTGTGTTGTGGAAGGCCTAAAACATAGTGTTCTCTTAAAAACTAGACAGGATATCATCCTTTTCTAAAATACCAATTCAACTGCTAATTTCATTTGTTACCATCGTATAGAATTTCATTCTATACGAAGATTTGACTATTTAGAATTCGTTTTTGGGATTAGTATCGAGATTGTTTGCATTGTTTCCTTGAAATAACACAGTACAATGGTTTAGCTTTAATTCGTGTATTTAAAGAAGCCCGTCCCTGGGGTTTCTTCGTTTGTTTCTGTGGGTTCCTCTTGGTTTAGGCCGTCCTTGATACGACCTACTTCTCACGGTTTTCCATCATTTCCCACCCCCTCACCCACCCATTCCCTTCCTTCTTCCACCGCTAATCTCTTGTGGCGCCTGATGTTGACATTGTTGATGGTAAAACCGCAAAGTGAGGGTGGGAGTGGGAAAAGAAGGAAAGCAAGGAGACCGACTGTTTTGTTATCCTTGTGTCTTGTCGGCTGTTCTCTTTCTTTTTTTTTGCATTTTGTTTTTGTTTTTAAACCCTGCCACCCAAATACATTTCAACTCGTTTCTCGTTTTGCATTTTCGCGAAGGTTTTTAACCTCGACCTTTTATTTTCTCATTTCCACAAAGTTCCTAAGAACCATGGAGTTGGTCTCTACGGATTATTTTTTTAAAAAATTAAATTTGCAGTTGGCAATTAAGTTCTAACAAGAAAAGGACAGAATCACCTGCGCAAAAGAGGAAGAAATGAAATGTCACGCACGTTGATCTTCATTAAAGTCTGCATCGATTATATACTTCAGAGATGCCTTGGAAATGTTAGGTTTAAAGAGAGATTTTTTTCCGTTTGTATTAAAAATGAAATAGACAGGACTTACGTAGATATAAAGTTTGCTTTTAATAAAATTAAATTTCTGAATATAAAACACTTATACATATTTCACGGTATTTTTATATATTTTAATGTTAACGATGTTATTCTCCTTTACTATATTGATGTCTTTGTTATTTAACGTATGCGGGAATTTGTAAGTTAGAAATTAAGGCATATCTCAAGTTAATGAATTTGCTACCTCAGCTCGAAGTTAGTTGCCGATACGGAATTCGATTTTTCTATATAAATAAGAAAGTTAGGGTCGCTTTAAGAAACTGATATAAAGGAGCCCTTTAGCTTCTTAATTGGACCAAATACAGAGAAATAGGGGCACAAAAATCCTAACATGTAATGTCGAATTCAAAATGTCGGATAAGTTGAATGTAATGTACAAGAACTGTGAAAAACTACCAAAAAACTTGATTTTGAAATGATTTCTCTCGTCTTTCTGAGATCTTCAGTTTGGAGCAAAACAGCGCATAAGGTAGATGAAAATACCACTTTGGAGTACTTTTTGCGTGAAAAACTACCAGAACCAAAAGAGTAGATCTAAACAAGATTTTAATTAAAGTGACCATCGTGATGCAATATGTCTCCGCTTGTTTCCGCCAGTTTGCAAAATAATAGTCTTCCGCAATAAAAAAAAAGCACAGCTAAGTTGAAAATAAGAACTGACGTACTGTACCAAGCAATAAAAAGTCATAATTTAGGGCTTATTATTGGTAGAAATACGATTAGCAATGAACTTTTATGATGATGTAACAATGTATGACGTTTCCGTGCGCAGGCCTTCACCAGGAGGTGTTGGCTGTACAGAGGATAATTTCAGTTAAACTCTGTTGAATTTTTTCTCATCCCTTGCACGAACAGAATAAAATCGTCGCGAAACTGCGTAATTGCAGAGTTAAAAAAATGTAGTCTTCATGGTAAGTTCACTCAACAAAAAATATCTCTGAAGAAAGACTCTCCCAGTCGAACATCTGCCTCAGCCCAACGGATTATTCAGACCGAAGACCATGAAACAATATCGGCCAGTTCTGCGCTACTACAAAAGGTCTGTTCCAAATTGTCTTGTGTCAACAATTTGGAATTAGTCTTTTTCATTATCAGCAAAACAACGCGGCCGTCCATAAAACAAGTGCCATAAGCAAATGGTTTGAGGAAATGGTAGTGAATACACTTGAACGGCCGGTCCAAAACTCTGATCTGAATTGAGCATCTGTTTGCTGAGAGCGCCAGTTTCGAGCTAGACCAAACCGCCCAGAAAGCCTACTACAGAATTGTTGCAGGAAGAATTGAAGAAAACAAGTGCAGATGTTACCGATTCATAGTGGAAAGCCTCCTTCGAAGGGCAAACCAACATCATATTGAAACCACACCAGTTCCAGGTAAATAGATTCCTATAGTTGTCCGCCAGTTAATGGCAATATAATGTAGTTGTAAAATGTCCTTTTGGTGTGAATTTGAAGTTTTAAACACGCTCATATAAAATCAGTTTTTTCAAGTAAAAAATTTAATATACCATGGCTTTAAAAAATACGTTTTCAAGGGCAACCTTATGCGTAATTTACCTCGTGATACCAAATTTTTCGTTTATGAATGGGGAGTGCTGAAGATTGCTTTCCGTTGGTGTTTAGAGTTCATCATACAATATTGAAAAGCCATTGTGAGGATTATGCAGGATAAATGTCGCTTTTACATAATTGCTATTTTATAATCTATTTGCAATTAAATTTTCACCATTTCATAATTTTCATGGATATGAAAGCGGATTTTCAACTTTTAAATTAAGTATTCACTTTAATGAGATAATGACTGGAGTAACTTTTTAAAATACATTAACGCAGAAATATGATGTATTACTAAACGCGCAGTGCATCATTTCTAATGTCGTAAAATCACAGTTGGCTAAACTGGAAGGTGAAATGAATCGTGTAACAACCAAACCGTTCATACAGAAAAGCCATGAAATCGTTGACAGTTTACCTCGTATAAAATTTACCAACAGGAGATGTTGGGCCGTATCATAATGTGTCGTCATTGATTTAAAAACTTCTGGGTTAGTCTCTGTAAATGATAAATATTTGCAGTGAAAAATGATGGAAAGCTATTCCGGCTGTGGTTCAACGATCAATTTGATATTCAAAAATAAGTTATAACGTTTAGAATCAGAAAATTTTGCGGTTTGTTCCGTTTTGATTATCCTTCCGGTTCGATTCAAGCGAGTGACAGATGAAGAGTTAATTACAGGGGTTAGATTATTATCGTTGAGGAATTATTAGCATATCGGTTTTTTTTTGTAAATTTAATTTGAGTTATAAATGTTTTCTGACTTTATTTAAATTTTTTATTTTAAACTTTACATCTCAGCGCATTTCAGTAAGAAAAAGAACTCTTTATATGTCCCCCTGTTTCTTTAATGTTTGATCTATGATTAAAGTTGTGATGTCTTAAAATCTTTCTTCATTTTGAAAATGGTTGAAAGATGTGGTCGCACGCATCATGCCCCACCTGCCTGCAAAATGGCTCTTCCCCAATGCAGAGACCAGTTATTGAATTTCTTACCGCGCTGTCAGAGGTGACGAGACATGGGTTCGCCATCACGACCCCAAAGCCAAGCGCTAGTGAGTGTGGAGTAACATCATCAGATATCAGCTGCAAAATTTCAGAAAACAACTTTTGCTAGTAAACTCAAGGCGTCCATGTTTCGAGACAATGAAGAAATCCTGTTTGTGGATTTCAAAGAGAAAGAAAATAGGATTAGCTCAGAGCCATACGGGCATTTAGAGCATTTAAGGGGACTACGATTTCGAATATCCAGGTTCAATGGCAACCGAGAGGCATTCGCTTCCAGTACATGGGCTCTTCTTATTGCTTGAGCTTACCGTTCTTTTGACGCATGATAAGCATGACCTAATTCTTGGAATAAATTAATAATAATTAATATGAAATTAATAAGATAATGTGTACATTAAAAGGGGTGTAAAACAGAGCAGACAACTTCTACCCCACCGATTCAACGTTGTATTTTTTTTAAAATCAAAATCGGCGTTTGAGTTTCTTTATAATAATAGTGTGTGAATAACTCTCCACAAATACACTATTTTTGTCACTATTACCCATTTCATTTACAAACTATCACGTATAAAATGAGACACTGTTAATAAACAGTAGAAATGCGAATTTTAATGAAAAGATTAATAAAGTCAAAGTTACAAAGCTGATCATCCAATTGTCAGCGAAAGGATCAACAATAAAATAAGTACAAATTGAATCCGAAGATGGGATCTTAAGGTTCTTCCCCGCAAGTCCGCTGTGCGACGTTGTGGATCCTTACTCTGTTGGGACGAATTTAGAAATGCGTGGCCGAATGATGAACATAAATATGCCGGATAGAGAACACTGACGCCACACAATTGAAGGACAGGAACTGCGTTGAACCTTTCGTAGTTGGATACTCCGGAGAGTGCTAATGATGATCAAAAAGAAATAAACAACACTTTTTAGTACAAAATCACTGAGCGCTAAATTTTATGATTTCAAAAATATGGCATTAAGAATTCCTTTCAATAATTAATAAAGCCTCCAAGGCATCCCTCATATGAGCTTTTAAGCCACAAGGGAAAATGCGACAAATATCCCGCAGGCGGTCGTTGAACAAATCTAATATTCTATTTAGCTCTTGACCATTAACTTGTTGCACAAAAGTTAAAAATTGCAATTTAGGGTAGAGTGCACTTAAATACGTGGAAGCGTAGATATATGAAGTATTAAATACATTATTGGCTCCTTTCTTGATCCTTTAATATTCAACTGTCCTCGTTCCAATCCATTCGCTCTCATCGGGGTTCTTGTACTCGTGGTGTTTGAATTGCGGGCTTTATAAAATCCTTCGGATAAGAATAAAGCATAATTATCCACACTATAGAATCATTTAACTTATTCTAACTATCAACAAAGTCACAATTAAAGTTCTGAATACGACTGGAGTTTCTGTAGCGAGGGGTAATTTCCATTTCGCTCTTCGCGGCTGTTCACATTTGACTGAATCTGACGGATCCCCTCTCGAATCAGATGCTGCGGCTTCTTTTATGCGCCTACCGTTCCTCTTTCTTCTTTGAATAAGGCCCTCAAAAATTTCTTGCCTCGTTTTTAATTTTCCCGCCTCAGAACTCCCGTCAGTCTCTTCGGCGATTATGTGACACGAAGTCTGTTGCTGTATGTAAACAAGAAATTAAGCCTCCCGAGGAAGGTATAGGAAAGTAGCGGAAGCTCTGAGTTCATCAATTTTTACACCTTCATCTGCAGTTTTTAATTCCATTTTTTTTTATCAAAACATTTATTTTCTCGAGTCTTGTATTTAGAATATATAAAAGAACCCTATCTTCTTTCCTTTCTCATCATTTTCGATCGAATGATAGATCACACTCCATATGTTGCCATAGTTCTAAAGACCAAGTGACTGCCACCCCCACAACTCCGACTCCACTGGGACAATTAGGCCCAAACTTCATAAGAATGTAGATTTTGCCTAGAGGAATATGCATATCGAATTTCACTCTTTTACATACCTAAATGCCACATTGAACACTTGGTCCCCTCTAACTTCCATCCCCGTAATTCCGACCCCAGTGGGCCAATCAAAACTAAACTAAATCGTGAAGGTACTCATGCCCATAGTAAACTACATTCCGAATTTCAACCTTCTACCTCAAAAAATGCAGAAATTATGAAGGTGACGGACGGGCAGACGGACAAACGGTAATTGTGAAAACAATAAGCTCCATTCTTCCGCTACTTAATAATGAAAGCACGTGAACGTAATTCGAGATAGATATTAAAATAACATAGACGAATTGAAGCTGCTCCGCAAAAAAAATTCAATTGCTATATACAGTCGGGTGCAAAAAAGCTTTTACGTATGTCAAAATTGTTCGGCTTCCTTACAATACTTCAATCCAATGAGATTGCTTTTTCCAGACGTCCAGTCGAACACGCTTACTAATGGAACGATTCCATTAAGTCTTTGCTTAGCATCAGGGGTAGGCAAGTTTTACGTCATGTGCTCAACTATGTTTGCAAAAAGATCATTTTGGCTGTTCTGTTGAGAATTTTTGTTTTATTAATAATAAACTAATCTATTTGGTTAGTAATGTAACATAAATGGTGCACAGTATCGATATAAATATATACGTAATCAAGAGATAAGCTGATGCAGCGCTCGTTGTGGTGTGATGAGGAAGTGATTTACAGGTGTAAGTGAAAGCTATTTTCTTTTGACTGCTCGAAAGTTACAAGTCTCATTTTCTGTGTGTATATAAAGTAACCAACGACAATTATGCCAAAACCAACCTATTTTTTTTTTAATTTATTATATATTTTAGAGTAGAGAATATTAAATGATTTGAACAAAAGAGGATTTTTGTAAAAGTAAGGGTGATATGAATTATTGTATATTTTATTAAAAACTAAAATATAGAATACAGCATGACATGACAATTAACATGAAAAGTTTTTTAACCCTCAAATAACAGATCAAATTACACATTTGGATGAAAAAATTTTAATCTGTTTAAGGTGTTCTTTACATAAACTGTTTAAAATTTAAACGAAATCAAAAACGCGATAATGAACAAAAAAAAAAATGTCTATCCATATCGGATTCGAACTCTGCTATTCGAGGCAGTAGGCAGAGACTTTAACGATTCTGCTATCAGCCATTATCGCTTATTATTGTCAGGAGAGAGCACGCGAAGAGCACATCCTAAGCGTATACTTGGTACCCTATTTTCATTCAGAAGGGACAGGTTCATTCTAATCTGCCTTGACTCTCAGTACAAGTACCTGATTTTGCAACCGATCAATATCCAGTAAGCTCAGCCCCTACGGAGCAGGTAAAAACCTTTTTGCACCCGACTGTACCTATCTATCCAATTTAATGTATAACAATTGATTCATTATCGTACATCAAATTTTACATAATATCTCACCTGTTATTATCCAAAGGAATGCTATAAATAAATAAATAAATAAATAAATAAATAAATAAATAAATGCATTTTGAGGAGAAAAATCAGTCTTTGTTGATCAACCCTCTTATTCTTAGTTTGAAAACGTTTTTTCATGTCATGGAGAATTACTCGGTAACCGAATTACTCACCATCATCCAGTAATTGCTATCGTTGTTTTAAATTAGCATATAATTTATTAGATTGTTTTTATATCCAGTCTATCTGTATTCGGGATTTTTGTAGCACAGTTTTAGGAATTAGGATTAATCTTAACTAAGAACAAAATATTGAGTTTGGGGTAAAGACTGATAACAGCGCATTATAATGATTAAAAAAAGTTGAAAGCATCAAGGGAAATGTAGAAGCCGTTAGCTTACAAAGTATTTTTAAGAGTAAATAAAGTTTAATGGAATGTAAAATTAAAAATATGCTTGAGCGCGTTTAAAACTATCGGAACAGTGGATTAAAGTTAACGTCTGGTTTTAGCTCCTACTTTTAATTAGAATTAGCAAAAAATGTTGAAAAAAGAACATTAAATTGAACTTTTAACAAAAGACACTTAATCAAGTTTAGAAAAACAAAGCAAAACGAAAATCGAGAGTGAAAGTGATTAAAGAAGTAGGAGAGTGAAAAGAAGGTAGAAGCCCAGTCACATGTAAAGCGCAAGGAGAAACCAGAGAGAAAAGGAAATTGCCCATGGCATCGAAAACGCAGAGGCAGCTGGGAGAGAGCAGAGAGATCCGTGGAACAAAGAATACAGGAGGCGTTTCATTTCCTTAATAAGAAAGCGATAATGAACTCTTTGGCTCGGAGCAATGAAAAACATAAATATGGTTCATTTTATGACTTCGTTGCTGTTACATGACAACAAGTTTAAATGTTAATTTTTAAGTGGTTTCTTTAATAAATATAATTATTGTTTTGTTGGCTTTAATTATATAGACCACTGTCCTAAACTCAATTATGACAGTTCCTGACACCTAACATTCTCACAAATATAGAAATTGTGTCTCCCCGTTCGACGAGTGTTCTTTTACATGGGAAGACGATTTTAAAAGGCTTTCGCTGGACTATTTTGAGAGGGAGCAACAAAGTGAATGAAAACACAGCAGTATTGTGGTTTCTTCTTTCCAGTGATTAGCTATACTATTATATAAAAGAAAGAGCGAAAAATATATACACTCATTCATTCATCACGAAATCTCCAGAACTACGAAGCCTACAAACTTGAAATTTGGCAAGAATATTTCTTTTGGCTTCTAGGTGCTCGCTAAGAAAGGATTTTATTTTTTTCTTTCTTCTTTTCCATTTAAGTTTATTTTAAAAATTCAATTTACCTGGAGCTGAATGGGATTTTTGCCATCCTTAAAAAATTGTGACGTTTGCTTTGTTAATGAAGATTTTAGCGATTGTTCCGTGAAGCAGCATCAACAATGACTGCAAGTCTTTCGCACGTGAATACAGCGTATCTTTTATTTTACATCTGAATCGCACGAGGCCAACAAGAGACAGGCCAGGCAACACCTCCTAGAAAGAAAGCCTCACAACTGAAAAGTCATGCATTGTTACATCATCATAAGTCGACCAAATTTAGGGCTTATTATTGGTAGAAATACGATCAACAATGGTCGAATTATGATGATGTAACAATATATGACGTTTCAGTTGTGAGGCTTTCTCTTTAGGAGGTGTTGAGCCAGGGCACTCAAAAGTCACATGATCATCGGGGTCCGGCCAACAATTCATCCTTCATTGTCTCCATCTTGGATTTTAACAATCAGTGATTTTTCGTTTGTTGGAAACAATGGAGGATGGATTGTTGCCCGGACCCCGATGATCATATGACTTTTGAGTGCCCTGGCCCAACACCACCTCTACTCAAAGCCTGAGCGCGAAAATTTCATACATTGTTACATCATCATAGCTAGTCATAATTTAGGGCTTATTAATGGTAGAAATGCGATTAAAGATGACTACTTATGACGTTTTAACAATGTATGACGTTTCCGCGCTCAGGCTTTCTCCTAGGTGGTGTTGCCTGGCCTGTCTCTCTTTGGCCTCGGAATCGCATTTGTGACGTCGTTATTTGCTTTTTTAATGAAGACTTGCGATTGTTCCGTGAAGCAGCATCAACAATGATGCAAATCTTTCGCGCGGAAATACAATGGATCTTTTATTTTTACAGAGTCCGCCAAAAAAACGTATACACTCTTTACAAGATATCATCTATAATATTTTCCGTAACAGCAAAATCGAAAGCTTACATCCCAGTATTATTACATGTATTGAATGAAGACGATCCCGAAAAAAGAAAACCACAATTGCCACCTAGACATAGGAGATTACTGATAAGAGTTTGCTAGGAAATGGATAGGAGCAACTGTTCGCCGTATTCAAAAATATCTCAACGCTGATGATAATCACTTTGAACAGCTGTCGTAATTGTAGGAGTCGAGAGGACTTATATTCATCGCTTGATGCCTCTATGAATTTAGTGTTACAACTTTTATATAGTTTTTTCTTTTACAACTTGTACTTTTGGCGGACTCTGTATACAGGGTGTTCTCGAATAACGTTTACAAACTTGGGGGGGGCTGATAGACGGATCAAATCAAAGCAACATTTACCTCAACATTTTTTTTCTCTGGGGCATTGTTCTTGAGATAAAAAATGCTGAAATCCTACCTGCAGGAAACAGTTGTTTGGATTCTGTGGAGACACTTACAGACGTTGGTATACGAGACACCAATGGGATCCGATGAAGAGCTGGTAGCCAGAATCGCCATAGCTGCGGACCAGATTCGCGAAGAACCAGGAACTTTTGAACATGTACGTGAGTCCATGCGGCGACGTTGTGAAGCATGCATTCATGCCAGAGGGAGTCAATTAGAACACTTATTGTAAAACATTTGCAAGTTTCATAAAAAAACAAGTCATATTATTGTACTGTATGCAATGTGTTTTTTGTTATTTTTATTACATGATTGACCATAATTTTGACGTGTTCCAGAATTACGGGTTGAGTGGCATATCACGTCTACGCGACGTCCAACATTTTTTATCTCAAAAACAATACCCAGAGAAAAAATGAAAGAGGGAATTGTTGCTTAGATCTGATCCCTCTATCACCCCCCCCCCCACCCC
>JAHWFO010111979.1:749626-764743 GCA_023313115.1 Rhysida immarginata | reverse complement strand
CTTAGATCTGATCCCTCTATCACCCCCCCCCCTACCCCAAGTTTGTACACCACCCTGTGTACATAAATATGAAAAACTATATTTTTCTCCGAGCGACGCTGGGTACATCAGCTAGTATATCCATATGATTAAAATTCGGTTTTTAAACGCGGTTCAGAAAAGCAGACAACAACGCATTATACGAGGGGCGTTCAAATTTGTTCTAGGCTTTATTTTTTAGAAAACCAAGGAACTACAAAAACACACACACCACACCAGTTATTTCTCAAAGAACTCTCTTTGCTTCTCTACACATTTTTTCCAGCGTGCTGGGAGCACCTGGATACCGGTTATTTAGAAATCTTCAGGCTGATGTCGAAACCACGTCAGGACAGCCTTTTTCACTTCCTGTTGGAGCCGAACCTCTGCCCTCCCAAGAACTCTTTCAATGGTCCAAAAAGGGGATAGTCGCAAGGGGAGAGATCCGGGCTGTAAGATGTCTCATTTGAATTCCGGCTCTTCAAGAGTGCCGGCTTCAGGAACTTCTTCAAAATGTCACAATAGTAGGGTGCATTTATGGTTCGACGTTCTTCCAGAAGTTCCAGAAGTACCCTTAATGTCCCAGAATACAGTCGCCATCACTTTCGTTGCCGACGGTATCATCTCGAATTTCTTGGGTCGTGGTGAGTCAGTATGTCGCCACTACATGCTCTCACGATTGCTTTCAGGAGTATGTGATGAATCCAGGGAAAAGTCGGTGGTCACAACACGCCTTAGGAAGCTGTCACCTTCCCTATCATATCGCTGCAGCAGCATGGAACAGATTTCCATCCAGGTGGTTTTGTGACCCATCTGGCACGGATCTTGCTGAATTTCAGCTTATCGTGGATGATGGTCTCCACACGGCCAGTGCTGATGTTCAGAATTGAAGCCAATTCCCGGATATGAATCCGCCTGTTGTCCCTTATCAGCTCATTTGTTCGTGCGATGACGCCATCATTGACAACAGTTGATGGCCTTGCCTTATGAGATTCATTGCCGGTGGATTCTCGTCCTCCTCAAACTTTTAGCACTAAGCAAAGACGGATGATTAAGGAAAACATGACTCGGTAAACTGCCTTTGAAGTCTCTGATGAATTTCAGATGCTTTCACATCTTCGTTGTGGAGAAACTTGATGATTATTCGTTGTTCCGCTTTGGTCGAAACATCGCTGTCTGCCATTTTGTTTAAACAAACAATCGGTTGTCATGGCAATCCGACAGGCGTAGTTGCCATCCCGAAAATGAAAGTTTAGATTTTTAAACAATGAAATTTACAAAAAAATAAAGTCCAGGTCAGATTTGAACGCCCTCGTAGATAATAAGTAAGAAAAAGTTCATCATTTTTGCTTAGGCCGACTAATTAAACAAATGACTAGCCTTCCATATTTACGTAACCAGGTTGTATTAAAATTAAATTTTGAGCAACACAGGGAGAAAATTAGTTTAGAAGAAGTAGCCTTTTAGACTTAATTAATGTGTTCATTACGTTGTGCTCATTTCTGAGTTACACTTGGGAAATTTGTCTATTAAGAACGTATCACTAAATTATAAAAAACAGAAATGACAGAAGAGGACTCTGGCGGTCATTTCATGAATTAATTGAAGCAATACCAGAATTTCCAGCCTTTAAATTTTATAAAATACATAGAAGATATATATGTACTGTACGTTATAAGAAAAAGTTCAAATAAATGTTTTTCTACATGATATGCTTAATGCAGCTAATATTATTTACAAAACATAATCGTTTGTCTTATTTCTTTAAGCCGTTCCAAATCTGTAAACTATTAAAAGAAAACGCTTTATTGCGATAGCTGGATATTCTTAAAGGGATTTCAAATCTTAATTTCCCTGTGGTGTTAGAATTATTTTTCCATCACAAGTATCTTATATAATTCTTTTGACTTTGCAATATAAATAATGGATTCAGTTTGGTAACTTCAGTGAGATGCAGTTTTCGGTTATAGATTGATATCTCGTATGTCCTTATTATTGGCACATTTATTTATCAAGTCAACTCCTTTATTCTTCGGCATTGATCGTTCCTAGAGATGGTGATTCAACCCAAGAAGAGAAAGCGGGTATCAAAAAAGAAAGAAAGGTCGTGTGTCGACCCACATTATTAGTCAGCCAAGCAAAATGACTTCAGGGGAAGAAGGAATGCATCTTAAGTAAGCAGTGATCCTCATCAATTAAGAAGTGATTAAATGCAACTTGTACTTTAAAATAATGAGATAGCCAGAAGACACTGAGATCCACTATGATAACTTGGCTTCTCGAAACATTTAAACTCTGAACATTTCATTTTTTTTTTATTTTTTTTTTTGCGTCTTGTCGGTTTTTTATGAGTCTAGGAAAATCCGTTGCAAAATTTCAGAAACAATAGAACCAATTAATGTGACACGCATTTTAATACTATAGCGATTTATTTAATGGTAGATTACACTGAGTTCCTTTCGAAAATGATCAAAGTAAAAGGCAATAACTTTAGAACTGTTCATCTTTCGATTGGATAATGCTCCGCCAAATTTCCGCCGCGAAGCCAGTGACTCCTTAAACACTAGCTTGCCAAACCTATCGCAAATTTGTTCACCCGCTGCAGTCATTTATTAACATTCTGTAGAAATCAGTAGCGTAGCTAGGGGGTGGGGCAAGGGGGACATCCGTCCCCGGGCGCCAGTCTTGAAACCTTTGCTAGGGAGGCGCCGCGAAAACAAATAAAAGGTGACAATTATTGAGTTATATGAAATAAAACATTAAATTTTCAAAAAAGTACTGAGTTCAAAAATGTTATTCAAATGTTAAAAGTGACAAGAGATATTCGGATTTAGTTTATGACATGTTCGATATGCTTGGCATCAATGGCTATGATGTGGCGCAGACGAAGAACAAAATTCTGCAAAACTCGCTGAAGTGTCGAGACATCGATGCTTTCGATGACCTCCTGAATGGCTGTTTTGAGCTCAGCGATGGTTTCGAGGTTATTTGCGTAAACTATGTCTTTAATATTGCCCCACAAAAATGAGTCACAAGGGTTGAGATCAGGAGAATATGGCGGCCAAGCGATTCCCATTCCAGTGGCCTCTGGGTACCCCAAATCCAGAATGCGCTCTCCAAAGTGCTCTTCCAGGACTTCAAACATTCTATTGGTCCGATGGGGTCGTGGTCCGTCCTGCATGAACCACATCTTTTCGAAATCTGCGTCACTTTGGATAATAGGGATGAGATCATTTTCTAAACTTTTCATCGCAAAATGAACAACAACAACAACAATACGAGTGCGCATGCTCAAAAAAATCCCAACATGCCCTGCATTCAACCGCCGAGTTTTAACTGAATCTCGCCAATTGTTCAAAAGTTATAAAGTATTTTTTTTCATATTGCTCAATAATAACAATACGTTCAACGTATATCCACAGAGCTCATTAGAACAGGGTGTTCGGAAAATGTAGGATAATAAGTTTCTATCGTGATCCTTTCGTGATGGCAAACTTAAATTTCCATATACAAAATGTTCAAAACTCAAATTTTAAGGGTCTAAACATGAAGCGAAGTTTGCTAAAAAGCTGGCGGAAAACGTCATTTAATCTCAACCGTAGTCTACGAAAAAGACAGGCCCCGGCCAACACCACCTAAAGAGAAAGCCTAAGCGCGGAAACGTCATACATTGTTAAAACGTCAGAAGTAGTCATCTTTAATCGCATTTCTGCCAATAATAAGCCCGAAATTATGACTAGGTATGATGATGTAACAATGTATGAGATTTTCGCGCTCAGGCTTTGAGTAGAGGTGGTGTTGCCCCGGCGCGGAAAAGTCACCTGACCATGGTAGGCTGATTAACAATCCAACCTTCATTGTTTTCAACAAACAAAAAAATACTGATTCTTGAAATCCAAAATGGAAACAATGATGATTACATTGTTATTCAGCCTAGCATGATCAGGTGACTTTTCCACGCCGTGGCCTGTCTCTTTCGTCGGCTACGATCTCAACAATTGCCGCCGCTTTCTCGTTCCTCATTTTTAGACATTTTCGATAAGGAACTGTTTGCGTAAATTGATGCACGGAATCACACTATGTAATTATTATCCTTCATTTTCCGAGCACCATGTATAAAATAAGTTAGCCAATTAATTTAGCCAGAGGTTGTTTAAAACTGCCGCCAAGAAATAATCATGTATGTTTACATCTTAAACTCATATGATAAAGTAGGCCTATGTGTTAGTGGATTTTATCTATTCTTCCCTTCTCCAGCAAAGCGCAAAAATATGAACTTGAAGAAATGTTATGTAAACTAACCAGCTTCATACTGAGCTAACGCAAATCTTATAAATTGCAGTAAACTTCAAACTTCGGCTCGATGTGTAGTTTTGAGTATCTTTAATAGAAGGGCAGTCTCGATGGAGTAACTTAGTTTCTGTGTTGACTTTTTCTTTTTTCTAAAACTTAAATAAAGCTGTCGGTTCCATGTAGCAATTTGCGCACGCGTTCACGAACCCTCGAGAAAGATTAAATTTTCGGCTTGTGTTAGGAATTCCATTAGGAAGTGGGCCGTTAAGCAATACGTACCGCATACATCGTTCTTAAAATGTATGGATTATTTCTGAAAGCGTTTTACAATGTTAAAAAAATCAGTAAATGTGCCAAAAAATAAATTATTTTCCAATTTAAGTTGTGCTACTATTTTTATTTAGATTATTTTTTAAGATGCACATCCCCTTTAATGTTAAGATGCAATGTTGGGTTTTTTTGTGTGTGTTTAGTACAAACTTTCCTTCATTATTTATTTAATTTTCATATACGGGCGCCAACCTGAATAATGGTGCTTTTCTCTTCCTTATTTTGTTTCGCTGTGTGAGCGTAGGCTGTGATTTCTTGAGCTCGATGCATTCTTCGCTTCAACGAAATGCAGAAGGAGAATCCAATTATGCAAATGAAGTGGACGCGCGTGTGAACATAATGCGTCACCACTAAAGGCGCCGCGCGGAAGCCCGTGACGTCAGCCCGTCCTCATCTCTTGTCAACCGATGGAAATTGATTTCTTCCCTTTCCCTCCTCCTTCATTCTGAAAAGGAAAAAGAATTGAAGACGGGCAACAATTTCCCTCACGAGGGCCACGTGAATCGCGGAGAAATTCACGGGACAAATTTCCCAGTTTTCCTCTCTCACTTTGCTTTTTATTAGGTAAAGCAAAGAACTCGGTGTTAAAGACGCGCTTCGTCACGGATAAAAGATTAAGCCTAACTTGCATTTTTTGATTGTGGTTACGACGAGTTTATTTTAAAGTAGCAATTTGATTGAAATTTAGAATTGTCCTCTCATTTTTAGGCGCTTTCATGAGAGATATACTTATTTGAACTTACTTTTCGGGTGATATTTAGTTTTTTATATTTAACCAGAACATACATTCCCAATAACACTGTGCATTGCTCAGCACATAGTCGTATATCATGGTGTTCCTTACCCTGTTTACACTGCATAGAGGCAGCGAGGAGCCATCAGATTTCTGTATGAAATCTTGTGAAATTATAGAAGAATATTTCAAAAAATATGGAAATGTAAATTAGCTAGAGAAGAGTGTATGATTGGGTAGAGACATTCTTAATCATAAGAAGAGGCACATTTCTTGGTAGAAGTTCTGGCCTGGAGTTGGATTTCAGTATCCAATTCTTCCATAAATTCATCAGAGACGTTCTCAAATGCCTCAAGGCGATTGCCTGGGATGCTGAGTGGCGAACACAAGATGTGTGCAGATTTGCCAATCCTGATGCCGCGATACAGCTTAGAAGGAGAAAAGTAACTGTCAGGAATTTTCACAGGGGAACAAACCTGAATGCATCATCACTACCTCGAAAATAAGAGGTACTCTTCGGAATGCGGCACACATCTTTTCCGTTAAAAAGAATTTCAAATCTCAACCCTCCATAGAAAATGCCATTATTATTATTTCTTTTTTTTTGCTCTTCTGGGTCATGAATGGGTGAATTCTGGAGCGCTATAAGCAAATCGGTGGTGCAACAGTAGATATGCAAAGAGCATTATTGATTGATTGGGGTAACCCTTGCCCATCCAGTCCAGAAGACCATCAGGCAAACGATATGCAAGGAGCAGTCAGAAAGTTCCTAGAATTGTGGTATCGGACATATAATAGCGCTTACGTAATCAACTTCAAAATTAGGACTTTTGCGTACAACGTTTTAATCGACCCCGCAATTGTTGAAAATATCGGCGGAAGGTTTGTTTCGTAAGCTAAATTTCTGGAGTTAGGTTGTCGTAATCGATTTGTTGCCCTTATGTTTGCTAAACGCGTTCCCTTGAGGCCCATTTTCCGAGAAGGGAACAGCCAAAAGTTACTCTGAGCGAGAGCCAAAAGGTATGGTGATTGAATGATCACAAGAATTTTTTTTTCGGCGAAGAATTGTTGCACAATAAGTGATGGCAACTCAGTGCTTTATTATGATGTAGAAACACTCTCCCTATCTTTGTCGCATCTGTTCCTTTGAAATGCATCACGCAACTTCTACAAAATTTGTATGTAGGAATGATCAGTAACAGGTTAGTCCAGTTTGTATAAGTTGAGGTGTACCAAACCGTCGGTGTTAAAGAATGAAATGGCCATTACGTTTTTCTTGTCGCATAACCAGATCTGTTGCAGATGCAATGCCTAGGTCTTCCCGCCACAACATTGCGCACGCTATCCTATCTCTCAGTTTCCATCTTCAGGGAATTCCAGGGAGTTTTTTGGCTGCTTATGCGAAAGATGTACCCGCAGTGATAGAAGAAGAGATGAAACGAGCAAAATGTAAAGACTGCAAAGACTTATGTAAAGACGTTCTTCTCCTTTATGCACACCCAGACAGGCCCTCTGCAATGGTTCCCATAATACATGAATAAAATTTTACTTTTTATTAAATTTCTATTATTTATTGTATTCCATGATTCTTGTGCCTCGTCCTTCTCTCTTTACATCCGTTCATAATTAATGTATAGAAATTATGCTTCCAGACCTTATAAAGTTTCCTTATTCAACCTTGACAGCCTCTTTCGATGCCTCTGTGTTAGGGAAAGAGATTTGGTAATTTGTTGAGGGGAAAACGTAAGGATTTTGGAAGGAAATTTTGACATCTTCGGGGATATTTGCTAAAACAACAATCCCTCCCTTTGGATATGCCCTGCTATTATTCTTAAAAATCACATAAAAATGTATTTGGAATATCTCATTCCTGTTATTCACTAGAATACCTCGAAGAAGTTACAGGTTGGGAGAAAATATCGATCCTGGTATAGAGGTGTGAAAGCCCCCAATTGACCGGTTCCCCACTGGCCCTTCAACTTGGTCATTGCCTCACTTGAGTTTTGGCCCTGTTGGCGTTTGCTGGGTCTGCCAAATGACCCGCGAGAGCCTACCTCGCAGAGATTCGACATGTGCTTCGTGAATCAATAGCAGATGTCGATCGGAAATGAATCGGTCAGGCAGGAGCCAGTGACGTCGTGTGGGACAGATAGCCACCTAAATCGCCAAACTTTTTCCTGAGAATTCTTCGTAATTGGGCTGCGTTAAAGACAAATCGTCTATTCGTCTTTACTGCATTTTTTGCCGTCCTCAGCAAAAGTTTTTATTTCAAATTTTCTATCTTTTGAAATTGAAGGAAATAGAAACCTGGATACCTACACTAAATTTGAAGTAAGTATAGGTAAGAAGTTTTTCCTATTTTGTACTCATCTTCCAACACCATTTCTCCAAGAACTCATCAACATTCGGAAATATTGACTCGTTAAAGAAACGAGGACATTTTCAGATGATAGTTCTGAATGATATCCATCTTGTTTTCTCTCACACTAAAGTATGGTCCGTGATCAGCATTTTAAGAAGGAAACTATGATCACATTATACAGAAAGACCGTATTTTTCATCATTAGTGACAACCTATACACTTTCGGATGAGTCAGATTATCGATTCAGTATCGATTCTCTGTGAAATGCTTATGTAGAACTTTATAGAAGCTTATGTTAAGTGCGAAATCTTAAATATGTGGCAGTCATTGCATCATTGATCAGTATAGTTTAATAAAGGACTGTATTGATCAAACAATGCAAAGTAAAATGTATTGTTATCCACTCCACAGTTTTTAAACCTGTATTTACTTGTATATACACGATCGAGACTACACATGTTATTGTAACCTTAGTTACCTAGATAGACCAATAATCTTAACTCTTGACTGATGGAGAGATATCATTTACCAAATATTTACGAAACATACAGTCACCGCAATTATAACCCAACAATTGACTTATTAGGTACAGTCAATAAATAATGAGGCACAGGATATTTCACAGTAATTATTTGACGAAACTCAAAAGTATTGTCCGTAATTGTTTAGGCGTTTATCCCATTGTGACACAAGTCGCAGAATGCCATGTTCGTAGAAATACTTTGGCTGTTGTTTGAACTAATTGCTCACGCACTCCTTGACTTCATCGTCCGTTTGAAGCCGTTGTGCCCGCAGTGCTTTTTTGAGCTCACCGAAGATGTGGACAGATCTGGACTATAGGAGGGGAGGGGTTCGAATGAAAACGAAACGTCCCGGTAAACTATCTCGTGGTGCCATCCTGTTGCACGACAACGCTAGATCGCACAAAGCCATTGCAACAAAGGAACGTCTGCAGAGGTTCAAATGGGATGTGCCGAACTCCCCTCCCTATGTTGGCAGCACTGTGAGGAGAGAAAGTTAAATAAATCCGAAAACGTTTGGATATTCACAAAAGGACTTGCATATTCGTAATCAGCGTAGGATTCTACATCAACCCGATCAAATTTCTGATTGTGCATTTGATAATCAAATTTTGTTTTCTAAATTCTATAATAGAGCGGAAACCAGATACCTTACACATTTTTAGCTTAAAGAACATAATGACCGGCAGTAACTTATCCGGCAGCTCGTATATGCATCGATTCTATAAAAGTTCAACAGACGAGTTATGAGACTTGCTCCTCCTGCAGTATCACGTGGTCATGACGTTGGCTAAGTTTATCAGTCAATTAGCGGCTACTTTAGCCTTATGTACAGGTGTTTTGTTTATCGTTCATATTTCCTGTTTTAGATGTGTTTTCTTCAACATGTGCTCAAGCAACTTGTCAAACAAGAAAGTATTACGATTATTCTGAGTAAAATTAATTTCGCCTTAATTGCAAAAAAGGCTCTTTTAAGGGCCACCTATTTAACAGTAATTCATTTAACAGCAATCTCATTCGAGGCTAAATTTTTCTTCAGTTTGTTTCCATGACAACGCAAGATTGACAGTTCTCATGATTCGCTGGTTGGAGTGTATGTTAAATTTTCTAAACACAACATCAAATACGAGGCTGAGTCAAATGAAAACCGGAAAACCGCTCCCATTGCGATCAGACCCAGTACGCATGCGCGTTGACTCTCTCGCTATCAATTGGCGTTGGTCCCGCGTCCCCACGTGACCCAGCGGTGCCATACGGGCGTTTCCAATATGGTGGCCCCTCTGTTGGAGTGCACCAAAGAAGAGCAGCGTGGAGTGATCCGTTTTCTACACAGTGAAGCACGAAACCAATAGAAATCAATCGACGCATGTTGGCACAATATCTTGCATGTATATCGCAGGCTCAGGTATACGAATGGTGTAAGAAATCCAGCAGCGGCACAGCAAGTTTGGCGGACGCGCAGAGATTTAGCCAGGCACATCGTTTTGTGACAGCCGAGGCGATTGCAGCGGCGGAGATGATTCTACAGGATAGATGGGGTCACCATCGATGACTTTGCAACGGCATTACAGGTCAGTCATGGCTCTGCTCAGCATATTGTCCATGATGAGCTGAAATACCGGAAAGTGGCCGCAAGATGGGTCCCTCGTCGGCTGACGCCCGAAATGAAGGAGACACCTTTTTGGAGCGGATTGTGACTGAAGACGAATCCTGGGTCCATCAGTACCAACCACAGACCATGTGCTCCAGTAAGGAATGGCGGCACTGGACATCACCAAAGCCGAAAAAGTTTCGCAGCCAGCCATCCGCAGGAAAGGTGATGCTGACCTTGTTCTGGGGCCACAAGGGTTCCATAGTGGAACATTACATGGATAAGGGCAAGACGGTGACCAGTGCCACCAACAGTGAATTGGTGCGTGACATTCTGAAAGTTGCTATACGCATCAAGGGCCGCGAACTTCTCTCAACAGCCTTTCTCATCCAGCATGACAATGTGCGACCTCATACGGCTCGTGCGACCGTGGCGACTATCCAGGACTTGCGTCTGGAGTGCCTCCCCCATCCTCCTTACTCTCCCGAACTCGCGCCCTCCGACGTCCATATCTTTGGCTCACTAAAGAACTCCTTAGGTGGCCACAAGTTCGCGACCGACACGGAGGTGCATGAGTGGCTGCACGTACAGTCAAAAGATATTTTTTCCCGAGGTATCCATGCCCTCCCGTCTTGGTGGCGGAAATATATCGAAAAGCAGGGGGACTACATTGAAAAATAGTGTACTTGTTCCAACTCTGTCTGGAATAAAGGAGCTGTAAGAAATATTTCTGGTTTTCATTTGACTGATCCTCGTATATTGCTGTCTGTCATTGCCCTTTATTTTTTATAGCTGCCTTTGCTTTTCCGTCTGCTACTCTGTTTAAGAAGTTGAGAATCAGTATAGGCTGATGAGTATTTATGAATCATCTTTGTAGAATCCGTCCCTAATTCATTTCCACAAATAAATTCCTTTAGATATGATGCTTTTTAGTTTGTTTGATATTGATTTACATAGTATGATAGGGGCAGTTTATTTCTCTCTTAAGTATCTACCTGTTGTCTTGAAGGCTGTTTAAAAAAAAAAAAAGGCAAAAATTTGTCGACCGTTATTTAAAAATTTTTTTTGCATAAGATTGCTGGAATCTTAATTTGTTTGTTTTCTATTTTTTTTTCTTTTCTGTTTGTAGTTTAAGAAATGCCGGGTTCTTGCTACCATCGCGGGAGCAAGTGTTTATTAGTGTTCTTAAAATATTTAAGATTAAAGAAGAACAGCGTGTTTCTTGGCCTTGTAAGCATGCGTAAATATTGAACTCGTATCCAAGAAATTCTTCGAGCATGAACATAAGTTACAAATGCCATAAATATTTAATCAAAAAATGCTCTATGTGTCCTTTAATTTTTAATAAAGGGTATTCTGTATTTGATGATCTCTCCATAACATTACGACCCCTCATATTTGTCATAAACATGAGCCCTTGGAATATTTTATTCGTATGTTCCCAAATATTTCTCAGATCAAGCAACATGCTAAATTTTTTATTTCAAGAAAGATCAACCGAATCTTTGCAGCCGCAGAAAGGACATCGTTCATCATTTAATGTTTGCGTGGGTTTAACCTTTGGCAATCATAGAATCAGTCTTCAAAGAAAGTCGGCATCATTAAAAGATAATGCCACTGTACTTGGTGAACTTCCTAATCGGATAACTTTTTAATGTAAGAGTTTAGTTATTTTATACTGAGTGGGCGTTTCATTAGAGACTCCATCAATTCTAATCTGGACGCATCTGTATGTAAATCATGGTACGTAATGCATGTACGTTACCTGTACAGCTGTTTATCAGCCCAATTCCCCTATAGTATTTTTCATAAAAGAAGACCAACGAAACGAACCAATCAGAATTGGCTGCTTATCGCTTGGTTATTCCGTTCATTGCTCCAGGCTCTCGCGCTTCAGAACTATACGCATTTCAATAAATTTTCCTTCGTCACTTTGTCACTTTCTAATTTGTTTATTTAAAATATCAAGATGTGGAAGTTTACATACAATTAGAATTAGCATTAAAACATTAAGAATTAGCTCTCTCTAACGTCAGGAGAAAGTAATGAATCAACAGTACAACAGTAATTGCATCTGATTGGTTTCCACTCTGGTCCGAACAAAGGTCAACGGTCTTCTTTTATGAAGAATACTATAAGTCATAGAGTCTGAACGACTTCGAACATGATCGTAGGTGCAAAAACAGCTGGTTCGAATATTTAGGAAACGGATAACATCCTCAACTTTTTACGTTCAGCAGTATCTCAGATGTTCAGAAAATGACAGTTCTGAAAGTGTTAGTCCGAAAAGGCTTATGGATGAAAGTGTTAACATGCGACTGGCAAATAGCTTCCGTGGCAATAGAAGCGCAACAATGCGGCAAATTATAGCTCAATACAATGCAGATGCTCAGTTATCATATCCGAAAACACAACATGACAAACTTTGTCCTGATTGGTTATTATAGCAATAGGTCATCCAGATTGTCTTTGCTGTCACAGAAATAGAGGAAAACTCATCTGCTTTGTGCCAAAGAGTAACGGAATTTATCACTAGATGAATAGCAAAAAGTATCTTGGTCCGTTGAGAGTCGGTTCATTTTCCAACATGCTGAGGAGGACGAATATATAGCGCAAACAATACGAATCCATGGAGCTTGTGCGCTAAAGAGTTAGAATAATGGTCAGCGGAATTTTTGCAGGCCACATATGGTTTTCTAATAGTGCTGGAAATATTTATCCTAAGATCATACAAGGGACTATCAAAAAGTTCCCGGAATTGTAATCTGGCCAGTGAGCGCCGTAAGTATGGAAAACGCCGCTCTGTAATCAGCGCCCTCTACATCCCAAGCGCGCGCACGTGTGGTTGCATCGTGTTCGGACGTGTCATTCGGGAGGGAGCTGTAGCGTGTGCTTGTAAGAGGATGAACACACGTTGGCGCGATGTCACAGTTGAGCAGAGAGCAAACATCAAGTTCAAGATGTTTGGAATCCAGGTTTTGACACGTTTGCAGGAGAAAGTGCGACGGAAACGCCAGAGAAATTCCGAAACGGTTGGATCCTGCACCACGAGAACGCGCTCTGTCACGCCGCATTAGTAGTAGTGGAATTCTTGGCACAACGAAAAATTCCAGTGCTGCCCCAACCCCTGTACTCCCCAGATCTTGCCCCCTGCGACTTCCGGCTTTTCCACAGATTGAAACTGAGACTACGGGGTCAGGGCTTTGTGTTAAAAGAAGAGATCGAAGCAAATGTTACAGCCGGTCTCAAGTCCATTCTAAAGGAAGAGTTCGCACGGATTTTCCAGGAGTGGCAGTCTCGTTGGAGTAACTGTATGTGTGCCCAAGGAAAGTATCTTGAAGGGGATTAAGACCGTGATGTGCATACGGTATCCAGTCACCGGCCAGACTACAATTTCGGGAACTTTTTGATAGTCCTTTGTAAGCTTCTTCAACTTCCAAGCAGACCAGGTGCACTGTTTATAGTCATACGGTTCCCAACAGGCCAGTGCATCTTATCACAGTGCTCCATTGGTTTCAAAGAGGTTAAGTGAATAGGACGTTGACTTCCACTTGTTTCATTGGCCGGCTCAGTCACCTAATCTCAACTCGTTCGAAATCTACAACCGTCGTCTCCGATTTGAATTAACTAAGGGCAGCTATTATAACAACTAGGGGCCAATATTCCTGCAGAAGGGTTCCAAAATATTTTTTGTGAAACTATGCCTAGGAGAATTAAGTCTGTGATCAAAGCTAAAGATAGACCAACTCATTATTCGTATGGTGTCTGTAGTTAAGTGGTCATTCAGACTGTATAGGTAAGGCGCTCTGATTGAAAGACTGGATAAAATAATTAAATTTTTAATAATGCTTACATTTCCAGCATATTATGGATATTTTGAATATGAATGTAAAACTTAAAACCTTTGAGTTTAATTTATTTCGTATGCCTTTCTGTATTACCTTGATTCCATTTTCGAATCCTCAGGTTAAAGAATTGGACGTATAAAAGTGAGAGAGTTGTCTTCATTTTCCGTCGTTTCCTGAAGTCAGATCAAATGAAACGGCATTCTTCTTTTATTATGTTCATATCCGCGCCGAAAAAAAGGAACTTACGTAAACATTTCAGTGGGGACCCTTTTTTTTTTTAAAGTGATAACATTTAGAAGGAAGAAAGGGTAGGAGGAGAGAAAGAGAGAGCAGACGGGTTAAAAGCGCTCCTCCAAATCTCCTCACGAACGCCTCGTGGATATTGATTTCTTTCGAAAGGCTTCTGAGAACCTTTTCAAGAAAATTTCCCTCACATCTCCCTTGTTTCTTTTTGTAGTTAAAGGTCGTCGAGTTCAAGTTTTATACCTGAACTCGAGTCTGCTTTTACTGCGCAAACGCAGCAAAGGTTTTCATCGATGAAGATTTCCGTTTCTTCCGACGAAAGATGTTTCACTTTCACATGACGTAATCACATTTTACTGATACGACCTCTTTTTCCTTCTCTGTCGGCGTGTAATAGTAATTTTAAGCTCCTCCCTCCCCCTTCAAATTATTTGTTAAATTAACTGGATTTATGTGGAATATTTATTCGAAAAAGATTGTTTTAATTTAATAAATTTTTAAATTTTAATAAAAACGATAAATTTTTCGCAAAAAAGTAAGAAAATTTTCACATTCACGTAAAATAGGAATCCAAAATTTCAATGAACCCGCTCTTGTGATTGCTCATTTTTGTTGTGAATTTGGAATCTCCTGGTATGGGCCCTTAATTTTTAATTTAACTATCATTAAAACTCTTATGTGGTTTTCAGTTTATAAATCATTCACGGCGAATAGGTTACATCCGCTCGAAAGGATCGCATAATTCCATTACTGGTCATATCACCATCAGCTTGTTCACCTGAGCCTTCACTTATATACTCCAAGATTATTTCAATTGCGAATATAGCTAACATTACTTATTTATATTTTTTTGCACTAGAAAAATCTACACTGATTAGGTTTAGATTTAGTAAAATTCTAACATACTACTTCAGAGAGAAAATGCGAGACCATGAAGCTTTTGTGCATCGTGCAAATTTCAGTCTATGGAAATATTTGCAATTTTCGGTCAGTAACTTCGTTGGAAACTGCGATAAAGAGGAAGGGGATAAGTGCTCCCCTAAGCTAACTCTTTAGTTTTTCAAGGCCACGAAAAGTGATTGTGCTTTATTCGCGTAAGGATAAAGCTTCAGGAATGAAAATGCTATGTGTGTCACGGAAATCGGTTCCTCAAAGGATTTCCGGCGACACTGTCCGT
>JAHWFO010111979.1:616094-749616 GCA_023313115.1 Rhysida immarginata | reverse complement strand
TTTTAAATTTCCACTGCGTACATTCAACTCTGTATTTACACGTTACAATGTGACACATAGATGACAATTCCGTCAAACAATAAACTGGAAAATGCTATATGCTTCATCACTTCTGGTGATTATTCTTTGCGTCATATGGCGGCATAAACTGGACCGGATGCATTAACTGTTTGTCGAATCTGGAGACAGTGATTTGAAGAAGGAAATGTGAATTTTCATTAGGGGACTGCAGCGTCAGAACGCAAAGATGGATGCATGCGACTTCAAGCCGTAGTATTCTTACAGTGCATAGCTGGCGACATTGTGCAGAATGTACAGTGATATGGGAATCTCCAGTATCGACGGAGGCAGTTCATTGTAGATTGGCTGAGGCAGGCTTGCGGACAAGACGCCCTTTGCAAACACTACCCCTAACACCGTACCATCGTGTTCCTGTTGCGACAAAAGACATATATTGATGTTCAACGTCGAGTCTCGCTTCTGTTTCGGCAATGGTGATCACCAAATGCGAGTATTGTAACGCCCACGACTTTGTCTGATCGTCTTTACAATTATCTTGTGGATAAACTTTTTATGTAACGCATATATACCACTTTAAATCAATGGTCTTGCTTTTCCCTCCATTATAACGAATAATCAATGTTCATGCATACAGAGGATTGTGACAGGAGACTTTTTAAACTATAGCATGTCTTACCAATTTAAATTGACTAAGACTCCTTTCGAAAAAGACAACCTCACGTTTATTAATAATTCTCTTCCTCACCAATTAATATCAAACAAGGGTATCTTCTTAACATAGGAATAAGAAATGCTTTCCTTTATGCAATCAAAGGAATTAAACAAACGTTTCGTTTACCAAGTTCAGATAATAGTTCTTTTTCGCGTGAATTAATAGAAATTTAAAAAAATAATTAATCAAGAAATATCTATTTTCTCCAACTTAAAATGCAAGAAAGTTCTTGAAGGTTGTTAAATTCGGTGAATCAAGTTTTTCTCTCCGCATGCAGGTAGTGTTCTGTCATAATTTATGAGTAGAACTTTTGATATTAAAAATCAAATACAATTATCTTTCATCATTATCTTTCAGATCGTAGCTTAATGGGGGGGGGGAGAGAGAGGAGAATTGAAGAAAAGAGAAAAATGGAACATAAAGAAAGAGAGGAAAAGGACTATGGTATTGCTGAGGGGAATGTTAGTTTGGTTACGAGGGACACCCGTTAAAACAACACAAAATACCGCATTCTTCTATCGTCTTATGAAGGACCAGTCTCTAAAGCTTCGGCATCCCAATCCGTCGCTCCGCTTTGATGAAATGGGAATTCCTTGCATCAGACATCTTGCCGACGTCGTTACCCCGAGGAATGGATTCTTTTGAAGCCATCTAGTTTTCCGACGGCGTTGCAGACGAAACTCGATCTCAGGAAAACCGTCATCTGCACGCAATTATATATTTTTCGGGATTTTTCTTAGGAAAAGGTTAAATACACAATTAAAAGTCAAAGTAGAACCAAACTTGAGGTATTACCGGACGATTACTTGGTAAAAAATACTTTTTCGTTTAACGAAAGCTCGTGTGCAAATATTGTGAATCATTTCACTGTCGATTCATTTATTTTCCAAAAGTAAAAATAAATAAGCATAACCTTTTGACGTAGGTTATTACAGTATGGACGCATCTTATTACGCTAGAACATGTTAGCTATTATTACTCATAAACCTCCTGTATACAGAGCCAAGGGGAATGCGTATTTGTTGGAAATGAGTTATTTTCCCTAAAATCCACTTTTCTCTTTGTGCGAAAAATACAGCATTTTGTTTCAAATTTCAAGCATTTTTCATAGTGTTGCATTTTACCTGTGGAATAATGTACAGTCGAACCTTCTAATACGACACCGCTTAATACGTATTTTCCCCTTGGTCCCGTTCTCTTGAACGCTATTTCTATATAAGTAAACCGATGTTTTTCTCTCAAATCCCGATTAATGCGTATTTTTGTCTCAAAAATTACGAAATTCATTCCAAGAAATTGAATTATTTGAGATGTTTATTGTAACAAAACACTGGAATTTTTTTTTTATCAGCCATGCGGTTATCTAAGTGCATGTCATGCAATAATTCCATTAATTTTGATTGATTCCATTAAACAAAATAACAAAGCACTGTTAGATAATCGCGAATTCTGATTGGTTCTACTGAATACAACCTCTGACAATTAAGTTCGGTGAATGAGTTCACACAACAAAATGCAAAACAGATAGAGCCACATTTACTTTATTGTCCTTCGAAATAATCACCCTGGAAGGCAATACACTTTTGGGATCGGGTGTATAAGTCCTGGAAGCTCCTTAGGGATGGCTTTAAGTTCACGTGTCACATTTGCTTGAATGTCTGGAAAGTCCGCAAATCTGTGTCCCTTTAAGGCCCGTTTCAGACGTGGGAAAAAGAAAAAGTCTGCCGGTGCCAAGTCTGGTGAATAAGGTGGATGAGCTATGGATACGACCCCTTTGTTGGCCAGAAACTGTTGCACGATTACGGCAGTGTTCCTCTTTGATCCATTATCCACAGTTAAGTGCGCACGCTACACCTTCAACTGAAGAAACGAGCATCTGCTAAGCCATTGCACGCACAAACATGACCTGTCTGAACTTGCTTAAACAATGACTGGGCTTGTATTCACATGCATTGTTACTCGCGTAAAGCTCGCACAGATTAGGGTGTGACGTCATTCACCGAACTTAATTGTCAGAGGTTGTACAAACAACAACGCACACGTTATTGAAGAATCGCGAATTCTGGTTCGATCTTAGGCTACGGCTATGCGGACGCGAATTTAGTACGAGCGAGCGATTTCTGACGTCCTCACATTCGCAAGCTATGTTTAGCGAGCGAATTTTTAAGTTCTCTCTCTCGTCGTTTCTCGCCGTATGTGATTATACAAAAGCGAATTTTTTCTCACAAACATGGCTGCCATTTCATGTGGAAGTAGACATCTTGCAATTAAAATGGACTACTGCGCATGTGCAGCGTTGAGCGATATTTGGCAGACAGCGAGAAAATCAAGCAGTGTCAGATACGAGCGAGAAACGTATTTTCGCTCTCGCGTGTGATGTTTCGAGTGTCTCGCATCTGCATGATCGCATCTACGCGAGCGTGATGACGTCAGAAATTGCTCGCCCGCTCTAAATTCGCGTCTGCATGGCCGTAGCCTTAGTGTTTATATAAACTTAAACATTTTGATGTATTGATCAGAATTCGTCATATTCCCAAAACTCGACCTCGATAACGGAGTTCCCCCAAAAAAAAAATAAATAAATAAATAAATAAATAAATACGTAAAAATTATATGTAACCTACAATATTTTATAACAAACACTATTAGGATTTTCAGCGAATCGTATTTCATACTTGGATAATACGTTTTTTCAAATACGTATTAACGACGTTCGACTTATATGAATAGGAAATTAATGTATGTATAGGTTTTTCAGGAATTCGTTTTGCATTAGGAATGATTATTCGCAGACACTGACACTAATATATGAATGAAGTTATAACAAATGAGGTATTATTTTACCTCTACAACGCAAGATTAAATAAAGAATATTTCATTGAATAGGAAGATAAATTATTCTCGGTGGTTAATAATAATGTGCGTTTGCAGCGGAAGGGAAAAGAATATTTACGTCAACTATTTTCATTATGGAGAGCAAAAAAGAAGAGCTTCAAGCATTTTACGATATATAGTTGACATCTAAATATGAAAAGCAAAGTAATCTTTTATGTTTTGGTAGACAGTTGCAGATTACAATTTGATATCCATATCCCGTTTCTTAGACATTAAAAGAATAAACATTTATATTCAAAAAATTTCCATTTAATATTGACAATGGGTTTAAAATCAAATATAATACAAATGTCCATATAAATAAGTCAATGTGAATTTACTAAAAGACACGGAAGTCTGATTTAAATATAATTTTTATTTGTATTTTATGAACAAGTAATTAAAACTACCTATTTGGAATTCTATTTTGTACGTACAGAATTTATAACTTTCCTGAAATTATGTCCATTCCTTTCTTAAATTTTTTGCGGTATATTAAGCCATGTTCTGGTAATATTGCACCGAAATGTATTAAAATACTGCATTTTCATTTCTTATTTTTTTTGAAATCGTGAATCCAAAAGCTTTTCCATCACTTTTCTTTTCTGGGTATTTAAAGCAAACGTATCTTCTCTATGGATCCTTTTTGACATGCAGCGTCTTAAAATGAGTAAGAGGCTCAAAAAAAAGACATACGCATGTGTGACATAGCAAATGCCGCCCCGCATTAAATGCGGCAAGCACTGGAATCACTTGACCAGAGACTCAAAGACCTTTCATTTTATCGGCAACAGCAATAGAAATTCTAAGGATTCCTGGCATTAATGGAGAGGACCGGGCCATTCTTGCTGCCCGTTGCACCGCCGAATGACCAACAGAAGACACCGGGGGAAGAACAAAGGTGCCACAGGGTGCAGGCAAGAGATAAAGCAGCCGGTCGTTAAATTATTCTTTCACGCATGCGTACCAGCTCCAGCATTAATTCCACTTGCACGGTATCTTAACGGATGGGTCGCTTAATCTTGCTCGGTTGTTAGCTTAATCGCTAGAGTTCCCGGAAATGACCGGTAGACCTCAACATTGACTTCAAAAGACAGCGTGGCGGTGGTGGGTGGTGAAAGAGCAAGGAGAAACGTGCCGCGCTTACCGTTCTAATGCAGACGATGGCAACCGTGGCAAGCACAAGAATCCACGCTTCAAGAGCAACAAGCACAAAATCATTGCTCATATATACACACACACACAATACAAATTGTATCACTTCACTCTGTCGATAAAACACAACAAGTTAACCAGTCTAACGAGGTAATGTTTCCTGACGCTTTAAGATAGGCAGGCGATGACCAATTTCCACTAGCTCGCGGCTGCTAAGGCGCCTCCGTGTATAATCAGGTGATCAAAGCCGGCTTCAGTGAGGTAAAAGAATTTGGGCGAAGAACTTCATCAAGCGCTTCCATTTCAAAATTAGTTTTCTACTTTTCTTAATTAAAGTGAGAGGTTTAAATTATCAACTTTTTTAACGCTTCATTTCGCTGTTAGTTAATGAAATCATCTTCTGCTTCGTTTTTTGGGTAGACCTATCGCTAATAATTATAATTAACAATGTATATTCTTCCAAAAGAAAATGCAGAATTCTTATCTTCTTACTCGGTATGCCTTGAAAAAGATATAACAAATTTATGGATGTAATACGAGCAGCAATAACGGTTTACAAACCTCGTGCCATATTGCATCAAGTTATTTGTTTTTTTTTGTGGGTTAAAAGCAACATAATACCTTATGGATTCTATCGTAGACCCAGCGTGTTTTTAGAATTATTATATCATTAATGCTCGGGAGGAAAAAATTGCTACAAAAATCGCTGAAGAAGAATTTAATATTTTAATGAAAACCCTTTTTTAGAGATTATTAAAAATTAGAATCGATACCCTAAATTAAATATGCTTTAAGAATATTATAAAACTGATTTGTTGAATATACATGTTATGTACCTAGTTGCACCCATTAAAGTTTTTTTAATATCAACAGCGAATGTAGTTTAGCGTCTAATTAAAACGGGTAAATTTTGTTCCATTTCTTTACTTTATAGCGCAGTGATATTCCCTTTCGATCCTATGGTGAATGCCATTTAGAATGAAAATTGCAATGGAATCATATCTAACCACAACAACATTGAAACGAACTAAATGATGAGCTTATTATGGTAAATGTCCATTACTTTGTGGCTTTGTGGTGTATTTCCAAACAATCCAATTTGAAAATTTTTATTTTTTTTTTTGGTAATAGCATCAGTTCTATTATTGCTGTAATATCACTTACTCAAAAATGTTGCAATTTATCAGCCGTATTTCGGATAACGAGTTGATGTCTACTTAAATTTAACAAATGGGCATGTTCAATTAAATTTAACAAAATTTATTGATAAACTAATCTTGTAACACAACTATGAAGAGTCTGGGACTCAGATTTAGCCACATGGTACTCACTGAAAAGTTCGAATTTGCACTAATTTCTCTTTATTCCAGATAGCATCTTTTCAGATAAGTCTCTTTACAAGGATGAAAATAAGAACTCAGATAACCGATAATAAAATAATATTTATTTTGTATTAAAAAAAAATCATTTTATCAATATATTTCAAGATTACTCAGACAACATCTTTCAAGAGATTAATTTCAATCTCCTCCTTAATATTTTACTTCTTTTCAAAACATAAGTAAGCTTTTGGGAAAATTTATCTCAGAGTTCAAAATTTATTAAGCAAATTTAGGTTGAACTGCTTTTGCGAAGAAATAACAACTAAAACTTAAAATTGGTGCCTGATGAGTGGTACTTGAAAAGCTAAACTCCATATGTCGACGTTTTTACTTATTTATTTATTTATTTTTGATTACCTTAGTTCTTACTTTCGTCCTCGAGAATGAGATTACTTCTTCGGTAGCCTTCAACTCTTGGAAACAATGAGAAATAAGTCTAATTCTGAACTTTTCAGTGAATCCCGTACGATTAACTTTCAGCCTTGGACTTTTCGTAGTTGCGACAAACGTATTTTATCAATAGATTTTAAGTTTACATATTAGTTATCTGAATTCAATGTTAATTTTCCTTTTGTAAAAATGTCTTAAGTATTCATTCCGAAAATTTAATTGAAGAAGCTAACTTTTCATTCGTTGATCAAATAGCCTACAAAAATTGTATAAATTTGAAAGAGCCCCTTCCTAGTTCTATAATAAAATTTAAGAGCCCCTTCCTTCCTCGTTTGTTGTTTGTGAGATACTTGATAAGTAGTAGGATAAAAAGTTTTGAACAAAGCTTTCGTCTTGCGCAATATTTATAGGATTTGACTTTTTCGAAAAATGCCCACAAACATTGGAGAAGGGGAGGGGGGTAGAGATTACTCAGTGTATATCTATTATTTAGGAATGGACAATAGGTAGAGAAGGGGATATATTATTTGTCTGTGTCGGTTGCCTGTCAGGTTGCGTCTTTATTCGCTTTTGCGATGGAACAGAAGGATGACGAAGGAGCGCGGACGGGGTTTTGGGCTCGTTTGCCGTCCTTGTGCGAAGGGATCTTCCTCATGGGAAGTTTCTTAGGATTTTCCAAAGGCTTCGGTAAATTCTTCTTCCACTAGATGGAAATTCACTGTTTTCTTGTTTTCTTACGACAACCGGGAATCCCTATACAGCAGTAAATTTTCATTTTGTATAGACTTTATCCGTCCTCTTCCTAAAATAATTCATCAAATCCCCGAGATCAAGATTGCCCCGGTCCTCGTGTTACTTCAAAATATTTGCTCGACTGCAATAAGTTTTCATAATGAATAATTTATTTTTAATACATTCACCCTTTCCAAAGTTGAATCTTCTGACGTTATTCTCTCGGTTTGCTTTTGAAAGTAGGATTAGAAGTGGGAGATAAATTTTATTCTGTTTTATGAACAATGCATAAGAGGATTATTAATAAATTGCCTAAAAAACATAATTTTTTTAAAGCAATTCGATTTTTCAAGAGAGAATTTTTAATGGAGTTATTACAAAAAAAATATCTTTTTGTTTGCATTTCAGGTTCGCCCTTTAGGAATTATTTGTGAAGAAAAGGCAGATAGACACACATGCTGAAGGAGACAGAAGTAATATTTTGCTAAGAAACAATCTAATTTAACTACAGTAAGCCAGTTTTAAATTTTTAAAATTGATTTTTTTTTAATTCTTTTTTAAAAATGTGAATGTTTTGTATGTTACTTAAAATACGGCTTTTTATTTGCACATTTATAAATGCACATTACTAAGTACAATTAAAATGGTAATTAATTCTCTATAAAAGTCAAAATTCTGAGGTAAAAAGAACACTTAAAGAATAACCATTTAAATTGAAAGCAAATCTTTGGAATTTACGTTACTTTTCCTGGTTTCTGGTTGAGCGAAGTTTATATTCGTTTTGGGCAAAGGTATCTAGGCTGTTGGTGAAATCTTTTTGAAAGCTATAAGTAATGAGTCTCTTCCTATCTTTCCCACTACCATTATGCAAAAAGCTTGTTGTCTTCTGCTGACTTATATTTGGCAATTTCAAAGATACCTACGGCAGATTGATGCGGAATTTGCGTTGCAGTAAGTGGATGGAATTCAAAATCTTCGGAAGTTTTCAAAAGGAGAAGAGCAACTTTTAAAATGGTTATTTCAAGCTATGTCTTAGACATAGGAAATCTTATTTAAGAAGGGTTTTTTTTTAAAGGAGGGAAATTCTTTTTTACGAAAAAGGGCTTCCATTTGCCAATCGATTCTCTTTGTTGTCTTTACTTACTTTGCCCGAAGCATTTTGGTGAAACAGTATGAAAACAAAAATGTCTTTCCATCCAATTTATCTTTTCGAGAACCCATCAAAGTATCGATTACCCCAACTATTTTTTTCATGAAATGTTGTTTTGAGAGTAAACCTTCCCCAAATAGTCGTCAACTTGGAGGAGTCGGTGTAAGACGGTGCCTCGAGCAAAGGCCTTGAAACGTGACCAGTTGGACAATGGGCAGAAACACTCACATACACTATACACACAAACGCGCACACATACACCACTGACGCCCGTTCCCTGCGTGTCAACAACCGTTCCCGTTACCCTCCTCACGAACGGGAAAAAATTGTCTTTAAGTCGCTCTCAACGATGAATGTGACCGACTCGAAGTCACTCGCCCGACAGAATGTCCCAATTCAACGCCATTCATAAACGATACGTAGGAAAATATCGCCATTTCCACTCTTGAATCAGCGTAACGCCCAAAAAACAAAGGCGTTAAAGTCAATCATACTAAGGAATAACTTGGCAGCAACGAAACTCAAATAAATCACCACGGAGTAATATACGAGCATGTCCTCTTATTCGGCAGCTGATAGATACGCGTCAATGTCGTAAGGAAATATAAAAATTTAAGAGGATAATCAATTCACGAAGTTTGTATTGTCCCATTTTTATTATCTCTTTAATATATTTTCAGTATTAGCGCTGATATCAATTTGTAATTTTGGTATGCATATTAGTGACTGTAATACCGTTGCAGTTAATTTATTATTGTCTTACTCCCGCTTCATCGTCTTCCTACCGCACAAATTGTCGCATCTTTAAAGTACCTGTAACGAAATTAATAAAACTAGTTTACATATTTCTTTTACATTCTCTTTTATTATGTTTTTATAATTGTCACTTTCCTGTAACTGCACTTTTTCTGTTTTTTTTAAATCCATAAAAAGCGATTTTAAGGAGCTGAAACAGATTAATTATATTTTAATTAATTTTAAAAGGAAAAATTGATTTGTAAAAAAGAACTCTGTACTCGAAGTATCACTGTAACAAATTGTATTAGGTAAAATAAATGAACGATATTAAATTTGAGAGGTCACCTTTACTTTCGAAATTTGATATTTCCAATGAGAATATGCGGGTTTAAACTTTATGTTGTAACTCTAAATAAATATTTATAGCGACATCGTTTGCTTGCTAGTTTTTCTGCTTTCATCCGATGGCTATTTATATATAATTCTCCCGTCTGTCAAGAGAGAGCACCTCTAGCTGGCCATTGGATATAGAATGCCTTAGCCAGTTTGTGTGTGAGCGTTTCTGTGTGTGAAAATAACAACGCGGAGGAACATTCTACAATATTTTGAAGTATTCACCCATAAGGCGTCTAGCGCATATTTTTCAAATTATTTTGTAGGCTCAAATTGTTTATTGCTTTTTAAGGAATGTATTTCATTTTCTATTTTAAGAACTTATGAGTAGAAAATGTTTGCAAATGTTTAATTATTAGTGCTCAAAAGTGAGGATCTCTCATTTTGATAAACATTAAAATCTTGCTGATCTTTGAAACGTATTGAATCGGTAGATAAAGAAGTAAACTAAGATTAAAATGTTTACACATGTTTCCTAGAATGATAATGGAATATAATTTTCTGGAAAACTACGAGGATTGTTCAATAAAAACACGTTTGGCTGCGAAGATATAGCCTAGACAAGGGAAAGCAGCCGCAAAGTGCTAGTAGGGCGTCTGTCACACGTTTTAGATATGAATTGTGTTCTTAAGAATTGCTTCTTTATAAGAATTGTGTTTCAGTTGGGAAAATGGCGCTCATGATAGACAATCCGTCCAAAGACAATCTGCGTGCTGTTATTCAATATTTGGCCGCTGAAGGGCGTTAGCTAATGAAAATTTTTACGAGAATGAACACCTTACAACGTTTACGTGCCCGTATCAAGAATAAACGTCCTGGGAAACTCACAAACTATGTTACCCTTCTGAATGATAATGCCCGCCCTCATATAGCCCGAAAGACTCAAGATCTGCTCGCTTGCATAAATTGCGTCTTTAAGTCGCAAATACACCTTTAGGTGAACGTTGCAAATACATACGCCTTAGAGCATCCACCTTACAGTCCCGCTCTAACTCAAATACTGCGAAGTCCTAGTGCAAGATTATTTATTTGGAATTTTTGGACGCTTATATTTAGCATATTGATCAATACCTTTTAGTGTTATGCAAAAAAGTCGTCTATGCTCAAATCGATATTCCTTCAAGTTGACTAGAGGACCAAGACACTTTGCTCAAGTCGAATCACAGCACATTTCTAATTAGGATATTTCTAATTTAATATTTGTGGTCCTATCATATCTTTTATTTTTCAAATGTTTTGTTTTGACGTTTTCTTTCTTTTTTTTTTTTTTTTTAATAAAACTGTTATTCAACTCATTAAGAAGCAATTTATTTGTAAACCTCTTTTCATCAGTTGCTTCTCGGTGAAAATCATCAGGATTTAGCAGAAATGGTTTCAACTTATTGTCTTACAACTCTAGATAAGAAATCTCTAGTTTTAAAACCTGGTAGCTTTAAGAAACTTGGATGAACGGGAAAGGGTTAGTAGATTTACGTCAGGATTAACAAGTTATTTGATTCAGCGAAAATACAATGGTCACGTGATTCACGTGCAGATGCATTAAGCCCGTTTCCCATGGTCTCTGGCGTATAGCCTGATCCACTCTTTCCGTTCATACATTATTTTCTCTAAAGCTGATAGAGAAGTGTAAAATTTAGACGCCATGGCGCCATTCTCAGAGCAAAATGATTGAATTTCCTTAATATCGGAGAGTAATTTATTAAGACATAGTAAGCTCAGAAAGCTCACAATAAAACAATTATTACAAATATCTTCACTCACTTGATAAATATATACATCTATTGTATATAATCTACGCAAAAATGTGTACAGAATGTGTACATCAGGAAATGAAGTTTCATGATTGAAACGATTCATTCGCTTTATTGTGTAGCCGAATGAGTCGTGTTGACCCTTCGGCGGCGGTGAACAGCCGACGGAGTTGGTGTGCGACCCTCCCTTGGCTAAACGGAATGGACAGGACCTTCGAATTGAGCCGAACATCGTCCAGTGAACCCCAAGGTCTTTGAAATTTAACAGACGATCCTAATTTCAAATGAGTTTTCTCCTGAGTCTCCGATTATTTTGCGCAATTAAAATTCATTTTAACTGATCTGATTGAACTAGCAATACTATTATTGAAGCTTCCGGGGTATTATTCAGCATTTATTACAGTATTAATCGGGTAGTGAAGCTCTCAGGGTAAAAGAAAATAGCGGATTTCCCTTTAACATATGTTGCACTTGCACAGATTGCAATCATGTCATAAAATATTGCAGTCAAATAGATCATTTAAGCTTAGTTGCAATACAATATTGGTTTAAAGATTTCCGAAATTTTACGGGCTTTTTTAAAGATGTAGGAGCTATCAAAAGGACACGGAACCGTCTATTTCCGTTTCGAAAGTGGGCCTTAACGTAGATGGGCCATCAGGAAATATGTCAAATTTCCGGAGTGTGCCGGATGCGGGCAGCATTTAAGGGGGACCCAATTTCATTCAACTTCGCTGCGTTTATAGCCGCTACGCTGTTGAATGCCGCATTCGTCGAATCCGAAAAACGCGGATACGATTCAACACCATATAGAAAAAAAATAACGGAATATCAAAAGAAAGGTACATATTGAAGTAATGGTAGGGAAAGTTATTATATCGAAATATCCCGCTTATCTCTTTGTTTTATTCCTAGAAAATTCGTCGGGTTTGTCCCACAGAGAGCATTCTGATTAAATTGGCAACCTCCACAGCTGAGGAACAGGGTGATTTAAGTCCTGAACACCAAATGCCTGGTATAGCTTTTGGACACAAGAAAAGATTTCAATACAAAATTGGCTCTGTATATAATTTATTACATGCATTGCATCGTGATTTACAGTAAACGTTGAAACTGAGAACTTTTCTGTGCCACGCACAAATCTATTTGACAACAGGTATTTGCAGCAACCCTTTCCAACATATCGGTGGCAATGAATGTACTGATGTTGCGGATGTTGCTCTTTAATGCGTTGATAGTCTTCAAATTGTTTTTGTCTAGACGTTCTTTGAGATAAGACCAGAAAAAGAATCCAGAAATCTTTGCGTTCGATCAGATGATCGAAGTGGCCATAGCCTACACGAGCTGATCCGATCATCAAACTCTATATGGAATTTCTGAACTATAAGCAACCGTTAGGCGTTCTAAAAAGATCTTCATTGTAGACGACCATATAACCGTAACGTACTCCAAGGTTGACATCACTTTTGCCCTAAAGATAATTAACATTTCTTGGCCAGATGAGGTCTTCAGCAAATTCTTCATTATAATAAGTTAGTCTTCAAGATTTCTTATCATTTCGTCAATAAGAAATATAAACGACAAACTTAGAACCATATACATAATTTTACTCCCAAAGAATTTTAGATTAAAATTGAGATGTCTTCTTATGCGAAACTTCTAAAACCATCGTCTTGGTTCCTGCAGTAGAAGAACAAACTATATTATTTTTGTGCTCGGAGTCGGAACACTACATAATGCCAATTTAAATTGTCGGAAATTAATTTGCCTTCTGAGCTTGACGCATGCCCGTTTATTAACTTAAAATATAAAAATTCCGAAATAAGAATTTAAATTATTACCTTTTGATTCGTTTGAATTAAAGTAGTGGCTGTGCATTTCGCCTGCCGTTGACGTTCGTTTCGTGTTCTCGTCGTCGTCAGCAGTGTTCGTCTTTTGTGCGGTTGAAATGCCCGAAATGCCAGCAGAATGGGAAGTGAGAGTGACAGATTCCTTTTTCGCATCTGATTTCGCACTTCCTCTGAATTCCAACGGGAGTTAAGTGTGTAAAAAAAATCAATGACGTCATAGGTATGAGCAAATACAATCACCTACGAAATACAGTACTATCACTGAAGGACATAGCTAAGAAAAGAAATATAAATGTTCTTCAGCATTTTTTTCTAATGCTCTATGGAGCTTCATCGATGAATTAACTTAATATAAACTCATTCTATTCCATTTGCCAAAGGGAGAGGGAGGGACTATAAAATATTCTTTCTCTATAATTTTTCTTTTTAATTTTTATGTTGCATATTTTAGAATGAATTGTGTGATAACCACAAACCACCGATTTGCATAGGCATTTATGTGCACGTTGTGTCTCGTTCATCGCTCGTTCTTCCCAAATGGCTTTGAGCATCAAACAATTCAACCGTAGAATACTGTTCGAGATAAAACGATCGCATAGGTTACATGGAAAGTTTAACGCAACGGGACTGAACTTTCAAAACTACGTAAATTTTAATAGGCGGATATCGATTCAAAGAGTTATCTGAAACACCCATTTAATTAAAAGGAACACTGGGGATTTATCTACAATATTCGCTGGGGAAAAGTAAAATACATGCCTTCCAGTGCGATAATTTTCTTTTTATTTTTTATGGACGGGAGAATTATTTTATAACCTTAACTTTCACGTAAAGTGTACTTAAACTTTCTAAGTTGGATGATATATTTATATAGGGTTGAATAATGTAAATATTATTTTGTAAGCCAACTACCGGACATAAAATACAATTTGAATATTCGCCTGAGAATGGAAGCATTTTTTATAAAGTCTGTATGGAATTTTATCATACAATCTTCAAGTACCTTAAGACCGGCTAGTAAGTCTGCTCTCGACGGATGTTGAGGTCTGATGACTTCGCTGACCAGGGAAAGTGTTTAAGCCTCTTCTTCATGCTCCTCAAACTAAATTTTTTAGCGGCATCGATGGGGCCATTGTTCATCCTGAAAAGTGCCATGTTCTGCGGAAAATAATTTATACACCATGGAGTAGATTTGATTGCTCAAAATGTGTTCATAGCCCTTGGCAGTCATTTTCGAGGTGGTATTTGGTCGTACAGAAAATTAGAATTATCACAAAAATTAAAATTATAAGTTCACATCTAATTATCGTCTTTGGATTAGAGAGTCCGAATCACGAGCTTCTTTCGGCGCATTTCACACATAAACCAGAACAGGGTGTCAAAAAAAACGATTTGTCGAATTACATGACATGTTTAGGATTTGTTTATTGAACGATTATTTTCTGCGTGTTACAGGCTTGACCATGAAGCGCCTTTCGAGCTGCTTGGATACAAGCGGTATATGGTTTGAGTCCTAACCTGGATCCAATGATGCACCTTTTGCCTGGGTTCTAGAGCCGCTTTAATATCCGTCTGTCTTTGTCGTTGAATTTATACTTTCGTCCGCCACTGTGTTTAGTAGCTGTGTTTACCTTTAAAAATGTACGCTTTCATAAATTGGTAACTCTCGGTACAACTTGGAAGTTTGTATCATGGATACATCGGCTATACGGTAACCAGCAATTTGGTTCTAGTACAGGGGTCGGCAAGTAATTTTAGGTGGGGTCCGGATATTTTTTTAAATTTTTATCGAGGTCCAGAAAAAGAACTCGTATTCCTTATTAATTTTTTATTTTAATTTTCGATAGTATCGTGATAATCAGCGACAGTTCAAAAGGTTATTCCTATAGCTTTTACATCATTCATCATTCCTGGCCTTTATAAGCCTTACGGCCTTTAGCCCCAAGCACCACCATCGGGTGACTGCTTGTTTCCAGACCTTGTTTATTTTATGTGGCAGGGGGGTCGGCCCTACGCACAAAATATTTTTGGCGGTCCAGTTTTTGACCTTCCGCGGTCCGGATCTGGACCGCGGTCCGCCAGTTGCCGACCCCTATTCTAGTAGTTAATAAAGTTGGACATATTGCGCAATGACCATAAGATTACGACGTTCAGAGATGACTGATGCCCACTAGCAGGTGAACAGAGTGAAAAGATCAGTTTAAGGCGCATACAACACCATTGATACAACGACATGACTACCACGAGATGTTTCCACTATTTTGTCCAGTCACTGCTCTTGAGAGCTATTGTTAATTTCGTTTTAGCGTTTACCAGACGAGGAAAGATTTACTAAATAAAAATTATGGATATTATTAATGATTATTAAGAAAATATATTTTTGCGTCCTTTACCATTTATTAACATTTAACGAAAAAATAATTTCAATTAGCTTTAAATAATTGTATCCTGTTGAATTCAATTTTAAAGGACGGATAGAAGGTCTCGGCAAAATTCGAGAAACGCTGTCGAGTAATTCTTCAACCCAATATGAAAAAAATGCGTAATCAGATTCGGATGCTAGTAAAGATTTCAGAAATGTTAAAGAAGCTTACAGTAATTAATCATTATCCCTCAACCTCTTGAGAAATAAGAAATAATCGAGTAATGGAGAATAGTTGTTTTTCTTAGAATCCTGCTGATACTATGTAAACAAATTCGAAACTTAATCGAGAAAGCATTTCAAACGCTAGAGATTTTTTTTAAAGCTAAATCTATGAACATATGAATCGAACGTCTTCTCAATAAAGCAAAGCAAGCATCAATCACTGTTAGAATTATAAATCCATTAAGAATTTCAATTAGAAAAACGCAGAGAGGGAGGGAGTCAGGATAACAAATCATCCAAACTTATTAGAGAAGGGAGAAAAAAAGCGTCAAAAGAGAAGTCAGCCCACTGAAAGGATGAATGAATGGCTGGCGGTGAGTTCGTTAGAAGTCAACGACTCCTGGTGGTAGTGACGGTGAAGTTGGTTTGTTGGTTGGGTGCCGAGGGGAAGAGGTTCTTCTGGGCGTCTCCGAAGGGTTCGACGCTCTGGTCGATGCCTGTGCCTTGGTTGAATGGAGTAAGTGACACTCGGGTCGCAATTTGAATTCACAATTGCGATCGCTTTGTCTCCTCTGCAGATTTCGTTTTGGCTGAAAATTATTGAAGAACGGATGAATGAAACGCCAACTTTAAAAACGATCGATGTGGCAAATAAAACATCAGGGATGAGGAAGGAAACATTATAATTGCTGTCCATAAAAAGTAGATTCGCAAAAATAAACAATCTTTCCGGAATACGAAATTTATTTAAGCCTTGTCTTTTAAGCTCGAATTTAAGCTGAAAAATTCATTGCGATTACTGTACATCAAATAGAGAAGCCGGCAACCTTGACTGTATCATGAATTAAAATTTTAGAGAACTTTTATTGTTTCTGGATAAAATTTTCACGAGTGCTTCTATGAAAGGAAATTCTCTATCTCCCTCTATCTCCTGCATGAATAAAACAGGACAAACCTAAAAAAGTAAGTTACACTCGGCACTAGTGAGCACGTTTGTACACAGTCCATCCATAAAACGCTCACTGTCTTTAATGCAAATCGTTCTATTATGACCGGATTCTTGTACTAAGATAAAATTCTGTGAATAATTTTGCATCTGAACTAAAGAGGGTGAACTTCTCCGTAATACGTCGAGAAATATTTACAGCATTTTGGGATTATCTCAAACGATGATGATAGATGACCAAAAGTAAAACTTCACTTTTCGTGCATTGAAGAAATACGTTGGATTACTTCGCAGATTAAATTTTGAAATTTTTCTAGTGATTGGAACATCTGTTAAGGCTATTGATAGAGATATAAATGAAGACAGATTTCTTACTTCAAAGCACTGACGGAAGAAAATTTGTATTTTCAAAAAGTTTTTTGGAAGTGCATAACCTTAAAAATGATGTGTATCGAAAAACTAGACCTTCATTATTATCGTAAAACATAAGTATGTCCATCCTAATTAGCCTTGTGGAATATTTCAGAAATGCAACTTCTTTCTGATTCAATCACCCATATTATTATAGATTACTCATAAATCTTCAGTCATTAAAGACTGCAGCGAGTATCTAAAAAATGTGTGAAGAGTCCTGCTTACTATCTATGATGATTTTAACAATATCAATTATTTATTGTCATAATACACAGCTTGGACAAAATCATGGAAACACCGCGTATTGTTAGTATTCGAAGCTATCGGTCGAAATGGTACGCCTCTAGGTGTATCGGAAACCGACAACATGCGCTGTTGAAGGTACAAACATCTGCTAAAAACCGAACTGACCGGAAATGTAAGCTGACTGAGAGAGACAGATAGGTATTAAAGAGGATTGTAACATCTTAGGAAACAAAACTTCTACGAAAGTGAATGCAGATCTGAATGTGCATCTCCCTAATCACATAGATATTAGTGCGAGGGACCTTCATAAATAGAATATTTATGTCTAAGTCACTGATAACCAAATAAATGTAACACGGGAAAACAGTGGTATAATGAGCTCAAGCCCTGATGATTGGAAACATGTCGTGTGCTCCGACTAACTGTCCTTCACAGTGTTTCCTACCATTGGACGACTTTGTGTTAGAACGCCTAAAAAGTTTATCAATCGCCATTCTAACCATAGTGTTTTCTACTGGCCCTGTTATCGCCTTGAAAGTCAGAGAATTATCTTAAGCGAGCAAGCATAGCGCAGACATTATTTCCCGCATATGACAAACTGGGACCAGATCTCAAAATCCCCGGGCAACCCTAGTTTAGTTTTGAAAACAGAGTTAGTAGTCGATACCCTTTGCTGTATCTCTCAAAGAACTTAATGGAATTTTGATATTATTTGTTTAACTGCTATGCAGGATTTGTATGCGTTCATACACAGGCGAATTTAGGCTATTTTATATGCCAACGTTGGTCATGTACTATATTGATATATGTTTTGTTTAATTTACAGGAAGTTTCCATTATTTTGTCGAATCAATTTACATGATGCTCTAAGCAAAATTTCCTCACGAATTGTCTCTGAAATTGATCTGCATTACGGGTGGGTTTCATGTCAGACTTTAACTCACTAACTCTAATTAGAAAAGCTCTAACTGTATGCACTTCGATAGATTTGATCGAAAAAAGATGTCACCCATTGAAGCGGGAATTAACTCTAAAAATGGGAGATCAATGGGAGATAAAAATCTTATCTGTTTTGCTGTCATTATTAAGAGTTTTAATTGCATGCGGAAAATCTAATTAAAATCGATTTCTTGTGATTTTGAGGAGGACTGCGTCGATTTTCATGTAATTTAACTAGATGCCGCAATAGAGCGAACTAGAATTGTTCTTTTTAAATTGTGTGCCGCAGATAACCTGTATGAATTCATTTTCTTATTAATGGCAATTGTATGTTGTCCTTGAACGATGCATTACAGTATTCCGGATTATTGCTAAATCAAACTTTCCTGAAGCAGTAGCGAATATAATTTTCTGAAGATAAGGAGACAGATAAGGGAGAGATAGAGATAGAAAGAGAGAGCGAGAGAGAGGGCTTAGTAGATAAAGTGAAGTCACCGTAATGGTCTATTCGGGTTGAATGACGAGGCTTTTGCCATTTGTGGGGAGACCCATTAGGTGCTGAAGAGGAGCAAGCGAAGATTTTCGCATCAATAGCAAATGTCAGTACGAATTTGCTAACATCATGTCCGTGTCAGAGATGACGGACAAATTGGCACGTATAATGACGTTGAACCGTCCACGTGACTAAACTTTTAATCGGTAAGATGAGGATTTAAGCGCCACCGCTATTTCTTTCCTCCTTTCGACTGTCGAGATCGGTTTCCTTAAATATCGGAATCTATTGGCATGAGCTGGGAATCGTTTTGAGTTACTGCAATAGATGTACCCTGTCCGGTTGAAAGAAACGCCGACGTCTTCTTAATGTTCATTCAAATTTTCGATGGTGGCACGCAGATCGATATGATTAACTGAAGTTTAATTGAGAACCCTTTGGGCTGTTTATGGAAATTAATTTAATCTCGTGACCATCCAATGTATCTCCATATGAAATACGTGCAAGTGCCCTGTTAATGTTTTGTATAATAGCAAATTAAGCTTTGCTACCTGCTTTAAAAGATAATCACAACTACTGTTCACTGTCTTTGGATAGTTTTTTTGTGAGACGTTTACGAGTACTGGTTTTCTAAGATTTTTCTGCTCGGTTTACGGAGCGAATGAGGGAATCCACGAAACCATTCATCGTCAAAATTGACAAACAGATTAACATTCAAAAATCATTTCCATTAGAATGCATTAATATATTGACGAGAAACAAATGTGACTGTATCTGTCATAAAAACAAACAAATGTGTTCTAACATTGAAACGCAAGTATCTTGTGCAGCTTTGTTCTGCTGACAAGAAATAATTTTTTAAAACTCACAAATTTATATAAAGATTTTAAAATTATAATAATTCTATAATCCTGTCCCGGTGAAAACATTTGCTAGAGAGTGCTAGTCTTCTCGGCTAAAATGTTGTCATAATCGATTAAGATTTAAAGTAGAGACGTTGTAAGAATCATTAATAGATCGCCTTTAGCAAAAGCGCTGCCTTCAATGTCAATTTTAGCTTACAAACTTAAATGAAATGAAGGAGACCGACACTTCACAATACATATTTTTAAATTAAAAGAAACCAACTTCTCCTATATTTGCGGTTTTTGCAAGGTGACAAAAAAAAGATGAATTTTTCAATTTTTTCAAGTTTTTATTTTGAACAGTGAAGCATTTTTGGGCAGGCATGAATTTAATAAATAATCAATTGAAAAATTTAATGAAGTAACTAAATTTTTGCTATTTCAGCCAGAGACAGATGCAAACTCTAATCTGGGAGGAGAGGCAATGTCATTTTAAATGTTATCCTGGTGGAAGGAGGGTGCTTAGAAATTTATTTGCAGATTCGCATAAAAATGGATATCTGGGGTGGGGATATATATAATCCAATAAAATCTTGTAAACGTTCCAATGAGGTGCTTTAGCTGTGAAGGAGAAATACATTTATACATTTATTAATAAGAAATTAATTCTCCCCGGAGTAGGGTAAGGCAAGTTGCAGACCCTGCGGTGATCTATTTATATGCGCTTTTTATCTCCCCCCCCCAAGTTTTTAAATCAAAAAATTGATTTTCTCGAACATAATATGTAGAAAATGTAAAAAAAGCTCTATCTTCTTTCCTTCCTCATTATTTCTGATCGAATGACATATCACATCCTATATGTTGCCATACTTCTAAAGACCAAGTGACTACCACCTCCTGCAACTCCACAGTAATGTAGATCTTGCCTAGAGGAATCTGGATACTGAATTTCATTCCTTTACGTGCCTAAATAGCACATAGATCTTTTGTCCTCTTCGACTTCCACTCCCGTAATTCCGACCCCAGTGCACCAATCAAAACAAAACTAAATAGCGAAGGTGGACATGCCCGTAGTAAGGTATATTCCGAATTTCAGTATTCTATCTCAAAAAATGTATAAATTATGAAGGGGAGGACGGACATTATAAAACCAACAAGTAGCTCCATTCCTCCGCTATTTAATATTATAGATTATTAGCATTTGAGCAATCGTGCGTCGACAAAGCGATTTCACGTGCGCGTGCTGATGTCAGTAATGCTTAAAAGATGAACAGAAAGTAAAAATATATTCATTCTTGGCAAATAGATTGTTATATGACATGCCATTATCTTGGTATTCTTTACAGTCACTGTTTTAGCACGTGAATTCAACTTGAAGGGGGTCCACGAAAAATTCTGAAAAGTTGATACGTCAGAGCTAAGACCTTGATGGTCATATTTCTGAAAACAAAATTTGAAAAAGTTAATCCGTTTTCAAATTATCGTGCAAACGGCGGACGGCCGGACGGACGATCGGATAAACGTACAGACCATGCTTGTGTTCTTATAAGTAGCTTTTTGCTAAAGCTCCTAATAATCGTTCCCATCGCCCCCCCCCCCTTAAGTTCGTCACTTTTTTCACGTTTAGTTCATATAACTATGAAACACGCTAATTTGATCGTTGTTGTGTGTGAAGTCGTCCACGGGTGGCGCTGCTATTTCGATTTTAGGCTAATTTTAACACAGACCGCTAGTTTTCGAGAATTTTGCGCTAGTTTCTGTGAAACCGATCTGTTAGCCTGTCCTTGTTCGGAGACTCTGGCGTATATCGCTTCATTTATGATGTTTGTGATATTTTCTATACTTGTTATGGTCTTTCGGCTATCAATTTCTTCACGATATTGGCAGAGCGAGATTTCTTTTCTTTTATAGGAGAAAAGACGGACCTCCCATACTATGGACATCCCTCAAGCAACATAGATAAAATCATAATTATCCTCCATTGATCGGCCGTCCAGGTGGCCGAGAGGGCTTTCTAGTTCTCGAGTCCAGCTGGTCGTGGGTTCGAATCCCGCCGCGGGCATAGATGTTTGTGTTTGTCCCGGGCTGCGTATAGATATAATTTGTGTAAAAGATGCAAAATGACCTTAGTAGTCGACGCCAAAAATTCTAATAAACCAACCAACCTCCATAGATCGAAATACAAGTACTAGTTCAAAATTTTCAATACTTAAAAAGTATAGTGATTTTCAAGGCAGGTCCTCATCCCCGCATTTGATTCTGAATCTATAAACTAGTTTTGAAGTCCTCATCCTCCCAAATTCTATATTTTGATTCTATATCCTCGTCTTATCTTTTTTCTCTATTTGATTATAAAGAGTATCCCAATAAGAGCGCCGGGTTTTGTTAATAAAACGCATCATTTATTCAAAATATACTGATATTTTTATTTCTATATAAACTACATATCCTACGATTAATTGTGGAACGCAATATCCGACAAATGTCCCCCACGACTCTCGCTCTTATTGGAATGATGCGCAATTTAAATACGGCCTTCTTATTAAGACATCCTTTAGTAATTATTTACGAAATAAATTCCTTCTCAGTATCCAGTTGGCATTTAAATATTATGACGTCCTTTACCACTTTATTATGTCAGTCTGTTGTTACATTCAATAAACACGTTCTATTCACATTTTTCCTGAAAATCCGATGCGCCGCGCCATACACGAAGTGAATAATGGAATCAAAGCATTCTATAGCATGCCATTTATTAAAGTCACTGGTAAATTTTTATTACTTCAGTATGTAGTTACGAAATATTCAAATTCTGTGTGTGGATGCTAGTGAGAGAGCAGACAAGATTGCTCGTGCACACTTTAGTCATGGCGGAACTGGGTATTTTAATGGAAAATCAGGCATTCTCACGATAGTTATCTTATCTTGTACATAGAGTAGATTATCGCTGAACGATAATCTGCGGCACTTACTCCTTTGAGGGGGTTTTGCGCCAACCCAGTATCTGACGGCTGCTACGAGATGACATTAGCAGCCGGGACCGACGGCTTAACACCTCCGAAGCACGAGGGGAGGGGGTCATGATGGAAGAGCTGCTGGCGGACGAACAAACCAGTGGCTATCACCAAATGCTGGGCATCCAGCACTGGTTACTTAGCAAATGGGTCAGACTAAAGTCCCCCAACAGCTGGGCCCAAATAACCGTCCCACCCAGCAGTGGTCTTCAAGCCACTGGCTGTCACCCAGCCAGCAGCTAGCCGCGCCTGAAGTTGCTTAACTCCATCGATCGACGTGCTGATCGACGAGACAACCAGGTTGCGGCCACCCCCTCTCACGATAGCCACAGAAAGCTTTGCAGGGAAAAGATAAATAACTCGACAAAAAATAATTTTTTTGTAACTTTAAATTTGTTTTTACAAATGTAAATATTTAGCTTAATCTCTTTTTTATTATCTTCAAATAGTGGAGAAATAAAGACGAAATCGGATGGTTTCCTTTAATTTATAAATATTTTATTGTGAAGTCTTATCGTCTGGATTGCTAAAGACAACACAAAGGCTTTATCTTCTTTGATAGCATAATAAAATTCAAAATGAAAATTGAATTAAATATTTTTTACTTCCGTTCTTTATAAACGCATTTCAACTTTAATGTTTTATTTCCAACTTGAGAAACAGCTGCATTTTACAAAACTTTAACGGTTCGCATATTCATTACAATTACTGTTCTGAACTGCAGCCAAACAAAAAGGTATTCCTTCCATTAAAAAATAGAATCTCAAAAATTTTTTTATTTCTGTATAATTTAATCCTCTTGACAAACTAGTCTATCGGATCGTTGTAAAAGAGCGAAAGTTAGATGGGGGTGAAGGGTGAAGTGGTGGGGAGGGAACGGAATGGGTAGGAATTTAATTTTCATTTTCTTTCTGAAAGAACCGCGTTTGCTTTCAACGAGCGCTCGGAGAGCGTTCTTGTTAGCCGAGACCGTTTTGTCCACGGACGTTTCCAATGGATGGCGAAACCTATGATTAACTCCCTGTTGCCACATAATTACAATCCACCGGCGACATAATGTTCAACCACAATTTGAAATGTTAGCAACAGCGACCAGGCGGTGTTCGGCTGCCGATCGATCACGTCCGGTTTGCACCGAGAAACCCTCCCGTAGTTTCCGCCGAGTGGCCAAGCCCCCTCGGTTAAAGTTTTCGATTCACATGAACCTCATAAAGCGAAAGGCTGATTTACATTCGCACAGTATTATTAAAGCAAAGCGCATACACCTAGCATGAAGTGCCTATTGAACAGCTGCTGATAAAGCAGAACGGAAAGTCCGTGAAGCCTGTGGAACAAGTTAGGGAGGAAATGGTTTTAAAAATTTTCTTCCATATAAATGATTTTAGGGAGTTTTTAAAAATGGATGATTTTAAAAAGTGTTCTCCGCTCTATGACACCCTTAATTTTTAACTCCTGATGCATTAACTCTGGTGTTGGGCTTGTGTCAGCGCGAATTGAAAGTTCCATTGCTAGGCAACGAGGGCGAAGGCAATTCCTCCAAATGGAATATATTGTCCTGCACATAATTGAGAAAAATTTGTAGGTTCCCCCGCTTTTACACATGAAAATGGAAATTATCAAAGCACGTTTGACACGTTTTAAGGAGTTAATTATTCATATCAAAAAATTTATAAAACCTGAGGTATAAATTTATAAAGAAAAGCATGTTGATGACAGGGGCGAATTTCTGCCTAGGGCCTCAACTTCGAAGAGGGCGGCCTGGGAATGAAATGCTAAATTACAAAAAGAGGCCAAGACTTTATTAAGTGCCTAGGGGCCCTGGGTTCTATCTCTGGGGCTAGTTGATGGGATGGCAAAATAATATCAGCTTGTTTGCTGACTATTACGACAGTCTCAGTTCACAGACTAGAACGAGCCCAATAAAAATCTTTTACAATTTATTATTTAAAAAGACAGCGAAATATGTAAGACGAATTTTTATTTACCTTTAGTCAAAATGTCTATGAAGATTATCGAACTTAATCGAAAATAAGAACCATATAACCTTTGCAATAGGAGAGATGAACCGTGAAGAATTTAATGGTTCAGAATTTGGCAAATTTGTATTGGTAGAGGCAGTGAGCTAGGTACTCTATGTTCGAATCCAGGTAGCGGAATTTTTCCTTTCATTTTTCATCCTAAATTAATGTTGATTAGGTGTTTGAAGTGTAGGTCATCTTTGAGATGCCGTTAACGAAAAGGTCTATGGAGCCGCAAAGGTCGAGTGTTCAATCCCTTTACCTTTTTTACGTTATTTGCCAGACTTGAGGCATTACGTCGGTCTTAACTTCCATTACCAAGGAGACACTGCATTTAGGACGAGTTGGATTATCGTCTCGACAGCTGCCTCATGACATGGACGAATCTCCGTGGTGTGTGAACAAAACTTCGCCTGGGTTCTTATCGACCGGTGATAGGTGTGAAGTCTTAGGTAGGCCGATCAATTTTTGAAACTGTAAACTACTTTACTGCTTCTCAGTACAAAGGCATGCGTCAAGTAAATTCCAGAACACTTAGCGAATAAGGAATGCGAGCAATAAAAAAATTTTTCACCAAGAAAATAGGAAGGGATTTTATTATTATTATTATTATTATTATTATTATTATTATTATTATTATTATTATTATTTTTATTTTGAGCACTCATAAGAGTAAATACACCAGATCAATTACAGTTCACAAATATGCATATAATAATTTTTTTAAATTGTTTCTTTTAATATATAATTAAAGTGATGTCAATTATTAAGACATTTCAATTTAGAACAATTAAAAATTTTTGATCGAATCTCATGTGGTAAGGAATTCCACAATTTCATTGGTTTGTAAGGAAATGGATTCATTTTAACTCTTGATTCTTAGGTGCTACAAATAAAAGTTGAGTTGTATGATATTCTAAAATTGCGTGAAAACAGGAATTATAAGCATATTTTAACGATATTGACAAAATCATAAGCTGAAGTCAAATAATAATTTAATAAACAAAGTTACCAAAGAATCACTTAAAAATTGATTTGATAAGGCAAATTTAATCAAAACGGATATTTGCCTTTAAACTTAGTTTAGAGGAATCAGTAAATGTTTAGAGATCTGAAATGTCCTTATGAAATGTCCTTAGAGCAGAAAATGTTTGCTTATTGCATAAGAATGTTAATTTTTTTCCACAAAACGAACGAAATTGTAATTCTGAAGAAACGGTAGTGATGGAGAAAAACTAAAATCATATTTGAATAAATCATGCAAAAATTAGTTCATTATCACTTACTTTTATGAGGAAGGAAAAAACTATGCTGTCAGTGTTATCGGCATTTCTTTTCACCCATTGCTTGTGTTTCTATTTGGTTTTTAGCTTTTATTTCCCTTCCTCTTAACTGACGGATTTCGTGGTTATACATGTAAATGAGGATTTATATTTTGAAAACGAATAAGCTGTGGTGATGGAACCATTTTAATTATTTAAATTGGCTTTAAAACAATTTCCACAACCCATTTTATTAAGTGTTTCTGATACATGGAATTTACAATATTTATTAAATATGTAAAATATCTATTTTTGATATTTTATTTATATCATTCTTCAACAATTTATAAATTATTCCTTTATCATTTTGTTTATTACATTATTTTTTGCAACTAGGTTGAAGTTTTATAAATTAATTAAAATATTTCAAAAATACTTATTTTATCAATTTACCTAAACAAAATTGGTAATATGGTATTAAAATTTAAGCAAAAATAGAAATAAGTAATTACAATGATCCGTTGGATTACAAATTTGGTGTTAATATAGAAATAAATAGATGGGTGATCTTTAAGAGGGTTTTTTTTTTTAATTTTAGATCACTTCGTACATTTAATTAATGATTAATGCACTCGCCATTTATTAAAAAAATAAAAACTGGTACAAAAGGTTGCCGATAGATGGCGCTTTAGCAAGATTGAAATATCATGTGCATTAACTAAAACTAGTGACAACATATGCAAATGACGAGTCAGATAAAAAGAGGGAGACATGCTCTGAACTTTAATAACGTCAGTGCATCCAAGATACGATATTCATATAGATCGGTGCATCTCTCCATATTCCTCGTATTGTTCAACAGGTGTTTTCCAATGTTGACCACATTGCTCGTCAAACCTTTACCGACGCACGGGTGCTCAGGCAACAGCTTGGCCTCCCTGATTTCACCCCATGTGAACCCGTGACCCTGCTACAACTGAAAGAGAGCAGTCGTCGGTATATTCTAGGGATTAATGCGGACTTAACGCGTACAGCTGTGGAAAAGGCTTTTTTACGCATGGAAAGCATTCTAGAAAAACAAGAAGGGGCATGTTGAACATATTTGTCAGAGTGCAGCGTTATCTATCGGTGACCTTTTGTTCATTTAATAAAAGGCGAGCGCATCATTTGCAAATGTGTTCTTGGAGTTTCGTGTCATTTACGCCAGTAGAACGTTCTCCACCCCCTTGAGTTGCGGACGTTTAATTTCGATAATCCACTATAGGTAGCTATGATCAAACTTAGCTACTTAAGGAGAAAGGTGCCCGATTGATTTCATTGTGGATAATTTTTAAATGCTCACATGCAAATTTACTTGCGAGGTCCATATAAGCGTTTTCTATAATTTAATTATGATGTGGTTTTCGATGACCAGTGATTTCTTTCTTAACGCTTTACGAGGTTTTTCATAAGAAATATGTTTTTGTTCAGTTGTCGAATTATATTTTTATTATACTTAAAAATAATGCAAAATAATTTTTTTTATTTCATTCAAAATGCGAATATGCCCTTTTATATATAATAAAAAGTTTATTCGGCCATAATTGTATACATTTCAGTTGCAATACAACCTTCGTTTAACATCAGCGGATACTAAAAGAAAGTTGCATTGCAACCGAAATGTATTCATATATGGCTGAATGAGGAAAACAATTACCTTCCTCTGAGTAAGTAACCACAATGTCTTTGAGGCTTTTTACTATTCATTATTTAATAGAATGCTGTATTCTTAAGTCTACGTTCTTAAGTTATACTTTTATTCAGTAGGCAGAAAGAACTTGCTATTTTCTTTTTCCGATTCATTACCTCTTTGCAGATCAGCGATATTTTCCCCGCCAACTCTGTTAGAGGATATTGGGAGATCATGCATTGGACTCGACTTATGTTGGTTTTTTATTCCCGGGGTAGTTTAATTGGCGATTCCAATAGATAAAAAAAAAACAGCAACGGGATATTTTAAAAACGTTCGACTCACTTTTGCTTTGCCGAAGCATAAGATTTTCTTAACCGAAGAAATAAATATTCCCAATACTCCTCAAGGCACACTCGGTTCCATTTAAGGCTGTTATCGACGCTCCGACTCAAGATATCTGAAAAGTTTTGCACTCAGAGCAACGCCGAAATAAGTATTGCGCGGCTTAAAGTCGTCCATTAGAGGCGGGGAAAGGGAAGAGGAGTCGGCGGCTGTTGCTTTAGCTATCGACGCCCCTGTGAAATGGAACGAGTGGCATCTGGGGAGACACTCGAGGCCCCGACATTTCGCCCGTTCTCTATTAGATGCCGATCGCACCACCGACCCCCTATAACCCCTCCTTCTCTTCTCTCTCTCCTTTGATTTTTTTCTCTTATGCCGTCTTCCTTTGCATCATTTACATCATTCCCTTTTCTAATAATGGCTTCTCGTTCGAAGCCTCTCCTCGGAATTCGAACACATTAACAAAGAAGCTGAGGAGATCCCTAACCAGTCCGAATGTTCTCGTACGACCCGCATTCTGAGGGCTTTCCTATTCGTTAACTTTCGAATGAGATAAGAGATAATGAAGACGGTTCCCATTTTCTCGCTCTCTACTCGGAATACATAAATTTTTGTAGCGGTGAATTAAACCTAAAGAAAAGCATCTTTTTCTAGAAACATTATCTCCCAAATTCCATTGAGAATTAATAATTAAAGAATTGAGAAGTGAGATAACAGGGCTCTAAAAGGTGGCATAGAAACCAAAGGATGTATGTAGAGGACGTTAGCAAAAACTTAATTGGTAAGTAAAATCTTATCATTCTACTCTCTTTTCCTCTTCATTATTACTGTATTAACCGTTATTACTAAATTGTGCTGAAACAAAAGTTTCTTTAATGAGGGCAAGGTTTTTTTTAGTGAGTTTTATTCTTTCAAGTTTCTTTATGCAATTATTTTTTTTAAATTTCATGATTGATTGTTAAATTACCAACCAGCTGTTATACTTTTAAAACCGTTCGAAAGATCAAAATAGCCGAGTCCCCGAAACTCTTAATTAAGATTTTTTTGGGATAAGAAAATAGCGCATGGAGCCATGGAAAGCATATTAAAATAAGTATCAGTTCTATACTCTCAAAACTTTTACTAAAGTTTCTTGATACATCTAAAACCTTACTGATAAAAAAACAAAAAACTCAACTCTGTTTGATATAACTTTCATTTATTTCCGATAGAGTACTCTTACAATGCTTACAACTTTAGTGTTACCTATTCAGAATCACTCTCGTTAGAAGAATCATCTGTTGTTACGGCTGCCAATTTTACTGTTTTAACTGTTAGGTTGTCGATGCTAATGGCATAAGGAATTTATCCTAAGTCTGTTGTTTGACCGCTCGTTTCCTTTCCTCTACAGTGAGTTCGTAAGGTTTTAATCGCAGGGGATTTGAACCACTTCTTTCGCCGTCAAACTTTATACTTTCAATAAAAATCCGTTTTCTTAATATTCTTTGTTTTAAACAGTTAAGGTACTTCTTTCTCGTCATCATCTTGCTCCCCTTCTTAGTTGTCGCTTCAGCGGCCTTCAACATCAAAGGCATTCAAATCACTATATCCTTCACGTTCTGACTGTTACCCTGGTTCCACTATCTCAGCAGAATCGTTGTCAATAGCATCTTTATAATAAATTAGATTCATTTATTAAACTGGAAACAATTTAGCCAAGGATTTTTGTAGATTGAGTTAATGTTTTTAAATGTATGTGTTATGATGACATCTAGGGTCTACAGGGTGTAAATTTTAAGTTGACAAAGCAGAATAACTCGAAAAATAAGCTTCACACGAAAAAATGCGTAGAATCCAAAGTTGATTATTTTCGAGGGGGCATCTGCTGGTGCTAAAATTAGCCCACCCCCCCCGGCCCCTGGGGGTGGGGCGGGGGGCAACTTTAAAATTTCAAATGGGAACCCCTATTTTTTATTGCAGATTCAGGTCCTACATAAAAAACTACGTACATTTTGTCTGAAACATTTTTTTTATTTTTGGTAGATGGCGCTGTAATTCAAGAAAATCCATTTTCTCATTTTTGCGTGGAAATAACTAATTTATTATTCATTTCGATTCCTACATTGTTTTAACTACAATGTAATTTGAAGACATTTCGTCAACAAACAAATAACGTAAACATTGGCATTTTTTTCAGAATGTTTACATTTTAAATTCTGATCTTTAGAAGAAAAGATTGTAATTTTTCAACTGTTTTTGTGAGTGTACAACGCCGTATTGCTTTTGAATTTACATTATGAATTATCTTTCTGTGGAAGAAAAAATTGAGATGGTGTACATTTATGGAGAAAGTGGGAGAAATTTTGATAATGCAGTCGCGCTTTATGCTCAGCGTTTTCCTGGCCAAACGCGATCACGGTCTTCTTTTGTTCGAGTTATTAAACAATTTACTGCGGAAGGTAGTGTGAACCAGAAAAAAAGAACCCGTGCAGCTACTGTTTGTGGAGAAAACAATCAAGTGTCAGTCCTAGCTGCTGTGGCTCATAATTCACATGCGAGCACAAGAGAAATATCAAGGCAATCAGGAATTTCACATATGAGTGTTTGGAAAATGCTGAAGCTCCACAAATTTCATCCATATCATGTATCTATGCATCAGGAACTACATGGCAATGACCACCAAAACCGTCTAACGTTTTGTCACTGGGCACTTCAGCAGATGCAAACAAACCAACATTTTTTTGCACGAGTTCTTTTCTCCGATGAGTCAACATTCACAAACCACGGGGAAGTTAATCGACATAACATGCATTACTGGAGTGAACAGAACCCACACTGGATTCGAGAAGTCAACCATCAGCGACCTTGGTCAATTAATGTTTGGTGTGGGATAATTGGCGATAAACTTATCGGTCCATATTTTATAGACGGTAATTTGAATGGCAACAAATATCGTAACCTACTTGAAAATGAACTACCAGATCTACTTGAAGACCTGAGTATTGAACTTCGACAACACATGTGGTTTCAACATGATGGTTGTCCAGCGCATTATTCATTAGTAGCGCGCGAAGTACTACATCGACTTTACCATGGTCGCTGGATCGGCAGGGAAGGTCCTGTGAATTGGCCAGCCAGATCGCCTGACCTTACATCGCCAGATTTTTTCTTATGGGGTTACCTCAAAGATATCGTTTATAAGGAAACGCCAACCACTCGCGAAAACATGATTCAAAGAATAAGAGATGCTTGCGCTGCAATTACACCAGACATGTTATCAAGATGTGTTCAGGAATTTACAAAACGAGTCAATAAATGCATCGAAGTTGGAGGTCATCAATTTGAACATTTAATTTCATAAAACGGCGAGATGCAAGGGATTTAAGGACAACAAGCAGGCCGAAAGTGAGAGGCGAGGGGACTCACTGGAAATACAAGCACCCCGAAATTCATTTACTTGCAAGTATTTGCAAATAAGAAAAAATAAAACGAAAACAATCGGTCCTTTTAAGGACCACCAAATCTTAAACGGGAATAACTTCATCTTTACACAGTCTTTTACTTTTTTACTCTGTTAGTTAATGAGTTCACTCGTTAGTACGTAGGATGTTCGGTTAGTTAGTTAGCTAATCAGTTGATTTGTTTGATAATTATAAAGTTGTGTGGCCTCATGACCACGAAACAAAACAAAATTATCCTAATCCGCGGCAAAAAATAATAAAATAATAACTTTGCGGCAAAATTTACGAAGTAAATAAGTATTTTTTATTTCTCCGTAACCATTTCCACGCAAAAATGAGAAAATGGATTTTCTTGAATTACAGCGCCATCTACCAAAAATAAAAAAAAATGTTTCAGACAAAATGTACGTAGTTTTTTATGTAGGACCTGAATCTGCAATAAAAAATAGGGGTTCCCATTTGAAATTTTAAAGTTGCCCCCCGCCCCACCCCCAGGGGCCGGGGGGGGTGGGCTAATTTTAGCACCAGCAGATGCCCCCTCGAAAATAATCAACTTTGGATTATACGCATTTTTTCGTGTGAAGCTTATTTTTCGAGTTATTCTGCTTTGTCAACTTAAAATTTACACCCTGTATATCATTAGCTGAAATTTAAAAATTTCAGTCGTGTTAAAGTGAATTCGTGTAAATGGACAGATTACAGTATCTCGAAGAGCTCGTCGTTAACTTTCATCATCTTGGAAAAAGTAGAATATTAGATATATGTGAAGCTGATCGGTGATTCAGCAAAATTTTGCCCCAGAAACATCAGAAAAGTCGAACATGTTGCCTGTGCAGATTGCAGGAAAGCATCGTTTATAGGGGGGTCCACGGTGTAAGATTAGGAGGGATCGATGCAGTCAAAAGGACTTCAGTGCAGTTAGACCTAATAATTACGGTCCTCGAGTCCGCCTGGTCGTGGGTTCGAATCCCGCCGTGGGCATGGATGTTTGTGTTTGTCCCGAGCTGCGTACAGATATAACTTGTGTAAAAGGCGCAAAATGACCGTAGTAGTCGACGCCAAAATTTCTAATAAACCAACCAACCAACCTAATAATTACGAAGCCCTTAAGTTACAGCGGAGTGCATTCGACGGCTTTAGTGAACATCCCGTCATGACACGGAAGGTTAATCGAAAATTGGCAAAGGCAGTTCTGCATTCCTGGCAGCTATTACGGAACGTCCATTGCAGAGGTGTGTCTCTGGAGATGGTGCTAGAAATAGTGCCAAGTTGTGTTAAGTGATAAGCCAGATTCTGTTTAGGCGCCGACAGTCTGGCGACGACTTGACCACGGAGCGGATTCAGCTGGTGTTAGCGAGTGCGTATTATTTAGCAGGCAGCCATCAGCCTATGAGATTGCATTAATGACAATCGTGGTATCACTTCTGTTAAGCATATTGAAAGACGACATGTGAATCTCAATTTACATACCCAGCTGTTGCCATTTACCAAATGATAAGCAAATGACCTTTATTATCGTAACTAGAACCCAGATATTTTCTGATCGGATAAGGTCTTCGGACTTTTCATTATATTTGGGACCTAATTAGGTGTTTCGGCATTCAGAGAGCTGCAGAGAAGATGATTATTGCTTGATATTCTAGGGAATCAATCCGTGAAATTCTTTGCATTACAGACACTATGTTGTGGTTATACGATATGTTGACTGCTGTCGAGTGGTTGTTTTGATGCCAAAATTATCCAGCATCAAGCTCTGAAATGAAGCATATTTTCTTCTATTTTAATTGAAATGCATCTTCCTATTAGTGTTGAATAATAATTTTCAGGCGTAAATATGCTTTTCTGTGATTGAAACCTACACTAACAAATAATAACCGCACTTAAAATAATTCACTATGAAGCATAATCGTTTTGAGGAAATGTTTTCCGAGAAGTATTGCTTTCATTTATACAACTTTTTATAACAATTATGTCATGACAATTATGTCACACAAGTAATGGATGTCACATCTATATGAACGACTTTGATGCCTCAGGAACCTACTGGATCTCCTTTTGCTACGATCTGTAATCCCTTTCTTCGGACTATCTTCCTAAAAATATACCAGGGTCAGCTGAAGAGTTCAAAGGGGTAGCGTACCAAGTCTTCTTACAGTTTTTCCAAAATTCTGCATTGTATGAAGTCTCAAGCTCGTTTAAGTAATCCAGAGTTGCAGTAATTCTAGCGATGCTGTCTCCACTGAAATGTATCCGACGTTTATCGCTCGAATATCCGCTTCTTCTGCCATTCTGGCCATTAGGACATCGTCAATTTGGCCTTTGGTTCTGCCTTGGAAATTGGCATGAAGACAATTTATGAACGTTCCAGATCCAAATTTTCATTGTCGATGCAACTCACTGTTGCCTGCGATGGCTTCTGCGATTCTTCTTTGGGATTTTGGATTTTGGTTTCAACGCTGGCCTTGTGTCACGGAAATATCATGATAATGGCCTTTTGGACGCTTGGCCTTGTGTGGCAACGCTGGCCTTTTGGACGCTTTCGCACCCGAATCGTCTATTCTTCTCGGCATAAGGAATCTCGACGTAAACGATGTTACGAGGAACGTCGCCGACGTAAAGGAGAGGAGGAGCATAGACAAAAGGATGATGGGAAAAGAAAAGAAAGTTCGAGAGACGAGAGGAACGGATGGAGGAACGAAGGAGGCACGTTTTTGAGAACTACGTCTGAAAATAGTAAAGGAGAGATAAATACTATCTCAGGAGCGGAATATGGAAAAGGAATGGCCTCTTCAAAAGCCGTTTTAAGAAGTCAGCGAGAGGAACGTCGTCGAAAAGTTTTGATCGACGGGAGTTCGGCTGCGGAAACGGTACCTACTTACAAGTATTCTCAGGTCAGTAGGAGCTCTGAACAATGTATTATTATTAAGATAGTATTTATCTCTCCTCACACAGCACATACTCTTATCCCCTCCACTTTTATTGATTTAAATAAATGACTTCAGGGATATCACAGGAAAGAGTTGAACGCCTTCAAAATGATTTAAGTTCAGATATTTTCTTGCGGAAAAAAGGTACACTATTTTGAGACGTAGTTCTCAAAAACGTGCCTCTTTTGTTCCTCCATCCGTTCCTCTCGTCTCTCGAACTTTCCTTTTTCCCATCATCCTTCTGTCTATGCTCCTCCTCTCCTATAGGGAGTGCAAGTGTGACGTCAGTCCTTGGAATTCTTCAGTCACGTGACTCGATTTGGTTCCAAACAAGTCTTCTCGCTTCGGGATTTAACAAGGTTCCAACGTAGGGATGGAATAAAATCGTTTTGAATAAGCCCAGTGTTTATAACACATTTAGGATGTGAAATTGTTTAGTTCGTCACTGCTCAAGAAGGAGCCAAAACAGCGATTTAGACTTCTATCGTTTTCCCAAAGAAAGAAAGATCCGCGAACGATGGCATTCTTTTGCTAAGTGATTAAAACTGATTAAAAAGCGTTCTAATATTAATGTATAAATTACATAATGGGATTAAATGTCTTAATAATAGTATCAATTACACAAATTAACATAATAATTTAAGAGATGTCATTTTTACTGGCCGCCCGTTTCAACGTTACTAGTACGTATATTGCGTGGTTCCAATGTTTGGAACCAGCGATCCCATTTCCTAGGCTCTCGGCCCGTTCATCGCGCAAATGACGTCAGCTGTGACGTCGTCACTTGCACTCCCTCGTGACGCCGTTTACGTCGAGATTCCTTATGCCGAGAAAAATAGACGATTCGGGTGCGAAAGCGACCGAGCCTGTCGCGGCAATTCTCATTATCATGATATTTCCGTGATACCTTGACTGTATGAACCAAAGCAGTTGTCTTCCTATCGCGAATTCAAATCATATTTCAATGGACGGCTGCTTTAGGAATCGCATAAATTTCATGATTTGGACTGTTTAATTATTCGCGAATTGGAATATTTCGTGCCGGAATAGGCACATTCGTACCCTTCCCAAATATGGATCTCACATGGCTGCATTTTTCAAGCATTTACGATGTAAACTACTAGCAATGGCTACACGTGACAGGAAGCGAAGATTCGACTCTCTACAAGATTCATATGGTGCTTCGACAACATCGTTTACCTAGAGGTGAATCTGTCTCTGTATTTAATGAATATTTCGAATAACTGGGAGCATGTTAAATATTTGAGTTTCGACTTTATTATAAATAGGAATTAAATTTTTCTCTTAAAATTAATTTTTGAAGGTGTGAAAATGGCATTGGTTATTCTCAAAGAAAAAATGTCTGTGTCTCTATTTCGAGGTTTTCGCGTAGGTTCTCTTCATTGATTTGCGGTTTGTTTTTAATGACATGCAAATAAATACTGATATTGAAGTATAAACCTTGCAAAATAAGTGTTTAATTCATAATTATAAACACGTTCATGAGGTTTACTTAAATGGGTTGATATTGAGTTAAAATACCATTATTCAGAATTGAAGATGTCTAACACAAAAATGTTTTCTTTAATATCTACATAGAATTAGTGTACACCATCAGCACAAGCAAATTCTTATTTTCGCTTTTGCAATTATTCTCATATTTTCGAGGCGAAATTGGACGAAGGGTACGCGCTTTCAAGATTGTGCCGTTAATGGAGTTAATAAGTTTACCACCGTAAATGATAACGGTTAAAGGCGCTCATATTTTTGCCTCGAATCACCAAAGATCTCCTTGAAAAGAGCTCTCAAGACGGTGGTGGCTCCAGTTTCGTAATTTTACAACTTGCAGCTGGCTTAAAAGAATAAATTTCGCCAGGGAATTTGTGTTTAAAAGGATTGGCGTTAAAGCGGAACAGCTGTTTGCAAAACAGTTTTAATGCGACCATTAAATCATGGCCAGGATTGCGTGGAACGTAGCAGTAGTGGTAGCCGAGCCACCCGCCCTTCTGCAGGAGAGGAAGGAAATTGTGTGGCCTCAGGACAGTCGAAGAGTTCGCCAAAAGACTTGGCAGCTATTAACGAAGGCAATTCCTTACTTAAATTAGAGTTTCGCATCTCGTTCACGGATCCTTTCGTTCGCGGCCGGGGCTCCTTTTTCCCCGCAAACAAAAGGAGGCGAAATTGGAAGGGCCTCGGGATCACTGCTTGGACACCACTCACTCGTTGACATTTCCTCACCTGTCAATAAACAAAAATTATTCGGTGGCTAGCGTAGGCTCTTGTGGAATTCTTTCGACCGGATTTTATTTCCTTTTGAAAGTGATCTTTTCACCCGCAACAAACCGAATTGTGAAGGCAACGGCCAGCGGACTCCGTAATTCCGCTGCAGCGCTTGCTTCAAGAGGACGTGAGTGACCTCATTCTGCATAGATTAACTGGCCCTATAGAATAAAGAAAAGATAGTCCCCTCTCAAAAAACCCTATAGAAAAAAAAAAGGAACTATCGATTTTTCTATGAATTTTAAGGCCGAATGCCTCCTCTTTCCTCGCCCTCTTTCATTATAACATAGAAAAAGTTTGTTTTTTAACTTTCCTTTTCAATTAAAAGCCATTTCTGTTTGTGTATTTTTAATATTGAAATTATTTAAAAGTAGCAAAAATTTTAATTAGCGCTCTCCACTTTTAAAATTTAATGCACGTAAATATTTACAGAACGTTACATTATTTCGTTCATTTTTTCCTATTTTAATCATCCCTTGTTTTTATTTAAATTTCATGAAATTTTGCTTATTCTCCATGGAATTGCATAAAATATTTTCCGCATTACATCATGATATTTTATGAACATGCGCTTAAAATAGTGGGTCGATGAAAAAAATATTTTGAAGAAAAATATTCTTCGGGGTAGTTTCAATTGTTATCTGTCGACAGCATGTCTGGAGTAAATAATTTACGCATAGACTACATTGAAGAAGATACACCATAATAGTATTTCAATGCATAAAATATTGTTAGACGGTGTTCAAATATTAACTGTTAAGTAAACTTTTAATTTCTGAACTGCTACGGAATACTATACCACGGAATTAAATGATGCTCTTAAGGTTCGGTTTAAGTTATTCACAGTTATTGATATTTGCTTTTGTCCTGTTGAATTTCAAATGATGAAAGGGGGAAAATAACAAAATTTAATAATACAAACAGAACCTCTATTTTCCTTTGGAATTATACAAGGAATTAAATAATCATATTGTTCATATAACTCAAATTTAATTTTGGTTCACGATTAATTCCAAACATAAAACTGAAAATGTCTTCAAGCAAAAATTGATATTGCAGTACATATTCTTTAAAGGAAGAGAAATTAATTTTAACAATCTTGGATATTGAAAATATACCCAACGCCAGCTATAAACACAATTTGATAATTGTTTAATTGTTGTATCTTGAATATGATAGCCGAGTATTTGACCTGTTGTATCAATAATCTTCATTGTTATTTTTACTTAAAGGCTGTTTTGTCCACAATTTTTTTGTAACAAATCAAACGTCATCAGCGAATTTTAAATTTTATTTGATTTTTTCCTTTTTTTATAAATGGAGCATTGAAACTTTCTGTTTTTATTAATTATTTAAATTCAACTTTTAAATAAATTCAGTCAAACATTTATTCATATTTGGAACAAGTCTAAAAAACTAAATTCTACGTTAATGTCGCGGCTGTCTCATACGCAGAAATTTTTGAGATCTCTGAACATGGGAAGAAGACTTCATCAAAAAAAGTGAATGAAAGCTTAACAACATTGAGTTTTTCTGTATAGGAGGTAGGACGGAGTATCCCTCGTATTCTCATTGTCTGCGGTCCTTATGCTGAAGAGGGCTGCATTAATAATCATATCATCATGAAGTATAGTAATTGAAGCAGTAGTTTTTATGGATGTTATCCTTTATGCTGGAACTTTCTTTCTTGTTAGAGCTTGCTTTCATACCATGAGACAGAAATGAAAAAAAATCTTGACTGATAGAGTGACGAAATGACTAAGCAGCCTGTTGTTAAACCTAAAAGACACCAACAACAAAAGAAGATAGGATACCACTATTTTTGTGGAATAGTAATTTCCTATCTTTTTTATGATACTGGTGTCCATAGTTTTGGCTGTCTTATATTTGTAATACTAATAGACATCATTTTATGAAGTGCTTCTAGAAAATGCCGTTTTTTTTTTCATTTTAATGAATGCTTTCGACTATTTAGGTTGTTAAACCGTCTTGAGGAACACTGCTATAACAATAAATTTGATCTATATGACCAAGCAAAGACTTTTCAAACGCTCGGAACTACTTGTTCTTAAGAATCTAATGATGATATTTCGTTAACCGATTTAGCGGGAACAGAAATATCAGCCGTTTTACTAGTTCTGTTTTAAGTTATTAAAAAAAACACGATCAAATGCTTCTTTGCTTTTGAGGTTCTCTCTTGAAATGTTGGCGCAGCGCTCAGCCGGAATTGAACCTGTAATCTCGCGAGTCCAAGGCAATCACGCTAACCACCGCAGCTCGGAGGCCGTCCTCTTGAAACCCCACGTCGTGTAAACTGAAATAACGACTTTTTTCCCTCTCCATCATGGAGAAAAATTGCCAACTTTAAAAGAAATTTTGCTGACAATTATAGGAGAAATCAATAAGTTCTCTAAAAATAAAAAAAAAATAAAAAAAGTTTATCGGACAATCGATTTTATTTTTTTCTAGTGGAAGTACAAACTAAAACGGAATAAAAAAAAAAAAGGCAAAAAAGAGGCGAAGATGGAATTCATGGTTTATGTTCCTGCAGTAATATCGATAATTTGCATAGTGCGAAAAGAAGTTGATCCATTGTGCATTTTCAAAGTAATCAGCTTCGTTTCCGAAAAGATTCTCGAGTGTAGTGCGTTGCTTAGCCGATGTCAAGATCCGTAGAGAATTATAAGAAAAAGGTATAAAAATCAAAGATACATTGGGAAAATTTATAATATTTTTTTTTTAATTCGAACTTTTTTTAATGCAGTAAAATCGTTTGTATTAAAGTAATTTACTTTTCGAGGAAAACTTGCCTCTACCGATCCTTTAAAAGGTTTCGAAATCACGGATCAGAATTGGAAGAAAATGCCCAGAAACGTCAACAAATTCAATATTTTCCTTCTGATTTAAAATTATATTAAATCATCTGAGTCTGTATGTCGATGTAAAAAAGAAATCGCTTTTAGGGCTCAACAAACAGATGGCACATTTAACCCAAGTTAGCTCAAACAATGTTGTGCGAGTGTCTAGGTTTTGCTGTCACGAATCACTTAGTAAACTTAGGTGCTAGAATACTCACTGGAAAACCAGACGGAAAACAAACACCATTAGTCCATTAACTTTTATAGAACTAAAAGGTAATATTGGCTAAAGGTACCGTTATAAAAATGAACAGTTCACTTTGAATTTAAAACTTTCTGAATATTGTATGATTAAAAAAAACTTACTATCTAATTAATAAAGCAGTTGAGAATGCTAAAAAGTAACAAAAAAAAAGGTCAAAAATTCGTCGCTGAAAAGTATCAGTCTGTGTCCTTTAAAAATTTTGGATTTTTGATTGAAATTTTGACTTCGGCTTCTTAAAGATCATCAAAAAGTAGAATAGCAATGTCTCAAACACCGAATCTCTATCTTGATCGATAAAATTGAGTTCAAAATATAAAGATCAGAACTTTTAGTGCCGAGTTGGCCCAATCCCTTTTCAAGGAAATAAAAATTTCTAATAATAAATTCCAAGTGAGCCAAGACACTGAGGAAATCTAGAAATGGTGTGAAAATGTAAAAACTAAAACTCCACAAAAGGAGAACAGCCTTTGGTCCTTTTATCAATTTTGTAATAGATTGGTATCACGCTGACGAAGACGAATAAGATGGTTGCTCTTATCATCTTTTACATAATATAATTTTTATTTTTGAGTTTCTTAATAATGGTACGACTTAGTTGTGCTGTAAATTTGGGAATTATCTAATCTCTTTATATTTTTAAGAATCTGTTGTCGGCATACCTTCGAAATACACATCTGACTTTTCATACCTCGGGTGCTTCTTGGCGCTTAGCGGTTGTTTTCCGTTTATTTATTTAATTATAATATCGATTGCTTGTTACAATTATCCTATTCGATAAGGTGTTCATAAGATTTTATAAATAAATTCCTGGAAGCAAGTCAAAATTATCTAAGTCCTAATTTTTAATCGGTAACTAAATAACAGTCTCGATTAATTTTTATCCTACGTTTAATCAAATATACTGTATTTTTTAAATTTCTTCTTGGAGAATTTATTTTAAAGTAGACATTAAGATTAAGCAATAAACAATTCTATATAATGAAAAGGAAGAAAAAATTTTAAGTCTAAATTTGAACAAACTGAACGGTGAAGATGAATAACTTAAAAAATTAAAAGTAGGCCACCTCCCTAAAAGAAAAATCTACCTCTTCTTGCTATTATCAGTAATAATGAGCCTGTAATTTAACGTTGGAAGGTTGGAAACATCTTGAATGAGAAAATTATTTCATAGAATTATTTCATGAACAGGGAAAGCTTTGAAATGTCCCTGTTTCATTTATGAGCAGTATGGTTTTTAATTTCTCTGTTTCAGCTTATACGAGTGTTTTTGGAATGATGTAAAAAATAACTCAAGGAGGAAAAAATTTCTGAAAATTTACATTTTTTCCACCATTTCATCAAGAAAGGAAACGGAGATTGAAGAAATGGTTAGTAAAGGAGGAAAAAAAAAACAGGCGAACGAATTTTGCGAATCTCGTAATAAATTTTTCAAGACATTTATTTTTCAACGAAAAGAAATCACAATAAAAGTGTAATGCCGACGGCAGAAAAAGGAACTTGTAAGACCTTGGCTATAAATCTATTCAAATTTTTAGAATGAATGTCTGTAAGGGAAGCACTTTAAGATGTACAGATTGTTGAAGAAGATATTAAAGAGAATATGAACCTTCTATAGAAATTGAATCCCTTTATATATCAATTTTATATCGTACACTCTCAAGAATAATATATTAATATTATATATATTGAAACTATAAATGTGGATAAATAAAAGTTTGAGTTTAATGCATGTCATTTATATGCTGCTGGTCTTAAAAATTGCAACACTAAGGAAAGAGGCATCCGATCGACCCAAAATGGGCATGTTGCATAGACATGGAAGGACTTGGATCTAAATACTTAACAGCGCAACACGTACGTAAATCATGTGCACCAGTAGCCGCCGTGGAATTAGTATAAGAAGGGAGAACAGAGAATATGTTTTCAAGTTTTGGAATTGTGTCTGCTCACCGTTCTTGTGCCCAAAATGCTTCAATGAGTGTGGAGAAGCCAGTCATGTCGAGACCGCGTCTGCAGCTGTAGTGCGTGCAAAGTCGTGCATGGAGAGACGAATATATGACATAATTTTCATACGAATCCCGCTTATGTCTGTAGCATGGCGTCGCACATATTGCATTCCGATCTCGCTCGCGTTTAATACGCATTTCCGATACACTGATCATCATGCATTGTTCTTTATCTTCAGGGCATACACGAGGCCATTTACCAACACGACAATCACGTATCGTCCAGGAATTTCTGGATGGCCCGCTCATTGATTGACTCTTTCGTCTGTTGAACACGTCTGATCCATCATCATACAATGTCTGGTACACCACGAATCATCTGCGGCTACGACAAATGAGCTCTGATAATGTGGAAACAATATAGATGACATACTCTTTTTCATGTAGCTGCAGTTATTGCTGCCCATGATGGGTGCACAAGATACTGATTTGAAATTCTGCAAACCAAGCCGAACTGTAATTATTTCACCTTTTTATTAAAAGATAAGCTTATCTGTTTAATAGATATGGCTTTGATAACTCGTCACCTTCCTGGTGTTACAATTTTAACGTTCGGCAATATGTTTTGGCCGGTTCGGTGCCCGACAACGTTAAGGCGCCGGTCTTGTCGCTCTGGAGACCAACGAGTCTCAGGTTCGAATCCTGCTGAGAGCATAGATATTTGGTTTGTCTCTTTACTAACAAGCTTGAAGACCAAGCAAAGTCTCAGTAAGTTGAGCCCGTGCCTGGTTAAATTTCAAATAGATCCAATGATTATTAACATCCTCGACACCGAAAAGGTAAAAGAGGAAGAGAAAAAGTAGCGTGCTTAGTTTTATATTGCTTTGCTTACTTTATGAACAATTTCCTGAGAAATATTATAAAAGTAACGACTAGTCTTTGCTATTCTATGCGTTTAAAAAAATTCTAAATTTGTTTTGAACAAAGAACTTTAAAAGCTACAAAAGGAGGCGAAGCGATAGCAGTGTTGCACAAGCTACTTGTATTTACTGCTACGTGATTTTATTTGATTTCACTTAGCCAGGTGCATTACTTTTGTTTTAAGTTTTGTAATTTCACGTCGTCGTGTGCGAAAAGTCTACATAATGAATTGCATTAGCTTAAAGTTCTTAGAAAGTTAAAGTAGGTTCCACCAAATTTAAGCCCTTCACTGTTGTAAAGAAACTTTTAGACTATAACTTTGGTTTTGATTGATCGCCTCCCGCAAACCTTTCCTCCCTCCTCTTCAAATCTCCAAAAACAAATCGTCTGGTTTGAAACTTAATTAGCCAATTTGAGAAATTCTCGTAATCTATGATGTTTGATCAAAATTTTGTTGCGACAATAACGAAGAGCAATTAAAGGCATCTACATTAATTCCATTTTGCTTTCTCCTGTTTCGTCGCGAGGCGGTTTCTCACAACGGAGCGTTGCATCTATGTTGTCGAGGCGGTCTTTCATTAGATTGAAACAAAAATCTCCAAAGCCGGCAAAGGATTCATTTTCGGCGATGCTCGGACCTCTGCTTTCCACTGCCACGTGTGCCGCAGTAATATAGAAAATAAAGAGTCGAGAATGGGGTTAGAAGGAGGGGGTTGAGGTGGGGGTAGAAGAGGAAAAACTTTTTCAAATTTTGACGCGGAGAGGGAGGTGAAGTCGAGTCGTTATCTGGAAGCCGGTCTTTTGTTGAGAGGCCATTTTCCCTTCCATGATAGCGTTTGTTTTTGCCACCCTCACTTTCAAAGGCTAAAGTCCTTCTGCACATGCGCCCTCTCGTCATCTCTGTTTATACAAGTTTAAGGTTGGGGGTGGATTCGAATGGGGCTCATTTACACGAAGAGTGCGAAGACATCGAGAACCACCTTCTCTCTCTTCCCTGCCCCCACCTCCTTCGCTTCCTTCAGCGGCTTCTACTTTTACCCAAGCAATCGATTTTTCGTTCGTAGCACACAGATTGAAAAGCCACGTGCTCTTCTCGGAGCTTCTTTTTTTTGAAAATTGGTTCCAAAAAAAAGAAGCAAAAAATAAAGTAGGAAAATATCAAGAAGAACATAAGCCCGGCAATTTTAAACTTTTTTAAGGTTTTCTTCAATGTTTCATTTAAATTTTTTTTAGGAAAATAAGCCATATTCCAAAAGTTAAATCGAATACAAACCTCTTTTACTTGTTTAGGGAAGATTTTCTCCAAACAATATGAGAACGCTCAAAATAATGAAAAAGTATGCTTGTAAAAAGAATCTTTGCAGCACTTTAAAAGAAATTTATCGATTCTAAAAGTTATTTTCTACTTTATATGTGTTGCATGCCTTAAATGATAATTATTAATGACGGACATCTTCGCTGAGCTTTTCCTCTTGAATTCTTTTATTAGGTTGTGAAGCTTTAACGGTATTTAAAGCTTTCCGCTGAAATATTCTGAATGGGAGTAGGACAGTAATCTTGATTTGCAAAATCTCACTTACTTCCTATCTACAGGGTGAGTTTTTTAAAAGTGGCCCGGCGCGAAATACTGCGCAGTAAGTTTTCAAACGACTTGTCATTAATGTGATATTGCGCAGTTGAGAGAGTGACATTTGTGTGCATGGTAGTTGTTTGTGCGAAGTGGCGAAAATGGTGTTATCTCTGCAACAGCGCATTTTTGTGGTATTGCACTATGGAAACAGTGTGCAGATGAGTTTAAAATTAAGTTTCAAGTTGGTTCTGTGCAATGCAAAACTTAATTGCGAAATGGCATGCAACGAGATCAGTACTGAATGCAAAGAAATTGCGCAAAAGGACGGTCAGTACGATAGCAACCATTGCTGCTGCTAAAGAACGCATGCTACGCAGTCCCAAAACGTCATCACGGCGGCTGCCTCAGCAACTGGGTTTGTCTCAGTCAAGTGCAATGAAGATCATGAAACAGGATTTACACTTAAGCCCCTTCAAAATGACCACTGTGCATCAGTTGCAGTGGGGGGACAAGCCGGCCAGGGTTCAGTTTTGTGAATGGTTCCTGTGCACTATTGCTCCGGAGGTGCTGGAGGATGGTTATGTGTTCATCTCAGATGAAGCGTGGTTCCATCTGTCCGGTTACGTCAACTCTCAGAACATGCGCCACTGGCCTTCCGTCAATCCGCATGTGTTCATGGAGTCTCCTCTGTAGCCACAAAAAATGGGTAGGTGGTGTGCTGTCTCCTCCTGCTGCACCATCCGTGTTCTTCAATGAAACTGTGAATAGTGACCATTATGTGCACAACATCTTCAGCGTGTTTGCGCACAACTTACTGATGACGAGCGTGCCAATGCTTACTTTCAGCAAGATGGTGCAACAGCCCATTCTGCACACGTAACACTTGCCCGTATCCAGGAAGTGTTCCCACCCGAACATATGATCAATCGAGGAAAAGAACAACCCTGGCCATCACGGTCGCCAGACCTATCGATCTGCGATTTCTTCCTCTGAAAGGTGTGGTCTACCAGAACAATCGGCGCACAGTCGCCGACCTTCAACAAAACGTCCAGGCAGTCATTCAGGCCATTCCAGCGAAACCCTTGCTCGTGCCTTCAGGAACATGCGGACACGCCTTCACACGTACCTCGAGGTCAATGGAGGACACTTCCAGCACCTACTCTAGGTTATTTGCACTGATCTTTGATCATGTTTATCTCTTTTCATACTCATTTTTATACGTTGTTCACCGGGCCACTTTTAAAAAACTCACCCTGTATAAGATCTGCCTGAAAAATTTAAATAATGCACTTCCAAATGTAGTTTGTATCATGTTAATGCATCTTTTCATTTTCCTGTAACCACGAAACTCCTCCTATCTTAATATCAGTAACCTAGTAAGGTGTCATATTATTCTTACAAAGAATTTTTTACCCAGGTGTGACAAAATAAATTGACAAAAGCAAAAGGTAGATTCAGCTGTCTCAAGAAATAAACAACGAACTTTACCACAACTTAAAATTCCTAGGTAGCATTATTCCTACATATCCAATTAGAACGCTTCCAGAGGCGATATATAAAATGAAGACATACGTCATTTAGCCTCAAGAAATGCGACACTTAGAAACGTTACTCAGCATTGAGTATTTTAGTGGGGATAGCTAAAAATGTCTTGAGAGTGAAACAACAATCCTTCTAAACCAACATATGGACAACTCTTTAAGTTGGAGGGCAGTGGAAAGATTGGAAACGAAAACAATGTCAAGTTGAGTTTGCAAGGTGGCTGAATGTTTCCAGGCCAGTGAACTCCGTCCTTGTGCAAGAGCCACAGCGTATGGGGAGGCCAAAATTTGCATCTTGAAGCGTGGTTCCCACTGCGTAAAAACAACGGCAGAAACGTTAATTCAACTTTTATGGCAGACAGCAGGGCAGAAGCGATCAACCAATAGAGAACGATCTCTACAGTGACGTCTTCTCTCTCTCTCTCTCTCTCTCTCTCTCTCTCTCACACACACACACACACAGACACACACAAAATAAAATCCCAGACGCTCAGCTCATAAAGGTGAAGAGGCCGAGAACAATGTCAACAATTGAAAAGGCCATCACATTTCGCGCAAACTAAGGCTGGATGAACTATAGCAGAAAACAAGAGAGCAGAAACCACGGCGTATTTTTTCTGCCTTTTTACTTTCTGCTCCTGAAGGTGTCCCACATGGCAGAAACCCAAAAGGATGAGACAGCAGAAGTCTACTACCCAAGCGCCATCATTTGCTGAAGTTGGCATTCTTGCCCAACACAAATGCACTGCACCGAAGCCATCGAACGAGCTAAACGCTCGGCTTCGACTTCACACAGTATGCAGTTCGTTCATTCGTCATCAATCATCAAATCATATTTTTGTATTCAATTGTTGTTTATTCAATTTGATCAATTAATTAATAAATATATATTTTACACCTCTTCTATTAGCGCTTCCACATCAATTTTCTTTCTCGGCCTCTTCACCTTTGTGAGACGAGTGTCCGACATTTTTATTTTTTGAGAGAGAGAGGACGTCACTGCAGAGATCGTTTTCTATTGGCTGAGCAACGGTTTCTGACCTGCTTCTGCCACAAAAGTTGAACTCAATCCAACTCCAAAAAGCAGAAACTTTCAGTCGGGCAGAAAAGACGAAAGCAGGAAGTGACATCATAAAATCTTTCTGCCTTGTGGTTTCTGCCGTTGTTTTTACGCATGTGGGAACCACGCTTTACAACAAAAATTAGACAATACATCGCATTTCGTGTTAACTAAGACAGGATGGACTATAGGCTATGATCCAACCCAAATGCTAAAACAGGAATTTTCTGTCTTGCAGAAAGACGAAAGCATGAAGTAACCCAAATGCATCTTTGTCCTTCCGTATCAGGTTTCATTAAAGGTCGTTGTTTACTTCTTGAGATAGTCTTCATTTGTAGTATTCGTCAATTTGAATTTGGGCACCAGTGTAGTTTTGACATCGATGATTGCGATCCCGTGCGATCGAGAATCTAATTTATGAATCAAAGCGTCTGAAACATCCTAAATGTTATTAAACCAAGTGAATAAAAATGTTCTATGAAATTAAAGTGAATTTCTTTAAATTTTATGAGCTAAATGCTAAAATTATTAATTGCTTTCACCCAAATAAACTCTTCTGGATTAATTCCCAAATAAGATTTTCATCTCTTAAGATTTACTTCTTGCTCCAATTGCACATATTTACCCGCGCTTGAACCCGCGACCTCTTTAAGAGGCAATAAGACAACCGACTATTCCACGAAGGACTCAGTACTATTACAGAATAAGTCTACAAATCGAATTCTGGACCCCATGCCATCCGAATCCAATTGCTTTTCTGTCTACATCAATCCATTCAGGTTGGGTTGTTATTTTTTATTTCCGCTGATGTTATTAAGTCAAGACAAAATATATCTGGCCAGCATTGGTGGAATCAGTGGGAATGACGTTTTAATCTCGAGAAATTGCTTACGTAATCCGATTTATGGATGGCGTAACATGTGTGTGGGGCAACCGATGATGAGTGAGGACTCCAGGGACAACTGACTCATCCACTTAAGGCTACTCTTAATGTTGGGGAAAGAAGATTTACCTTCTACCGGATTACGAACCCCACTGGCCTTAAGAATAAAGCATGAAATAATAATCGCGGCATCATTAGACCGGAATCTTCGTCTGTGTTGTTGGGGGAAGATGAAAATTGAATAAAACATGGTAGACGTTTCCATATACATATGCCTGTCGAATGACATCTGTTAGTATTCCAATTCGGTTTACCCTTTAAAAATGCATATACGTGCTCCTCTATTATTGCCATTTCTTTTTATATTAGGCATGCTTTGATGATTTAAGGCAAACAGTTTTGTTAATATAAAATGCATGCATGGAAAAACATAATTTGTTTTACTTCGTTTCCGCCTAAATTCGGGCGCTGCAGATTAAGTAGAATTTTCGTCATTAATTTTAAAAGCGCAGACGGAAATGATTTCTTTAGTTCCTTGGAGCGAGGAGAGCAACTTGAAAACGCATTTTATGGTAGAGACGAACATTAAAATTTAAGATATTCCTTTTGACCTTTTATTCCGATGTTTTCTCCATTTGATCTATTCTTAAGTTTTGATGAAATTTCTTCCATTATTTTCCATGTATGCCAATCGGGGCTTTATAGATAACAAGTAAAATAAAATTTTGAAAACCGTTTTCTTATACATGTACCTTCGTTTAAAACATTTGCCCGTCTTATTTCTAATTTTGTTGACAACTTTGTTTATTATCATTATTATTCTTACAATTACCTTTTACTATTGTCTGCTTTTATCGGAGAAGGAAGTTTTTCCATAAATGATTTCGCTCTGCGAGCATAAAAATAACTGACTCTTTACAGCCTGTTGCAACACTTCCCAAATGTTCTCCATGGTACTAAGATCTGGTGAACTGTCGGACAGGTGAGGTGTAGACGGAACGTCAGTCTGGTACTCTTCAAACAATCGTTCCCAGTGCTCGTGTGATGGACATCCACAATTATCATTTTGAAATTGTGCATCATTTACAATTTGGCCTTCTTTTAGAAATAAATAAATAAATAAATAAATTAATTATTTAATTAATGTCTAATATAAAGTAATACAAATGTTTTTTTAATAAAAAGAAGCAGTATAGCATATACAGCGTGGTTCATATTAAAGTCTCTCTTTTCAGAACTCTATAGCTGGGTGACCGGTGGGCTGAATGCCTTCAAGGTTGGAGGGTATGCTATTCAGGGCTTGTGGAAGAGATATTGATAATAATATCTCGTTCCCCAACCGACCACTAGGACAAAATCTGGCGCTGCCAACAACAATACAAAATCATCCAATCGGAAGCTTGCCGGGGAAGATGAACATTGTGGTCGCTTAGCCATTTATTAAAAACCATTTGTATTGTTTTATATTAGACTTGTATTTATTTGTTTGTTTGTATATAGCTTCAGCAATATGAGACCATTTATAATGTTATTTCTTTTAGAACCTCGACAAATTTTTAACACCTCATTATTTAACAATATCACATAGTGAAACAATTTAAGTAGAATAGGAGGAATAGATGGTATAAATAATTAAATCGATAGAGCTCTTCTTTGTATAAAGTAAATAAAATGAAATAAAATAAAGTTCATCAACTTGTAGTCAAATAACATATGTTTATGTATGGGCTGCTGTGTAGTTTTTTGGAAGATATCCATTTTTTTCTTTTCTGCCGACAGTTTGAAGGATGTCCAGTTTGAAGGATGTAAAAGCGGTGTCTTTGTACGAGTACTTGGTCTAACAGGATGTTAACAAGAGAATTGAAAATATTGGAGAATTGAAGATCCTAGCGAATAAATGGATCGATCTTTAAAATAGTGAAGGTGGGAAAAGATTTTAAAAACATTTTTAAAGAAATGAAGTCCAAATAAGAAATTAAATGTCCAGTAATGTTTCCCAGTCTGTCCAATCGGATACTCGAAGCTCTAGCACTTGAAACACCCACAACGTGACAATTTCACCTCATTTCTGTATGTTCTGGACATAGTCTGATTTGCAAGCCTCCCGGCCATTTGCATAAACAATGGTCATTGGAATACATGCAAAATTTAGATTCTGACCAAGTAATACGTCCCAATCTTCGATAGTCTAGTGTCAAGAAATTTTTCGATTATGTGAGTGTTAAGCGTGGTTCCCACATGCGTAAAAACAACGGCAGAAACCACAAAGCAGAAAAATTGTATGATGTCACTTCCTGTTTTCGTCTCTTCTACTCGACTGAAAATTTCTGCTTTTTAGAGTTAGGTTGAGTTCAACTTTTGTGGCACAAGCAGGGCAGAAACGATTGCTCAGCCAATAGAAAACGATCTCTGCAGTGACGTCACAGTGACGTCCACTCTCTCTCACAAAATAAAAATGTCGGACACTCAGCTCACAAAGGTGAAGAGGCCGAGAAAGAAAATTGATGTAGAAGCGTTAATAGAAGAGGTACGAAACATATATTTATTAATTAATTAATCAAATTAAATTGAATAAACAACAATTGAATACAAAAATTCGATGTGATGATTGATGAGGAATGAACGAACTGTGTACGTGCTGTGTGCAGTCGAAGCCGACTGTTTAGATCGATCGACGGCTTCGGTGCAGTGCATTTGTGTTGGGCAAAACTTCTGCTATTTTATCCTTTTGAGTTTCTGCCATGTGGGACACCTGCAGGAGCAGAAAGTAAAAAGGCAGAAAAAAATACGCCCTGGTTTCTGCTCTGTTGTTTTTTGCCAGTGGGAACCACGCTTTATTCTGGGATGTATCTGGGTTATACGACCGAAAAGTGTAATTCAGCTTTTCGTTCTGAGGTCAATCATTATAATATTCGACTGATTCTGTTGATAAGTTATGACGAGTTTGGATGCGATTATTTATGTATAATCGGCTCAAACGCTTATGGTTCTGATCTGCTATAATCGACTTTCGACCACTCTTCTTCCGTAAACTTGTTTCATTGTTAATGAACATTATTCAGTATGGATATGGACAAGCTTTGCCATCTCTTCCAGAATGGCTCCATGGCTCCTCCTTCTTTCAAATAATGATCGTTACAAATGCTTACGTTCTGGATTGGATATTTTAAATTTTATTTTTTCCAGTATTTTTGTCCATTGTGTTCACTTCAGCATTGTATTTTAACGAAGCTTGTGTAAAATTGTAACGATACTAATGAGCAGACAAGAAGTTTTTATTTTTTAATACTTTCTATTAAAAACTTGTGCATTTCCTTTGTATTTTTGAATCAAGGGTTCTGAATGTAATTTTGATGGTTTTTAATTTTCAGTTTCTATTAAATCAAAACTGCTGCACGTTCCATTTTCTTTAAAATTTTATTTCATTGTGTTCTTATATTTTTTTTTCCTTTATTCCCCTTTAAAATTTCTGAAATAAACGCCAGCGAAATGGGATAAAGATTAAGTCTTCCGTTTCCTTTTAAAAGTCTCTTCCGTTTCTCATTTGAAATTCACCAGCCACGCGATCGAAGTGACACGAGAGGAAACGAGATTAAAACGAGAACGAAATAAGTGAGACCGCGATTCTTCTCACCACAATCGAACTGACTCACTTTCGCCATCCATCAAAGTGAACAAAGTCAGCCACCAAGGGGTTTGCGAGGCGGGGGTAGGGAAAAGAAAGAAGAATTGTGACGTCATTTTTCCATGTTCATGTCTCGTTCCATGACGGAAATTAAACTCGATTTCCCCTTCTCATTCTTTTTTGAGAAAAATAAATTATTGTTTGACACTTTAATAGTCAAGACGCAAGAATTCGCTTAAAATATAAAAACGTTTATATAAATAAATAGAACAGTAAGAGAAAGTAACATTGAAGTACTGATGGGGAAAACTTCTACTCGTACAATTTTTCTATATAATTTTTTTGTAAAATATACAGGATTGGATTTTTTTAGCGTAGTTTGCGCGCTCCCTTTAACGTTGTTTGGTTGGTTGGGCAAAGGCGAGGGAAGTGGGTGGGTGGATGGAAGTCCCACTCGGGTGATGAATGCCGTCACGTTCGCTATATTGGCGTCATCCGATGAGATGATTTAGAGGCAGTCGGTAAAGGTGAAGCAAATGAAAAAAACTCAGCCCATCCACCATTCGAAGAAGTTGATAATTCCCTCGGATGGCGTTGCAGAAAGAATTCAATTTTGCCACCAGAAGGAGGAGAAGAGTCAAGAAACTGAGCTCCCAACCACGCGATCATCTTGTGGCAGGCAACGAAAATTCCCTTAGGACACGACTCCTAAATAAAAAATATATTTATATTAATGAAAGCAATAACTTATCTAAAATGAAATAGATAGCGGCTATCCAATGGGAGATAGATAGGTTACAGTATAAGAAAGATCTTTTAAACTTTAACGTTTCGGTGATGGTCTTCCCTACATTGTATGTAATTCTTCCGGGAAGCTAGACAGTTATTCTCTGTTCTTAAGAATATTCTCTGGAGTTTATTTTCTATATGGCCACAAAGCTGCGAGAAGCTTCTCGCAACACACGGTTTTCGATTTTTTTTTTTTTTTTTTTTTTGGCCACTGAAATGTCCACCTCAAAAGTATTTTGTTGCGTGCCGTATGTTTTCATTCACGTAAGTTTTCATGTATTTCCAAAAGAGCCATTGTTGAGGGAAAAAATGAGGTGTAAAACTTCGAATGGGAAAGAACGTTTCTGCCACAATGAGAGTAAGCGGGTGCAACTTCGATGACAGCTGTTGAAACCTAGCTCTTTTTCCCAGATATGCTAATTTTTAAACCATACTCGTAAATTGTAGATGGTGAAATCTTCAGCTGATTTGATCTTCTGTAAACAAAATAAAAAATAACATGTTATCAGCAGAACTTTGCCAGCACAATTATGCCCAATTTTTTAAATTATCAACCAGGTTATCAAGTTTTTTCTTGTTTTTAATAATCACATTTCTTTAATAATAATTATTATTAATATTTATACAAATTATGAAAGACGGTTCTCGTCATTTTCATTGATAATTTTGGTTATTTATACTGACGGTTTTAGTTATTTTTTTTTATTGCCATCGAACCTTTTAACATTTGTAACTGTTACTGTTACCATTGGTTATGATGTCTAAAATAAACCTTAGTTTATGTAATAAGATCTTACTTTCGTATTTTTTTATTTTTTTTTGGTTGGTGCAAGATTTTCATTATTCGGGTGAAAAGCAATCACGTTGAATCGCAATGAAGTTGGTTGAATTCAACACGCCTTTAGCAGCGATACTTACAAATTCTACACGGAATAGCCATTTTGAATTTTCCGCCAGCGCCCCTCCAGTTCGTCGTGCTAGCGGATAGCGAAGATCCTGAAAATTTTGGTGTAGGAATGCTATCAAAAAGTTTCCTAACTAATCCCACAAGATGAAATTACACTGCTTTGCAATGAAATTGCCCCACCCACAAGGAGTTATGCGAATGAGCCAAAAGGAGGTATATAGCAAGAGATACATCTGAACACACCTTTATTATGTTATGGAGCCAAGACATGCACTCGTTTGTACAGGGTGTCCCAACGGAAAGCGGCATCAGTAGGTTGTGGCACCACCTCTAGCGGTGATGCATTGCGCCAGCCGCAGGTATAGGTGATCATACAGGTGGCGAATGTCATCTTGGGGTACGTCTGCGCAGGCCTGGTGAACCTGCTGTGTCAGGTATGGAGATTCCAGGGCGAACGTAAACGACGTCCCACCATGTCCCACACGTGCTCAATCGGCGATAGGTCTGGGGACTTCGCGGGCCATGGCAGGCAGTTGCCATCATGCAGACATGCCAAGTTCATGTTTGCCGTGTGCCGTTTGGCGTTATCCTGCTGAAAGACTGCACCGGGTATGGTGTGCAGAAAGGGCAGTAATACAGGATGCAGAATCTCTGTGATGTACCGTGCTGCTGTCAGGGTGCCTTGGATGGTGACTAAACACGTTCTGGTATCGTAGCCGATGGCATCCCAGACCATGATCCCGGGTGTTGGTCCACGATGGCGATACCGGATGCATTGTTCATTGGCACGTTCCAATGGTCTGCGCCACACCCGTCCGCGTCTGTCTTAGGTGTCCAAACAAAAGCGGGATTCGTCGCTGAAGATCACCGGGCGCCATTCCATTCGCCAGCCCACTCGTTCACGACACCATTGCAGTCGTATCGCGCGGTGCTCAGGTGTCAAAGGAAGACACAACAATGGACGCCTAGAAGACATTGTCGCGGCGTGTAACCGGCGTGCTGTTGTCGCTATTGACACTGGAGCAGTACCGGGAATAGTGATGGTGTCACGCAGTTGCCGCAGGGTGATGGTTCTGTCCGCTAGCGTGTGTTCGCAGTATCCGGCTATCGGTACGAGCTGACGTGCTTCTCCGTGGCCCGGAGCCTGGTCTTCTGGCATGTGTGCCTTCCTCTCGCCATTGCCTCCAACATCGGCCTACCGTCCGTGACACATGAACAGCAATCCGTCTGGTTGACCATCCAGCCTCGGACAGGCCAATAACCCGACTTCGTTCAAAGTCCGTTAATTGCGTGAACGGTTGTCGTTGTCGTTATCGCGGCATTGAGACCGTTGTGCGGATTACAGTACTGTACGTTCACGAGGCAGTTGCTTCCTCCCTACTGCATGGAACGTCTCACACAGGTGTCAACTGATGAGCCTATACAAGCACCCGGACACCCTGTTTCAACCGAAATGGTCATGTCCCGTGAGCATGCATCTATCTAATCGTTTACTAGTTAGAGGTAGACGACCCCCCCCCCACACTAAATATAGATAAGGTCGGATAACTCCTTGTTGGTGGGGCAATTTCATTGCGAAGCAGTGTATTTTAAATTTAGAGGCCTCCATTCCCTTCAAATTAGTCTCATTGGGAGTTAATGCAACCATCCAGCGGTCTTATGAAAGTCCTCCTTTTTAAGCTACCCTGCACAGTCGTCATTTCTCCTTTAATCGATGGCAAACCGCATGCTTTCATTTTAATTTTACATCCAGGGAAGAGGAAAAACTGCTAATTTTCAAGTCGGGAGAATATGGAGAGTACGGAACGGTTTTCATGTTGTTTCGATCTAAGGACCGACATTTTCTTGTTTATTTTCAGCAACGAGACAATGTCGCAACTCGTCACAAACAAAACAGTGCTGTTAAATATCACGTGAAGTCACGTGGTGTCGCTTAGCATACTGATTCTTACTGTTAGAACTGTCATGTAAGCCTTTTGGTGGCAGAACGCTATACTGATCTTCGTTCCCTCGCGAAAGCCCGAATTCGTATATTTTGCCTTATCGTTAACTCGTTCGAACTCCTTAATGAAATCGAAATTTTGGCCAGAATAACTGAATAACTAAGGTTCTATTGGTAGCTAATAAGCTGAAATTTAGAAGAATCATAGGGTACTTAGGCCTCTGTAGGCCGTTAAAATTCGATCGAATTCCGCGGAGTAGTTTCTGAGTAAGCGTTAATCTGCCACTTCTCTAAACTCTCAAGACAATTCTAAAGGACTAAAAAACACTGTTCATATACAATAGAACAAAAACAAAAGATTTTAAAGTTAACGCGTTTCAGCAATTTTTACTTACCATGTTAAATTTATCTCGAGAAGTGTTTTTTTTCCGATCCTGTGAGGGACTAACTGTTTCATCTAAACACAATACAGGGGTATAAAATTCTTTTAGAATATTTTCATGTGAATTTAATATGACGGACTTCTCACGAATGCTTCTTAGATGTTGTCAACAGTCGGCTGGTTTTTCACTTGTGAAAGGACTTTCCAGAAATGTCTTCACCCATGCTTTTATCGTCTTAGCTGTCGGCAGTGGTTTTCGAAATTCAGCCCTGAATCTCTGCTGAACAGTAATTGGTGATTTTGTTTCTACACAACGTGTTTAGATATTCTTTTAATATCAACGATGGGTGATAAAGCCCATTAGAGTATGTACAGTAACTATGTATTGATTTTAAATTATCTGGGCAAATAAATTCGTCTTTGGAATTAATACCTTAGTAATATTACTTTTATTTATTTCTTGAGTCGTCGTTCTTGATAACTTATTTTCATCTCAAGAATTTGATGCTTACTGCTTTCTTCAGATGAAATGGTGCTCTCTATTTTGATCGACATCTTTTATTTTAATGAAACATATATAGAGTGACCTAAACTTAAGCAACCTAATTGTTTAGGAACATTATATGGTTCAAATGGAACAAAAAAATGTCCTATAAACATTACATCTAGTTTCGATCGTGTGCTGAGATATCGACGTTTGTCTATTTTCTTGTAGAGTTGTTAAAGCAAATAAATAAAACACTTGAGACTGCAGATCACTTTTATTCTGCGTACTGGCAGAACATCACATTAAACTACAAAACAAAACTATAATGAATGTCTGCATATTCTTCATTTGTGAAAACAAACGGCATAATGAACTTCGACGTTGTATTGCACAATATGAGCAACTGCTCAAGTCAATCGCAAAGTCAATAAAATATTTTTCACACAAGTTATAAGTACGACGATTCCTCTTCCTGTTTGGCATATGCAAAACAGGAAAAGTACATTTAAGAATAAATAGGTAAACCTACGTTTTTTCTAGGAAAAGACTCTCTAAATAAAAGAAAATAGACAAACGTCGATATCTCGCACGCGATCGAAACTAGATGTAATGTTTATAGGATATTTTTCGTTCCACTCGAACCATACAATGTTCCTAAACAATTATGCTGGATAAGTTTGGGTCACCCTGTATAATTTTGGAAACTATTTGCGATATATTCTGTTTTAATAACTTTTCTGCTTTCTTAGCCGCCATTCTCATCGACAGAAAGCTTATTGTTAGCTATCGAATATGGGTTACTACGGTCTGCACTTTCTCCACGATAATGCGCCAACCTATTCAGCATATGAGACGAACCTTATTCGAAATTTTGCTTCCCCCCCCCCCCCCGTATGTACCTCATCTGGCGCCAATTTACTTCTTCCTTTTTCCTCAACTGAACAAAAAAATTACGTGGGAGACGCTTTCAGGACGACGATGAAGGCATTTCTGCTGTGGACAGCTTCTTAAGCAGCTAAAACTCGAGGCATTTTACAAAGATGGCCTCCAGCAGCTGATTCATCGCTTGGAAAAATGTGCTAAAATATCTGGTGACCATATAGAGTAGGACTAATCGGACCATCAAAATTCACGTCTCTCGCCATTTTTTTTTCGGTCGATTTTAGGAACTTTATGACCGACCCTCGTACGTTATTTGTGCATTTGAAACTCGAGCAAAAGACGCTCTCATATTAAAACTTACCTGAATACAGCACAGAGATGAACACATTAAGAAATACTGTGAAATTCATGAAAAAATGCCAAACTGCAACTAACGGATATAAAGATTAAAGAATATCATACTAAATATTAAAAGTTGTAAATTTTCTTTCAGTATAATATCGATAGTTTGTTAGGACAAGTTGAATTTCGGGCACCTTTGCTAAGAAACTAACACTACTTCAGTTACTATATAAAACAGAAGATGTAATGATATTTACACTACCCTATCAAAAGTCATGGGACAACCCTGATTTGCATGAAAATGAGACATTCCTTTGCATTTTCACTGTTGGCATTCTTCCCAGCACACCATAACAGAGAGTATACTATTATGAGATGATGCTTGCGTGAATGCTCTAAGAATGTCTCAAAGAAAAGAGCTTTCAGACTTCCAAAGAGGTACAATTGTTGGGTGCCATCTCGTAGGCAAAACTGTTAGAGAGACGTCAACTCTCCTCAACATCCTGAAATTGACCGTCCACAACGTCATCCGGGCATGGAAAGAGAAAGGCACCACAAATGTTCTGCCTAGGACTGGAAGAAAAGGGCTCTTCCTAAAGTGGTCACTGCAAACCGTCACACATCGCTTGATGGACTGACAAGATCGTTCATGAAGTCGACGGGAACAACTGTGAGCACCCTGACTTTTCGCAGGGAACTGCATGCAATGGGTTTTTATGGCAGAGTGGCAGCAACGCAGCGAGGAGATTGCAATGGTGCAAAGAGTGACGACATTGGACTCTGGATCAATGGCGAATGATTGAATGGAGTGGTGAGTCCCACTACACCATCTGTCAATCGGATGGACGGGTTTGGGTAATGCGAACGTTATCTGCCAAGCTGTGTTGTGCCCACGGTGAAGTTCGGCGGAGGTTCGGTGATGGTGTGGGGGTGCTTTTCATGGTATGAGTTGGGTGCAATCGTTTCTGTGGACGGACATCTAAACGCAGAGCGTTACCAAGACATTCTGGACAACGCAGCACTCCCATCTCTCTGGCAGCACTTTGGCAATGGCCTCTTCTGTTTTAGCACGATAACGCACCTTGCCATAAAGCAAGGGCTGTAGGCACATGGTTTGATGAAAAGGGGGTTCGAAAACTTGACTGGCCTGCCCAAAGCCCCGACCTGAATCCCATCGAACATCTGTGGGACGTGTTGGAACGTCGATTGCGCGCTTATGCGGAACGCCCGAAATCCGCGATCGAACTGTCCAAGACACTTATGGCAGAATGGCGAAAATTACCTGTCGAAAAACTTGTGGACAGTATGCTCCAGAGAGTAGAAGCTGTGATAGCAGCAAATGGTGGACCAACAAGATAATAAAATATGTATATTTCTGAGTGTTTCTATTCCAGTGATTGTGTCCCATGACTTTTGATAGGGTAGTGTATTTAATTCTACGTGCTATTTTTTTCTTCATAGGATGTCAAAATATAGGTTTCAAGAAAGAGATCCGAATCGCATTTCCCAAATCTCATCGTTCTTTGTCTCTTTAATTTTCAATTCACTGTCTGTGCAAATTTCGAACACTGAATATGTTTCAGCTAGAAATAATATATGGTCTCGTATCCATTTTAAGAAAATATTTAATGGTCGTATAAATCTTTAACGTCAAAATCCTTCTTTTAACTATTATTAATTTTATATTAAAGTTTTATTACAATTTACATTGGGCCTTAGACTATTCAATGAAAAAACAATTGGGCGTATTCACTTAAAAAATATAATAAAGTTTGCGAAAAAGTTTGTAACGACGAACCTGTTAATTTAATTGGATACGCCCGACTTCCTCTCGTTGGTTAGACTGTGTTCTCTTTGGCTTGATGAATTGAGGTTTGTCTGTTTGTAGCACCGGGAAGAGAAAGAATCACGGGCCAGGTGAACATAATCGCGTCGTTAGGCTTATGTTAAAAATATCTTCCATTACTTAAATGCTGCTCAACTGGAGAGGAACTATTTCTTTTGCTCCCATTTGGAATTCTCGTGAATGAAGATGGAAACTGCCGAGAAATCGTCTCCAAATGGATGAGACCCTCATTAAACAAACTGCACATGCTCTTTAGGATCAAAAGGATCTGGCGCTAGAGTCAATATCATAATAGGAGAAGTTTTCACCCAGAATCCGGCGCTCCATCATTCATTTCGTCCGCTGGGATTTTCTTTAAAAAGAAAAAAGTTTTTTTTTTCTTTTTACTTTTTGTCGTTCAAGAAGATCAAACAAAGTGTAAAAGGTGGGGAGGATGAGGAAAGGAGAGACTTTCTTTCCACTTTCCTTCCCTACCTTATTCAAATGAAACCAACTTTCCAACAGCAGCGCGATTTGAATGAAGGGTTTCTCTCTTAAACCTGAGGGTTTTCCACTTGAAGATGTTTGAAGTTAATTAAAATCGTGACTTCGCATTTCTGCTGGTAATAATATTTTAATCACCCTGTAATCCAAAAATGCTTCGCCTTTTTAATTGATGGTGTGGTGCTTTTAAAGTGCTTTTTTAATTCCAAAAATAATTTCAGTTTTGGATTAATGTTGATGCGTTGTGTAAACATGCGTTTACTAGAGGAGTAATTTCACACAATAAGAAACGCTGGGCCTGAAATTGGGTCTCGTTGGAAAGTGAACGAGAGTTAATTAAGCTATGTATCTTAGCTGCGCACCCGTTTTAGCTTCACCACTGTCTTCTAAGTGCAGCTAGCTAGGATTCGACTTTTACTACTTTTTAATTGAAACGACAGTATTGAATTTTTATTTCAGCTTAAAGCTGCCAATAAATAACCTGGTCGACTAAAAGGCATTTTAATATAACAGATTCGATATGTAGTAAAATTTTGAAAATATTTAATAAATGTGCTAGTAAGCAATTTGAGAATCTGTCAAATCATAAGGGCAAAATTTAATTCAAAAACGATGCAAAAGAAAACTGCCCCACCAAGGCTTTCCTCAGTATTTCACCAAAATTAATGGCAGAATGATGGTTATCTCTCCAAGATTGTATTAGTCTTTGCAGATATTCAATATGATTGCCCATAGGCTAAGCCCTCGTCCCATAGCCGTCGCACCATGTCTGTCATAATCGAGGCTACCGCGTCTCTTTACCCTGTTTTCGGTCTACCAAATCTAGCGATATTGGGAGACAAAGGCCAAATTCTTGCTCACACATCCGCAAAAGAAGTCGTATGCTGTAAGGTCTGGTGACTGCGAAGAGCCAGTAGTACAAAGTTAGCCACATTGTTTTGTTTGCGCCAGCGAGTCTTTGTGGCACATGCAATTCTTGATTAATAATGAATAATGAATTTTAAAGGGGTAGTTGTCAAAGAACCAATCACTGCGACCTCAGGTCTATTGTACTATCCCCAATGATGATGAAAGAACGATTATGAACGGGACAAATACAAACATCCATGCCCTCGGCGGGATTCGAACCCGTGACTCGCTGGTGTCGAGAGCGGAAAGACCTGTGCCTTAACCCTCTCGGCCACTAGGCCGGCTCTTGATTAGTAAGGCACGTGGGCTTTCGTAAAAATCGATGGTGGACCAGTGCTTTTTCCCTTGCTTTAGTATCTCGCATATTGCTTTAGCTACTAGGTGATATAGTGTTGCGGTGTGGCGCTAACTTTCCAAACTTTCGTCTTGAAATGTCGCTGGACAGTTTTTATAATTTATTTCCCCCCAAATTTCATCACACAATGTTACAGCCATTTTGAGTAACAGCGCCCCAAGCAAACAGTTCGCATTCGTATACTGCTGTTGGATAAAAGTTGGAGGAATAAAGTAATGTTTTTTTGGCGATATATGGAGTAGAGTTTTGATAGAGCAGATTTCTTTTCGTACTTTTAACTTGAATTTCTTTTCGTACTTTTAAACTAAAAATTTAAAAACCATAAATTATAAGTTTAAAGTTTATTATTGTAATATGCAGGGTGATCTGTTTGTTATATACCAAAAATGAGAGTCTATAACGTTCTTCGTAATACTCCGATTATTTCAAATTTTCTACACATTGGGATCAAATGCACATATTTACTATATATCGACGTTTGGGCAGTACTCAGTGTTCCCCATGTGTTGCACAAGATTACCGGTGTGATCTGAATGCTTGCTGGATCTTTGCTGGCAGATCTTCCAGAGAGGATGGATATTAGGAATACATGGTTTTTGATAATAATAATAAAAAAAAAAAACCCAACAAAAAAATCAGGAGATGTCAGGTCAGGAGAGTGGGGGGGGGGGGGCCATGCAATAGGCCCATCTCATCCTCCGTATCATTGGTCATTGAATGTTGTATTTAGGAATTCCAGCGATTCCAATGTCCAGTGCACTGTTGTCATAACAAATGACGACATTTACTACGGACTCTCTCGATTGTCGTGCGTAATGGATATAGAGAAAAAAAATGAACAGCCTTTTTATTTTGGTAGGGTGAAGATACCTAATTTGGGATAAAATTTGTATTTTTATGCATAATCGGTGACGCTTTCTGTTCAGAGGATTAATAAAAAAATGGAACGTGGTTTGGTTTATATGACATTTTTATTAATTGTCAATTAACAGACATACACAATTTTTGTGGCAGCAATGGCAGGTAAAAAAATAATCAATTTACAAAAAGAATCAAGTTAAGAGGACATAAAAAAGAAATTAAGGGGTAAAAATGAACCTTGTGCGCAAAAACATGGCGCATTTAACTTGCTCAGTGGGACAATAAAAAAAATATCTCGCTCATCACTCCTGCTGAGAAAAAAAAAAGAAAAACTTACTCAGACTGTGATTCGTAAAATGGAACATCTTGCTGTATTACACAAATCAAGAAAACCTTTCATAGCAATATCGAGCTAGAAAATGATTGAGGAAGATGTCAAAGAATCAATCTGAACCAGGCATGAAAATAAGGATGCCATGGAGAAACAGCAATATTTCTTCAGAAGGAGGATGAGCTAGCAGGAGGTTTCATAACAAAATATATATACGACGAGTCAAGGTTTTTGCTCCATAAGATTGACGGGCGATGGCGAGTGCGTCGCGAACGCCATGAAAAGAGACTGCAGGAGGCTATTGTGGCTGGTGGGGGTAGTGTGCATGTGTGGGGGATCTTCTGTTGGGAGCAGTTAGGTCCACTGATTCGTCTAGAGGGCAATTTGAATGCCTGTGGCTATCTGTCAATCGTAGCGGACCAGGTGCACCCGTACATGCTCACGATGTTCCCCCAATGTGATGGTGTGTTCCAGCAGGACAATGCACCCTGCCACAAGGCACGTCTCCTTCTGGATTGGTTCGAGGAACACTCTACTGACTTTCGAGTGCTCCCTTGGTCCGCTAATTCGCCGGACATCAATCCAATCGAACATCTGTGGGAGCACCCTGACCGCCATCTACGGCAGCTAGACCCTCCACCTATGACTCTCGAAGCTCTGTGGACAGCGCTTCAAGCGGAATGGACTGCCATACCATCGGACACATACCGCGCACTTCTTGCGTCCATGCCACGACGCCTAGCTGCAGTTATAGCGGCGAAGGGTGGCTACTCCCATTACTAAGCGGGCGGTCATTTCAGTGATATGACAGTCAGTGTATTCATCCTGCCATTGACCTTATTAGATTTTCAAGTGTCTCTTTGAAAACTGCATCCTATGCATCCATTATTGTTCTTCGGAGCTCATTTGCATTTTCATATTGCTTATTTCCAGCATAAAACTTCCTACTAAGGACACCCCATAGGTTCTCAACAGGATTAAGATCGGGGCTACTAGAGGGCCATTTCAAAACATTGATCTTTTCTTTTGCAAACCATGTTTTTGTGGATATTGATACATAGCATGGAGCATTGTCCTGTTGAAATACCTACTCAAGATCTCCAATATGTGGACCAAAAAGCATCAATCCATTGTAAAGCATATCTCGATATATGTTGAATTTATTCGATTATTGACGCTAACCAAATCTGCTTTCCCATGAAATGCAAATCCACCCATACCATGAAAAACCTCCCCCAAGTTGTCGACTGTATCTGTCTCTGGGCTCTCTTCTCAAATCATGCCAATAACACTTGTAGCCATCTGGACCGTCCAATTTGGATTTCTTTTCGTCTGAAAATACAATTGACTGCTATTTTAAATAATTTTGTAGTCTAGGACATGAATTTTTTGGTCCAATTCAATCTTGCCTCCTTATGCGCTACCAAGAGTTTTGGAACAGTCCTCATTTTTAGAGGTTTCACATGAAGCTTTTTCTCAATCCTTTCCACATAATCACATGACTCACTTTTCCATCCAAATCTTTGCTGATTTCACGAGTGGACCTTGATTTGGACACAGCAAGGCTCGCAATTCTCCTAAAGTCTCTGGGAGAGGAGAGAGGGCAGCTTTTCTTCCTGTTCTCTTCTTGGTGCCATAGGCATCTTGTTTTACAATAACATTATGTATTGCAGTCTTGGATCTTTCTATTGTCATAGCTATGTCTCTCTCTAACTTTCCATGCAAAAAATAGTTTTACGAATTTCTTTCTCTGATAGTTCTTTACCTCGAGGCATTGTACTTAAGCCCTTCTATACTAGAAAGATTCACTTTATATTGGTTCACACGTATTTGAATGCGCAAATTTTGAAATCGAACGATGGTAGAAGCATTTATTCGAAGGTAAAAGAGGGGTGATCTAAAAAAAAGCATTATAATTAAATTTTTTTTTATTTTTGTAAAAAAATCAAATAAAAAAACAACAATGATTTCTTTCATATCATGAAACAAATATTATAATAATTATTTTGTTTATTTATAAACATCATTTTGATCAAATAAACTTTTTTCACACTAATTCCCAACATCAGCTCAGTGGCCTTATAATTTCTTAACATACCTTAATTCAATATATTTTACGACCATGCTTGTCTTTTTCGTGCTATCTATTTACGTCTTTTTAATAGATGCATTGAAAATCGAAGCTGTTGCAATTTGTTTAAGCCTTCATTGATCTCCGTTTAGGGTTACATTCTTTCCGTTACATTAACTTTGAGGCAGAACATTCCTTGAAAACGCATCTTAACATTAACTTTTCAAATTTATATAATTGTATGTGGTATTGTCGCTAATGTAGTGTCTGCAATTCGTTATTCGTTACATTAACGTGGAAAGCGTAAAATGGAAGTTCCGTGTTTCTGAGCGAGAAGAGAAGAGAAGAATCACGGCAGTACCATTTTACTCTACCACTGAAGAAGAGCATTAAAAGTTGATAACTTTTTTGGAGTATAAAGGGGTGGAAACATAAAAGTATAAAAATATGGGCAGTAAAAAGAAAATGCCAAAGTTTTTGCCTGTGACGAAGACGAACGACGGCAAAGAAGATCTTCTTTGATGAATTCTTCCCTTCGTCCATATTTTACGATTTCTTTTGAGACAGAAGAGAGAAAGAGAAACCAACTGGAAGACGGAGAAATGGTTCTCAAGACAAATGACTTTCTTACCCAATAATAGAATGAGCCATATAACGTATTTGCCTATTTACTTTCTACCGAAAAAAAGAGAAAAATCTTCGGATAAGAATGAAAACCTTATTTAACAAAAAAAAAAAAAAAAGAAGAAAAAGAAACCGCCTTATTCCTTCCAATGAGTATTTCCTTTTTACCGAATTAAAATTTGCGATTGAACTTTCCGACAATTTTCTTTGCTCTAGAATGTAATGGTTATGTAAAATAGGGTAAGGAAAGGAGAAATAAGAAGAGAAAAGTTTTTTTTTCTTTTTTCTGAAAGCCCTTCTCTCATTTCCTTATTGACGTTCAAACTTTTTTACCACAAAGTACACCATTACGAACAGAGTTGGCGCACCCACTCTTTTGGAAAGCTATAAAAAAATAAAAAAAAATTGTGATCGAATAAGACGTCTCACTATCAGAATGGAAGCATTTTTCATTGGAGGAATCATTAGTGGTTTTAGGGATAGTTAATGTTTAACCAAAAATATGTTGGTTTTTTTTTTGTTTTTTAAATTTGTTTCACATAATGATAGATCAGCATAGCTTTCCTCTAAGAACTGCATGACGTCGTTCATTTAATAACAAATACCTAGTGGTTTTGTTGTGTAGACCGAGCGATGGCCCACTGTGACCGTCCATTCGAGGTTGCCTCCCCATACCGACGACCGTTCGCTTGACCATTTGAACTATTTGTGCGGTCGTTTTGGCCCTTTACAGTCCTTCGATTGAACACGCGCGAGAATACAAAGTACGCGCGCACAGCGGGCCACCAAAGTAAATGTTCCGTTTCCACATCGGAAGTTCGATCCCTTTTTGACCTCGACTTCACACTATTGCACTTCTTTGGGTTTTTTTTTCTCGTTTTTGTGATTTTTCTGTTTCAGGATTTTTTCCCCATCTTTGTTCTTTTTCTTGTTAAGATTGTGCTTGTGGGCGATTTTGATTACGTTTTTACTCATTTCAGTTTACGTGCCTCATTAACATCTCTTCGTTAAACGAATTTTAAATTGTGGAATAGAGACTCAATTGTGATAGAACTTCATTTGAGATCTTTTTGACATTTTTGCTAAAGAAAGACTATATAAAAAAAGACAGATTAAAAGTTTTAAATTTTAAATATTTTATTTGCTTTTGTCATCTTCCTATTATTAACGATGCGCTTTCTATTATAAGGACTGTATTTCATATTTCTTTTATAAAAAAAACATAGAATTGAATACATTTCATTTCTTAGCCTACTCTCATCTTATCCATTTGAGGAAATTTGTTGATTAAATTGCTTATTACTCTGGTTGATGCCAGAAACAATTAATAGTTCAAAAAACTAAAAGAAAGAGTAACCAGACATTACATTATAAGAACTTCAGTTCTTCTAGATAATGAGGAGTTATTTCTTGTGACGAAAAAGTTGCCAATCAATTCGACATATCTTAAAAACAATCTTCGCTGTGGCCTTCGTTTTTTCAAAGACAATACGAATGGCTATCTTATCATTTCGTGCCTGTATATTTTTTGAGAGATAAGTTGTGGCGACCTCAGAGTTTATGTAATGGCCTGACAATGGGATAGGAATTTAAAAGAGGGAATGAACGAAGAGACATTAGCTATTAAATATAAAGGATTACGTTAAACAAAATAATATCTTTGATCATCGAGGCGCCATCCCCGTCAACAAAATGAGAAGCCCGTCACGAATGAGATTAGAATAAAAGGGACGAAGGAACCAATGGAGGACGTGGAATCGTTGTTCGAGAAGAGACCACAGAAGACAACTTGGCCAGTTTAGAAAAGACCAGAGAAATGAAGAATATAATCTGTACAGGAGTGTTCTTCGAATGCAAGTTGCAAGAAAAAATAATTCAGAGGAACTCTTCAAGAATTTGCTTTAATCTAGGATAAGAGTAAGTTCACGCAGCCTAAGTTCAACGTTTCACACAAGAGAATGCTCGATTCATAAATAATCAGCAACGAGCTACATCTCATCAAAAGAGCCCAAAGGAGCCTGGCTTATGAGAGAACACTTAACAGCCTAGTAAGCCTTAAAAGACGGTCAATTTTAACGGTCATTTCCTGATATAAGGACAGCGAGAGATTTTTCAGCTTTAGTTGCTAGTAGCGACTCGCTTTATGTAACATTCGCCAATCTGATAATAATAATGCTCTCAAGGGAATGCCACGCTCTATTGTCGCTAAAATCGGATCAAGGCAATGTGTATTGCATTAGGAACATTAAAAACAAATATTCTGCAGAACATTAAAGGTGCTATTGATGATCATTTTCTTAATCTACAAGGAATATGAATATGGCTATGAATTTTGTATATGAATCTGGGGCCAAATTTGTAAAATTGCAAAGTAGTAGATTTAATATGATTATCATATATAGAATACTAAAACGTGACATTTCTGTAGTGATTTTTCTTTTCACAAACCATTCGATTTGAAAAAATAATAATAATTTAACAAATTTCTTTAATTTAAGCAACAATTATGCTAATTAACTTTCTTTTATATTTCTAAATAATTTACTGGTTATTTAAGGTCGCTGTAAGCAATTATTGGTTTTGGATTTTTAATTTTTTTTTTTTCACATGGGTTATTTTTCTTTTGAAATAACACATTGCTTAAACTAATAAGAGAAAGAAATTGTTATATCAAAAATGATTCTTAATATTAATTGACCTAACTGATGATTAAATCATCAAACGTAATGATTTATATTAATAATAACAAAAATAGGCAAAGATTTTAAATAATGTATGGGAACCATGAAGAGCATTCCATAACTAAGAGAACTCCAAGATTATTATCAAATTACTGGCAAAACACAGCGACCAAAACGAGACACTCCACTGATATCCATACATTTGGAAACAGCCCTCATGTCTATGAAAATATTAAAATAGAAAATAATCGACAATTAGATAAACATCCAATGTCTTTAATACAACGATAATAAAGCAAGTGATAATTTTTTATGAAAACTAAAACCTTCATTTCTATCATATGCTGATTTATTGGGCGCAATAGAGACTTTGAAGTAGCTCGCTGCAAGAGTTTTACAACTAAGTTATCAAGAATAGCGAACCAGTATAAGATAGAATCAAGACTACCAAGATCTTTTCAATTGTAGCTTAGATTGGTAGACATGAGCTGAATATGAAGAGTAGAACGGCGAAGGAAAATTGTAGTTACCCTGCATTTCATAAGCGGAGCCGCATATTTGCACACGTATGTAGGGAGAAATCGTGCTATGAATGCCAAGCTTTTGATATGAAGCAAATAAATTTTTGAATTTATAAAGAATAAAGAATGTTTGAATTTAAGATTAAAAGAAATATAACTATTATCAATAATGAACTCTTAAAAACATAGCAGAAGAGGTGTAATATAGAAGAACTAGATAGTAAATCTAGTCTAGTACTGTATATATTAGGATCATCGGAAATGTGGAAAATGTAATATCTGAGCGTTCAGATGTCATATGCTTTTTGCTTCCTCGACAATTGAATTATTGGATTCAAGCAAAGAAAATCGAGTGGATGCAGGGACGGCGCAAAGCGGTAAGCAAAATAAGCAAAACAGGGGAGGGAGCTGCATTGTAGGATGGGGCGCCAACCAAGGTTGAAAGGCCTGCATATTTTAGAGGTTTGCATTGGGGCCGAAGAAGCTAGCGCCGCCCCTGAGCGGGTGTAATACTCGCCAATCTTTATCAGTATGTTTATGAAGCAGAGAGTGCGCTGTTATCCCTTCACGCTTCCACTTCACTCACAATGGACTTTGATAGTTTTACAGACCCAAAATCTCACAAACTTACTAACTATTAAGTGGCGTTCAATGATATCTCAGTCATTAAGTCGCTGAGTTCTTTTCTATATGACCCGTTTTTGTGATAATGGATCTTGATTGTTGTTTTAGGCTTTACTTAAGTTACTTATAGCTCGTTTCGTGCTTCACTAATTTCACTAACAATGTAAGTTCATCATCCTAATTTTTCATCGCTAAGGAGTGTACTATTACTTTTTGTAAGGTAGTGTATTTATTATATTTAAATATGTCCTCTTTAAATATTGTTTACGACTTAAAGTTCAAGGTGCGGGTAAAAATTTTTATGGCTTTCAATGAAGTTCTTTGAGTAAAAGTGAAGCGAGGGTTTGTCGAAAACTTTTTAAAAGGTGATGTAAAGAGTTTTAAAATGCAGGGCAAAGTGGTCTGTTAAAATTTTTCTTTTGTAATTCGATGAAATGCCCTTCCATTAAAAATGTCATTTACTCAATAGACCTAATTAACTGCCCACTAGAAATTTTTAATAAAGGGTCCGCTAAAAAAAGACATTCTCACTCTCGAGTAATTTAGAAATCGACCTGAGTTTTCACTTTGGTTAACTTTATTCATTCCCTTTATTAGCTTAAATGCTGAGTTTCTGGTCTTGTATTGCCTGAAATAGTTCAAGCGTTCACTATAGTCCTCTACTGCCAGTTTTGCTTTCAACGATTTAGCGATTTCTATTCTTCACGGATAGTTTTTCAAGTATCATTAAAGAATGAAGTGGGAATTAACGATTCCTTCTTGTTCTAAATTATCTAAGTTCCTTATGCCTCTCAAAATCTAATAATTATATAGATAATTAGCCGAAATAACGAACCTCTTAGTCCACATGAATTAGTTTTACTTCGTGAATATATATTGCTACCTCAAAATGGTTTCGTTATTTCGGCTAATAATTGTTTGCTTAATAATATCAGTACCGCTTATGCTTATTGGCAATAATTCTACTGAAAATAATGAAATTTTCCTTACAATTTTTATAATGCGTGGCTGTTGCGTTTTCTCATTGATGTGAACTAGATTACTTTCGATGAGAGGACTTCGCCATAGACGACAAAGGTCTACAAAATACGAAAAACCTTATGTAATTTGAAGTTCAGGATCTTACACCTGTGTTCAATTTTTTATTATTTATTATGTAATTTGAAGAAATTCAAATTTAAGGAAAAGCATGATACAAAGTGTTGCTCACCAGCGGTTGTGTTCTATCTATTATCTGGAAGCGTAATTTTCACTTGAGAAGACTTTCCAAAGGAAGAGAAAGAAGAACAGCATTTCACACCTGCGAACACTTTCCAGAGTCTGACTAATGTCTTTTCACGACGGTTCCCTATTTTAGCCACCCAGGTCTTTATTTAATTGGCCCACCCACATATGTCCATAGATGACGCAGCCAGTGAGTTAACAGGGGTTTCGAATCCTATCTCTTTTTCCAGTTTTTATAAGAAATTAAGGGTTGAAGTAATGCCTAATATGGCTGCACGCCTTATGCTGATGGAGGTACACTTTGTTTCATTCATTGATTTGTGATGTCGTTCGAAATTCTGAGACTAAAATGTTGTTTTGATAATACTGTGCATTCATGGCGTCCACATTTACAAATTCTAAGACGTTCTTTTGACTTCCATAAGAAAACTTCCGCAAGAAGTTCCTAGCCTTATGTCAATATTCTTAAAATCCATTGTTGGGAGAGAAATAATGGCTCTAATATTTCCGATATTTATTAAATATACCTGTGCTATCTGCAAAGTACCACTTATCGTCACTTAGGTATTTTTCATACATTTTTCTTGCACTGGTCTTCCGTTTAGAGAGATGGTACGACAGGAGGGCGTGGACACGTGATTTTTGAAACATCCGGACTTTCAAATCACTCTTAATGATCTTATTAAACGTTCCTGAAGATATGCCAGCTTTTATGGGCCAACGCTTTTCGGGTTGGCGGGTTTACTTGCACTGCTTAAAGATTGATCAAGCGAACAGTATTGGATGTACGAAAGTTTTTGTTTATTTCTCGGAATGCCAAATTTTTTAGTGCTACCAGAATTTTGTTCGCAAGACTTGTAGACAATGCGATTCCACATTTTTACAGCTTCTTTTTTTTTATAACAGTTGTTGCACTTAAATCGCGCGTCGGAAAGACCTTTGATGTACTCCTTCCAATAACTGGCTATTTGTAGAGACATGATTAAATTCAATCACTTTTTCAGGTCAGTGAATATAAGATAACGACAGTGAGCACCGACTCATTTGGATCACTCAATTATTTACATGTGAATGCAAAATCGTTCTGATTATCTTGTATTTTTAAAACAGCTTTCTATAATTATTGTTTTCCGCACGTTTCACTTTAAATGCAAGCGACTGATCAATTAGGTTTCTCCTTCTTTATGTGCTAGGCAATTTTCTTCCAGTTCGTCATGTGTAAAAGTTGACATGAAGTTACCGAATGTGTCTGACTTTCATTAAAATCGAATGAAAATACTCCGCTTCCGATTTAAAATGTCGATTGTAATACAACCAAATAATTAAAGGTAAGCAACAACTAACACTTTTGGGTTTAATTTTTTTTTAAAAAAATACTAAAGCGCTTTTCATTTCTGAAATAAATAACTTAAAAATTTTAAGCGATAATATTTTAAGAAAAGAAAAAGAAGAAATAATATTATTGGATAATTTTTGAAATTCCGTCGATGATTAAAGGAGTCATTAGAAAGAAACGTCTCGCATGGTGGGATTTGCCGTTAATTTTATCGGCCTGTTTGCCACCCGAACATTCTCTACAGAAAGGAGTTTAGATTTTTTTCTTTTTTTGTTCTTTTTGGTTCGCACGTGTGCACGTAGTCATTAGTATAAGATTACACAGTTCGTTATAAAATGTTCTGCGTGGCTGAATCTATTGGATTGTTTTTATTCAGTGACTCGGCCGGATTTTGTCAATGGTGTTATTAATGAATCCGTCGGCGTGAGAAGCAAAGAACACGGGGCAAAGTGGGGAAGCGAGGTGGGGTTTCCTTAATGAGGGGTCGTCGAGGTGGTGGGGGGGCACATCCTCCTCCGCCGCCAGTACGCAAATTGGCGCTACGTGTTTCTTCGCCAACCTGATGAAGAAAACGCGAATGAATAAGCTGAGAAAGAATGCGAAGAATTTTAACGAAGAGAAAAAGACAAAAAAGAAGACTCTCATCCTTTCATTGGTTTCTCCAACTTTTTATTTTCCTTCCCCCTTTTCCCCTCTCTTACTTCATTTTCTCCTCTCAACATCTGCAACGACTGTTCAAACTTTCTTAGAGCAAAATATATTGCAGTTGCTAATGATTACTTGTTTTTTTTTTTTTTTTTTTAAAATTTTTTTTTCCCTCACGTCGTGAAATCCGATCTTAATATTTGGGTACTTTTGAAACTACAGCTAAAGGATTTAAAGACAGAGTAGAAAGTGTCACTTGTTAAGGAAGGCATTTCCAAAAGTGAAATGTTCATTTCAGAGACAGTATAAAGTTACTTGGTTATTATTTATTCCCTTAAAGTACTGCATACCATTGCTTAATCTATAGAATTTAATAAACAGATTTTCCTTTTAGATTTTCTGAGCCTATGATGATGAATGTTGAAAATTGCTCATTAAATTGAGCTTACATTATTTAAAGAAAACCAGAGATTAGTAAGTCAGAATTATATGGCGCAAAAAACTCATTTCACAGTCATTCTTATTCTCTCGCAAGGAAAACCGTAGTTACCCATCTCTCGTTTGTGTTTCGTCAGCTTAGTATTCATTTCATCCAATCGTGCATAATCACTATTGTTGAGGGGCAATTATCCTAGGTAGCAATTGTTCTATGGAGTTACTGACATCTCATCTCCAGCAATGATAATTTACTTTATTAAAAATAATTCTAATAGTGCATATGGGTCGTGCTTAATTGCACTCTATGGATAATTGTTAGTTAAATATGGTCAAACTATTCTCGGTGAGAGTATACTAGATTATTAGAGTGTCCGAAGTACAAAAAATACAGAGTTCTCCAGAAGTCCCAGTGCAGGCTTTTATTTCAAAAGCGAAATGAAAATTAAAGGTATATCAATTTTACAGGGCCTATTAATCTCGTCGGCTTCGCTTGGCAAAGATGACATCACGCGCGGCTAACGTTTTTGAATGGAGGGGCCCCCATTTCGCATATTTGTTGCCTCTTTCTTAAAACTTTTGTATCTTTTTCCCATAAAAAGTAGTTGGTTTCTTATTTTTATGTTACATTCTTTCTGATTATTATTATCAGATTATTATTATCTCGATAGCGATATTTTTGGTGTCATTTGCCCTTTAAGTGTGCCAATTCAAGAAATCAATTAAACAGCTTTGAGAACTTTAAAAGTGATTCTTATAAATTATTAAATGCTGACAAAGGGCAGTTCCAGTGAATCTTAGATTTTATCTGTACTGTTCATTTCCTATTTCTTGTTGTGTTCTATTTCTCGTATGTCATTGCTGATTAGATAGCGCTGTTACGCTCAAGCAGTGAGAATGATTTACACCGCCTTTTTAGCTTCCTATTCTACGTATTTCGTTAGATAAATTTTATGATCAGTCTCAATTTTGCAGTTTGAAATACGTATATCTGGGATTTTTTTGTATGTTTAGAGGTTTTCCCTTATTTTATAGGCTTCTTTTACATATTCCACACTACAGTTCCTTATTATATTTTACTATCGCTTACAATTTGGAAGCTATCTTCTTTATAAAGCTCTTTTCAAGAACTGCCTGCTGGACATTTCTTCACTCAGGGGAAGTCTTATTTTTATAAAGCTTCAAAAAACTGTTTCCATACAGCTCTCGGTTGATATGATAGTCTTAACAAAACATATTAAAAGCAAGCAAAGCAAGCTTTCGCTTTTATTGTTGCAAAATCATAGCCAGTCTCTGCTTATCTTGTACTGTATTTAAATCAACACATTTTCTTTTTAGCTTTATCCGAAAACAATATTCGATTACTGGATCCTATTTCCTCCTTTCAGAATTTGAAATTAATTTTGCCGGAAAGAAGTTTCTTTTGGAATAAATTTAGAAGTAAACATTAATAGGCCGTATAGGAAATCTCAATATTATTTTCTATTAATTGGAAAAAAAAAATTGGTCTCAAAAACAGAAACTAGGTTCCTAATGTATAAAATGTAAAGATGCAAAATTCTATAAAATCAAGCACAAATATAATTAACAAAATTCAATTACAATATTCTAATTTTCAAATGATGTATCGTTAAGGGCTCACCAATGAAATTCGTTGATGACTAATTCTAAATTTAGAAATTTAAAGTTATCGATCAGCGTAAAAGGTTACCAATTTCATTTAAAATTATCCTGAGTTGACGAAAAATCAGTGTAGGTTTGCTATGATTTAATTTTAATATTAAAATGTGTTTTTCTTGTCTTCTAGACAGAATGAGATTTTGTGACAAAACGGTAATTTTAGAAAGACGATTTAAATTTTATGAAATCTACAAGAAATATCCAAAAGTAAAGCGTTCTATCTTTAGAACGACAGATGCTTAAAAGAACAAAAGAATTTCAAATAAAGACCGAATGAGATTGTGAGAGGTTTTTTTTCCTCCAGTTCTTGGCTGGATGGTGGCAGAGCAACAAGTTTTTCGTCGCTGCAAAAAGTATTTCCACCAATAGGCGTCGGCGCTCAAGAGCCGCCAGGTTTCATTGCTGGAAGGGTAAAAAGCATGTCATAAAGGAAGGCAAGGAAAGGTTTTGGACGTGACAAAAGTTAAAGAATTTCTGCTTTCTTGCAGACAAAGCCAACTCATAACTTCAACATGGAGGGGGGGAAATGAAGAGAGGAAAAGGACCCTCAAGAAAAGTTACAATAAAACTCGACGAGATGACAAGCAAAGGTCACAGAGATAGTAAAAACTGTCAAAGTTTCTATTTTAATTTGAGCAGAAGTTTCGTTTTAAAAGATTAATTGAGGTGAATAGGAAATCCGATTTATTGCAATATAAATTAATCATTGCACTAGTATGTTTCTAAAACGATCGAAACCGTTTACGAAATGGCAGCAGAAAGTTGGAATGAAACGCATTCCTTTTCACATTTTCATTCTTGACAATCATTTTCAATTATTTTTTTTCCTTCTCTCAAGTTGGTGACGGAGATATTAATTATTGTCATCAATGAAGACATTTGTCAGTTTCTCGCGACAACCGATTAATTGTGGTTCCTACCAATTCATCGTTCGTAAATGGGGTTTTAATTAAAACGTCAAAGGAGAAGACAAATAAGGGGGGAAATCATTCGTTGGAAGCAATGGAGATTTCCTTCTACGACACAGTGACCGTCAAATGAGTATATATTCCACTGAGATTTATGCAAGAAATGGATTTATTTTTACTTGTAAATATTATAGAGTTATATTTTATGCATGAGGTTCCGTTTTCCGTTCAGTTCTCGCTAACGATGTAAATAAATATACTTGAATTTAAATGAGAACTGAAATATTTTTGAGACCATTTCTGCTCTTTAACTGCACCGTAGAATAATGTTATTTTTAAAAGAAATAATTTAGACCATACCTGCATTCTAATCTAATCTAACCATAATGCACATTGTTCAACAAAATTTGCATGACATAGCTAAAAGGGATTTGCACTCTGAAACAGGAATCAACATATGTAAGTTCTGCAATTCTTTAATGAGCAGTAAAGCAGCAAAGTTTAATTATTATTTCTTTGCAGTAGTAACATTTACGAGAGAATCCTTTTTTCTGTTCTTATTTTGCAATAAACGCTTAAGTAATTTCACTTAAATATTTCTAAAATAGAAATTATATAATCTAGACGTAGTAGCTTATCAGTTGGGCTACCATTTAAACATGCAACGAGTTGGGCGTTGTTTTCCTTTTGGCTTCGGCACGAAATTATTTGGTAAATGTGTATTTTAGCATAATGTCAGCTTACAGTGTAGCGGTCCGGATAACCAGTTCTTTAGCGACAGATAAATCGGAATCTGCATAAGAAATTATATTGAAAGTATATGCTGCTAGTGATTTAACATGTCATTAAATTTTATCTTTATTTTTCGTAAGTATTAACGAATTCTGAATTTTTAAGAGCCGTGGTATACTAAAATACACATTTACCAATTATTTCTCGTCTCTTCGTTGCGTGCAGCTGGGCATCATCAGTTCTATGAAGTCCTATCTCCGAATCTCTTTGCACATATTAGGGGAAATCATAATTTCTCTTCGCCCTATATGTATATGTAGTGGTAATTTATCAAAATTATGCATGCTGTTTGTTACGGACCCTTTATAACCGTTATTACTGCTCTAATTTTTTGGGGCATAGGCTCCGTAAGTTTCTGAAAATACAGGGTTCTTCAAAATGATGGACTTAATTTAATTCATCTTTATTTCTTGGAATATAAAATGTATATGAATAATCTACATACCGATAGAAAGAGGAGTTCTAAAGTTTACAAAGAACCTCCTCTCTCTATCGCTGTGTAGATTATTCATGTACAATTTATATTTTAAGAAATAAAGATGAATTAAATTGCATTTTGAATAGCTTTGTATATTTGTCCCATTCTTTGATAATGGCAGCATGCAACTCAAATTTGAGGATTGGTGATTATGAACGCGGATGGCGCTGCTGACCTCAATGGGATTCAGATCTGAACATTGCGACAGCCATCAGATCTGAACATTGCCATGCTTATTGAAAATCCTGTTGAAAATGATACTTCTCCGGGAGGGAAGACTGTGAGAATGAACGAGCAAATCTTGTCGGATAAAGATTCAGATATGTACAGTTATATTCAATATTTGTACAGACTTAGGTTTGCCCACTGACCTATATAAATAACTGGATGGCGCATCCGGCGAAAAACTTGACGCCACCATCCGCTATCTTAGTAGGGGCAAGAAATCTCATCGTGTGTGCAACGTTTGTTTGATTAATTCTGATTTTTAATGCCAGGAACAGAGCATTGTAAAGGTAAACAAAGTAAACTTATTAATTGGTCAAAGAAAAATGTTAATTGATTAAAAATAACCTTTTAAATACTTTAAATCAAATCTTTAATGTGTGTAAGGTCTGATTAAGCAGTGTACGTTTCGTAAATATTATTTACTTTATACTCCGCCAAACCAAAAAGATAATATTTAATTATATAAGTAAAAAGTTTTAATTTAAATTTTCCCATCAAATTAATTATATTGGAATAATCTCGAATAAAAATGTCACAAAAAAGTTTAAACTATTACCCCTACCAATATGGCGTCCAATGGCGTCACCCTTTTTAATCCTCTTAATGAGGGATGCGCTATCCAGTTATTTATATAGGTCAGTGGGTTTGCTACGAAAATATTCCATGAACGGTCTTTTACCTGCATGTAAGGGAATCAGATTGAAGTGCCCATTCATACCTTAAAGCGAGGCGAGCAGGTATCAATTTTGGTCAAAACATTGATCAATTTTCTGTCTACGTCAACTGTTGAACAACCCGACAACTTCCCTCATCTGTTGACTGACTGTAGTGGCATTGGGTTAGACGACTGATTTTCCCCGTGCATGCGCTGCTCCCCCGCCCCCCCAAAAAAAAAACCGATACATAACTCGATGAAAATTTATCGCTTCGATAAGCACTTATAACTATTTCATTTGGGTAGTCCATGTAAAATTTTCTTTCGATATGCTACTATGGTTGTTCGCCATGTTGTTGAAATGACGCGGGAATTCGGATAGTGACGTAGCAATAAACGGCGCTCCTGATTGGCTGCTCTTGTCAACTGGACGAAATGCAGTTAAACTGATTCAACTGCGAAGTTGATGTTAATTTGTGCTCCCCGATATCTTTTCATCAAAGCAAAAAAAAACAGATGTTAGAGAAAAACGGATCAATTTTGGTAAAAGTTGATACGTGTTCGCTATCCTTAAGTCTGCCATCTACGTTATTCAATAAGAATCCTGATTTATCGATGCTTTTCCAGTCGTCAACAGTAAGATGGCGGCGTTCACAGACCCACTAGAAGCAAATTTTCCTTCCTTTAGTTGAAGGGAGTGGTATTCGTAGGGATCTTCGGCTGCGAACACCCATTTTTCCCTATATCTGGAGAGTTGTGCATTCAGAAATTTATTGGTATTCCTTCATAGCAGGTGGCTGTTATTTAATGTATTGTTGCACGCCTGTTTGATTTTACCACCATGTTATTTTTCATCATCGTGCAGTTTTCCTACTAGAGGCAATCTTCTAGCTAGATGTTTTTTGCGTTTCTTGCTAGAACAACCGTTATTCGAGAAAACCAATTCGGAGATCCCGGATCTTAAAAGCGTTTCACTAATTCTCACGCCTCTTTCGAAGTCGGATTCTTAAATTCAGTTTTGAACAGCTTATTGCAACGGTCAGGCTTCTTTCTCACATGATCGCCTCACTGGATTAATCCACTTTCTTTGAAGGTGATATGCCTAATAAAATGTCCAAGTTGATAAGCCATCTTGACATGTTTCTCACAAGCATCTACGTATGATTGTTAAACGAATTTCGCGATCGCATTGGCCATTTATGTCTTAGCTTTAATAACTGTAGGCATCGCGAAGAAATTGCTCGACACTTGCATAATAATGTTACCTTTGGCTTTTTATATCTCGGATGGTTTTTTTGTGGTTAGAGGTTTTTCTCTCCTATACAAGCAATTCGATACCACAGTTCCTTCTTATATTTTTATTCAGCTGCAAGTTAATTGATTCTTTTAAAATTGAAAATCGATCATTAAATTAATGAAATTACTGTTTTATAATTAATGCTTGGTTTTCTGTCTGTCGTAGTTTTTTTTTTCAATTTACCCATCTTAAATATGCATTGCTAATATTGATAAGCTGATTATAATTCTTGATTATACTCTTGGCTTAATTGTGTTTTCTTATTGCTATTATAGAAGGGCTAGGAGAATAAAAATACAAGTATTTGACACACGGCCGACCGCTCAGCGAATTCCGCACCGGCGTCGTTTCTCTTCCTTTTCCCGTCTATTTTTCCTTGTGCCATCCATTTTAATATGAGCCGTTGAGCCTCGACTGCTCCCTTTGAGCTGCCAGACAAATAAAGGCAGCGGGAATTTTCAATTATGCAAATGAAGAGCACGTGTAGGTGGGCCTCCATCACCACCACCGCCACCACCCAGAGTCCTTCAGCACAATATTATCATAAACCGGTCCTTCGACTTGAACTTTTAAGATTGTTATTATTATCAACGTTTATTTTTCTCCCCCCCCCCTTGCAATTTGATTTCGTTGCGTGCAAAATAAGGGAGGAAGAAAAAAAATGAAAAGACGATCAACCAAAAATAACACCGATCAATACTTCCTGAAAGGATTTTTAGCTATAAGAGTAAGTAACTTGGCGTTGAACATAAACATCTCGATCACTGGATCCAAACTGCTGTTGACATTGTTTTACTTCTTTCTGGTGGCAAACTGCTTTTCCTTCCCTTTTGAAAACCAAAAAGCAGTATCCTACCTGTGTTGGAGTCATTTCAAATGCAAATGACACGGGCACCTAGTTAAGTCGTATGACTACGAAAGGTTCGTTTGGTTTCTTTAAACACGAGTTTCTGGAGCCTTAAGGGGACCTTTCTAAAAATACACGCGATTTGAAGGCGCCTTTTAAGCACACCAGTCGACGAATGTTCTCTCGAGTGCGTGGCTTTTCAATCCTCGAAAACTGTTTACTTTCAAAACTTTCGACTCAAATATTTTTCTTTTGTATAAGAGAATAAGAACAAGAAATGGCTACGAGGATATTTACAAAACTTTTATGAAAATTCCGGCCCAAAGTTAAGGTCACGTTGAAGTTGACCTAATGCGGTGTCCTTCCTGCCTCCTTTGGACACGCAATTTCATTGAAGATTATTAAATATTTATTTAACGGTTTAATATTTGCTTTTAAATTTTACCCAAGTATTTATTCTGTTTAACAAACATGAGAAAGGAATTCAGATTTCAAATTGAAGCCATTATCACCATTAATAAGTTCGTGAAGGAGAAAACAAGTTCGAATGTATAATCCTTAATACTATGAAATATTTGTATCATGCGCGTTTTTTAATCTATGGCCAGAAAACGATAATGAGTTCATGAAATGATCACTAGAGTCCTTCAGGGTCATTTTTTTGCTTTTACCAATTTGCTTGGAAAAATTGCTCCAGCATCCCTCAAGAATGAGTACAAATTAATTTTAAAATGTCTTATTCTTCTAAATTAACAATCTTTCTGCTTCTCAAAATACAGGGTATCCATAAAGATATATACCATTACAATATTTAATAAGTTTTAAATATAATAACATAATCATATATCGTTTTCAGCATGTTATAAAGAAACTTCCAAAGTTCTATCTGATATATTCGTTTATTGCAGAAAGTGTTCGTAGGAGGCACTGGCATCGACAAAACATAAGATGGAAAACACAATGTTTAGTATGTCTTGCAGAAACAAAATCACGGATCACCGACAAAACAAATTTTCTTTATCTGGTAGTTGCTTACCACAATATGACGTGTATCTTCTCTGAACAGTGATCATGATTTTTTCCTCCTATGCTCAGTTTCTGCAATAAATGAATATATCAGATAACATTTTTGGAGTTTCTTTGTAACATACTGAAAATACGATACACGATTTTATTATTACATTTAAAAGTTTTTTTTATTTAAATATTGTTGCGGTACAAATCTTTTATGGAGACTCTGTATAACTTTGCGTCAATAAGGACAACCCATTCTTTGTTAGCTATATAACTAGTATCTTTAGAAACAACTTTAATATTCCCCTCGGGTCCAAAACGATGGTCGAATCTTTGAGTTAGGATTATAATAAATTCATGAAGCCCGTCAGCATTTCAAAGAAGCATTATAATATATTAATGAATAATGAGGAACAACAAAGATCAAAGTAATTTCCTAACAATAAATCGAGAATATCTAGAAATTTAGTTTTAATTACGATTACCCATTTACCTTTTAATAATAAATTAGCCGTTCTAGGTAATTAAAAGATCATAAATTTTTAATTTAGAAATTATAATACGGGAGTATGCGATTTAAGCAATTTTTCTATCAAACGCATTCATCTTTATGCTAACTTGGAAGCGTCGACTCTCTCGTTACTGCCATAACTTCAACCAACCATTTGCGTTTTCTCATCCAGTCCCCTGTAACTAATCTTCGATTTCCATTCATCCAGATGCACTTTGCATTAATTGAATAGTGTTATTTTCAAAATGGCAATCGAAAAATTAATCCATAATTGACGACTGCAACAGGAATGTCAATATTAGTTTTAATGTGCAGCGATAAATCACTGTTAATAATCGGTCCCAATAGGCATTCCATTTAGCTTATTGTTATTAATAATGTTAAATAGGAAAATGATTATCTTCAACATTGAAAATTATACAAAAGCATTTGCTTATCATATTAGGAAATGACATTCGAGTTCTCCAAAGTGTTTGGCATTCAAATCCAGGCTGTGGAATTTTTCTTTCCTATTTTTCATCATTAATTTAAGGCGTATGATTAAAACCTCACGGACTCATCTTGAGCTATTCTTTAATGAATATTACGCCTTAGGAAAGATAGTCAGAGCCTGCGGACAAGGTAACTGTCTAACCAACCCAAAGGACATGTAAATAGCGTAATGCTTTCATGTCCGCAGCGGCGCAATTGGTTATCGGGTCGGCGGCATGACCGAAGGTTCCTGGTTTGAAGCCAGGCTGTGGAATTTTTTTTTATTTTTTGTCAATAACTTAAGATCTGAGGTTAGGCGTATGATTAAAATCTCACGGACCCATCTTGAGCTATTCCTTTTAACGCCTGTAACTAAATTAAATCAAACCTTGATATTAAAGATAATTCATAATAGATAAGAAAATACTATTATGCGATGATCAAACGATTAAGTTGTTGTTTTTTTATAATAAACCCAAAATTGAAAGACAAAAAATATGATTTTATTTATTAATTAATTAGTTAATTAATAAAAATTCTTTAATATTTTTTAAGAAAAAAAGTAAGGACATTAAAACGAATTGCAAAGTTCATTATTCACGAGAAGAGAGGGAAACTTGTATTCTTTCGTAGATTTTCTCCTCCTCTTCCAGTAATGAGATGTTGTTAAGACCTTTAAGTTCATAAGGTTCAGATATGATGGTAAAGTCACTCTTATTTAAGAAATAGTCCGTAATCGGATGATGAGTGATAAGTTTAGGGTCCGTAGTTGTTGTGCGAAACGTGAAGGTGCCGAGTATTTTTCTTCGAAGGCATTTCTCAAGGCACTCGCAAAATGACGTCAACGGTTCGACGGCCAGAGGGAGAGAAACTTCGATGTTTTCCAAGTAGATATCGCAGTCTGGGTTGTCGTCTTTCGAATTCGATAATTTCTCCAGGAACTGCATGAAAATCACAACATCATCGACACAGTCGTTATCGATGGTGACGGTTTTCAGGGATGGTAGCGATGAAATCAAATCGAAGAGAACTTCGCCGTCGTGATCCACGAGGAAGAAGGCGTAGAAGGAGAGGCACACGTGGCGGAGATTCTTGAAACGAGAAAACCACAGTGAATCTAAATTTTCCACTATAAACAGATCGATTCGTTCAATGTTTTCAAACCCCTCCCAAGTGGGAGAGAATTCTTTGGTGATGTGTTCAATGAAGCCGTCACTGCATATTAATCTCGTCACTCCTTTGCTTACGGATAATAATTTGGATTTGCTGCCTACGTACTCGTGGGTTCGATAACGCCCGAGGCAATCGAATTTTACGACGGAAAAGGGTTGGATTTTTGCTGCAGCTTCTTCGCGAAAATTGCCGTTTATACACAGATAATCCCACGATGTTGGACTACAGGAAAACTGAGGAACGGCGTCTAAGGGCACCTGCACCGATATGTCGAAAGCGAATGTTTGCAAATGACTGCTCGAAACTGTCTGGAAAAGTAGTTCCAGGGACTCTAGGGAATTGCCTAGATTCTCTTTGGTGATGGAGAACAGGGTGATAGATATTGCTTTTTCAATTCGCTTCTCTTGAATAAGTTTCCTAATAGATGGCAGCAGAGATTGAAAACTGCACGGGTGAATGTCCAACAATGACAGGTGGTAAAAGTTCAGATGTTTCAAATTCCCTTCAATCATTTCTTGCCATAGCGGAAACGAATCGCCTTTCTCAGTTTCCTTTTCAATATCCGGTCCGGATTTTGAACACGTGCACGTCAAGCAAAGTTCTTCCGCCTTGAATATGGAAAAAGTTTCCTCCAGAAAGGAAGTATTATGCAAGATTTTTTCATCTGCTAAGAGATTGAGGTTTTTGCAGTGGAAAACTTTCCCCCTTAAACCCTTCCAATCTTCGCTTCCTGGGCTCGTTTTCCTCAAGTCCAAGACTATCGACTTCACCTTGAGACACTCTGGCAGAGAAGTGTGTAATTCATTATTATCTGATGGAAATTTTAGCTGGATTTTCTCGAGAGATTCCTCTTGCTGCCGATGCTTGATTACAGACGAGAACCATTGACCAATGGATGGGCTCAAGGGAAAAGTTGGCCACTGGTTCGGGGTGAAAGGTTTCAGCGAGTGAAAAATATCCTCTGTTTGGGGAATTTCCTGCAAAACTCGACTAATCCCTTCCTTGAATATCGTTATCATGCATTTCCATGGTAACAAGGCTTTAAATAGCTTATGGGCGTCGCTTTGGAGCAAGCCTCCTAAAAAGGTGTAGATAAATAAATCGCCGTGAGGTAAAAGCTGAACGGTGGCTAGATCCTCAACCTCCTTTTCCAGTTCAACGTCAGTAACTGTTGACAGGTAGAAAGCAGCTAAGAACTCCATGAAGGTTTTGTTAATTGCTTTATAATACCAATTGTCTTCGTGTGTTAATATTTGAATTTGTTCGTTGAGAATGCCAAGCTTTAGAAAGGTGTCGTCGCTGTCCCAGTGCTTTATCTCTTCTGGTTCAACGATCAAACGTTTGTTTCTTATCTTTTGCAAAGCGAGCTTTCCGAATTTGATGATAATACTGCGTAAAGGAGATTCATTTTCACTGGAGGAAGGAGTTAGAAAGATGTCTACCTCCTCGTCTGGTACAATGTTTTCTTTTGCCATGCTTTTCTTGATGATGAAATTTATCATGACTTTAAATAAATCTGTCCAACTGTTAAATGACTCAATTCCTTTTTCTAATGCGAGACAGCTCAGCAAGAGAAGAAAAAGCGAAGATTCGCACATTTCGAGTAAGGAAATAGAGGAATTTTCTATTAAACTTTCAATTTTATTAGCGTTTTCCACGTTTAAATATCTCTGAATGAATTCTGCCCTGTTTTCCTTAGTAAACCCTTTGATCGCTATTATTTTATCCCACGATATGTTGTCAAATTCGTCTATGTTCTTACTTTTTGGATCAAAAGATTCTCCCTTGGAACCCGAACCCAGGATTTGAGACGTAATCACCAACGTCATATTGGGATGTTCGTTGCCAAGAAGTAGAAGGCGCAGACTGGCCCGTGTTTCATCGGACGCCTCGCTTAAACCGTCTAGGACGACAAGGACTCTCGATTCGGTGGCCGCCATTTCCTGCGTCTCCTTATCGCCGGCGCTGATTTTACACTGATGGAACAACTGTGAATACAGATCGCCATTGAAATCTCTGAGGGAAAGCGCGAATACCAAGTCGAAATGGTCGTGTATGTACGCTTCTTTCTTAGACCAATCCGAAAGCAATTTCATAGCGACGATGGTCTTGCCACATCCCGATTGGCCTTTCAGAAGGATCCGACGAGCAGCGTTTCCATCACCACTCCTTTTGAAAAAATCTCGCAAAGTGACGATGGTGTTGCTGGAAATTCCCTCTTTTGTCATTGCAAACATCGTGGGCTCTACAAAAAGTTCTTCCAATGGAAATGATTTTCGGTGGAGCCATTTCAAACCTGGAACCTTAATGCCTTTGTAGAGTTCCATCTGGTGTAGCTTCATCTCCAACTGAATCGCTGCATTTCATAAGAAACGTTAGAATTAATGGATGGAATTGAACGAGAAAATTTTATTAAAGCAGTAAAAGCTCTACTATTTTCACTTACCAGATAATTCTCCGGGTGGCAGTCTTCCTTTGCCTATCAAAGAAAGATGAATATTTAATTTTAATTAGCTATATTAAGAAAAATAAATGTTTATGTTTAATTTCGAGAAATTGTAGGCATTTTTATCAATCCTTTTGAAATTATAATTAAGCAAAATTAATTGATTCGTTCCATAATCTTTATTTCCTTTCAGCTATGGAAGTTAATTAAACATGAAGAACAAATAATTGAGACTGTTGATAAGGATTCGGCAAATTAGGAAGAACATAAGAGAATTTGTCTCCCCGTTAGCAAAAAGTAATTTGCACTTTTTGGTTGTCAAAATTAAAGAGGGATGCGGGTTTCATCATTAAAACTGTAAAAAGAATAATGTATTCTACTATCTTATGAAATAAGTTTTGATGCATTCGCTCTCTTGGGTTTTAATCAAGCTGGATCACTTTTTTCAAACACAATTTATCTCCCTAGTGGGCAGAAAAAATGTAAGAATAAATAAATAATAAAAGTTTGTCCATCATTTATGTTAGTTACTATTTTTCCATTTCATATTTTACACCACCTCTTGTAAATTTTCCGTTTATGATAAGTATTCTCATAAGACATTAGAAAATTACGAACTGAGAGAAACCCGACTGAGGTAAGAGGCCACATGGTGAATAAAAAACTAATTTCATATTGACACAAAATTTCGATAAAGCTTATTTCATGTTTGAGCTTTTGTTATATACTAACCACTGAAGAGAGGATTTTTCAAAAAAATCGTTTGTCGTTTTGCTTTTTCCTGCACAGATTGCAGCAAGTTGAAAGATCGTCTTTTTGTCAAAAATATCAGATCATTTAAGAAGTTCTTACAGATTTTCAGTGATACATATAAAGGCATTCAATTTGTTCATCAAAATAACCCCCTCAATCAATAACATATCTCCAACGGGCGGATAATGTGTACATCTTTGGTTCTGGAGGTGAAAAACTCTTGCAACTCTATTTCGACGATTCTAAGCTGTCGTGTACAACATGATTATCCGATGATCTCTACAGGGGATAATCTATGGGAGAGATGAGTACGGAGGACGAGGCAAAGCTTCTCACCCAAGCTACATAATATTTGAACGGATCTGTAAAGTTATGTGCAGTCTTGCATTGTCCGTAGAATTAGGGGACATTTGCGATTTATCAATGCAGGTTGCCGTTGGAGGAATTTCTCATGAGTCTGTTGGAGCATATCACAGCACACTTAATCTGTGATAGTTTGACCTTGCTCTAAGAGCTGAAAGTGCGCTACTCCCAGTGCTATCCGGAAAACAGTCAGCAACACTTTTTTTGGATGCACTGCTCCATTTGCTTTAGTATCTTTTTAGGAGAGTCCCCTGGTGATAACCATTGATAGGAGCGATGATTCGAAGTAGCATCAGGGACCCATTTATTCATTTTTTTTTTACTTCCTTACAAGGTTTATGCACAGTTCCCTCTGTCACGGAGGGTTGTCTGGCTAATTTTTGACACGTTTGGAGCGGATTAGCTTCACTCAATGCTTTCAGTGCATCTGTATCCACAACAGGCGGTTGTCTGGAGCGGGGGTTTATCTTCGAGCGATTCATCTCCGTCCCGGAATTTCGTAAACCAAAAGTGAGATTTTTTTATGATAAGGCATCCTGTCCATACGCAAGACATACATTTCTGGATGCCTCAGTTGCATTGCGAGCCAATTTGAATTGAAAAAGCAATGCTGCTCGTATTTTGAGTTCAGAAAAAGTAAATTCTCATTTACTGCTTGCTATTATGATAAAATAATTTAAGACTCTTCTCAAGTAAATAGGTGTGAGGATGCAAATCATGTAGGAGAGAGCCATTTCTGTTAAAGAATTCAGATATTATTCATTGTCAGACCTGGTTGCAGAAATACTCAACGATCTTTTAAATGGCCTGATATTTTTATAATAAACATTATTGTAAACATTAAATTAGGTCTGGTAAGTAGAAAATGCATCATTTCAAAAGGATTGGGGATAACAGCTGCGCGATTATCTACAACCTCATTAAAAGTAAACTAAAGTAAAGAGTCTAATTAGGAAAAAAGAGATAACAAACTATGAGGACACATGGGAAGAAGGAAATAAATCCTTTTTCGTTAATTTTAGGACAAAATCGTAGCAAGACTGTACCAATTTCAAAAATCAATTATTTCAACATAATCCGAATCAATTAATATAAGAATACTAGAAGCGAACCCACCCGATTGTATAATCGGGAAATAGTCCATTGTTAGATTTTTGACACGCATCGCTCTCAATATTTTTGTGACAAAGTCCACCGTCGCTGATTTTATATACAGGGTGTTTCAAAATTATGTACAATAAATTTAGTGACATATTCTTCAGGTCAAAAGAAGACGAAAATGTTCTATAGCACTTTGTCTGGAAACGATTTATTTACGCAATACAGCCAACTAAACCCGTGGCTCCAAATTACAGGAAGTGTTCAAAGTGCCCGCCACCAGCTCGCACGCACGCTTCGGCTCGGTGCATGAGCGACCGTCTGATGTCATGGAAGAGTTCGTCGCCAGCATTACGAACGGTTTGGCATGCATTTTCAATTCGTTGTCGCAGATCCATAATGTTAGGAACCTCTGTGCTGTAGACGATCGTTTTCACATGACCCCACAGAAAAAAGTCCAAGGGATTAAGGTCGGGTGATCTTGCAGGCCAGGCTACTGGTCCACCTCGACCTATCCACCGATTCGTGTATGCAGCATTAAGGTGTGCTCGCACAACATGGCCGAAATGTGCTGGAGCGCCATCATGCATGAACCACATGTTAGATCTTATCAAAAGAGGAAAATCTTCCAGTAATTTTGGCAATGCATTCTGCAGAAACAAAAGATACGTTCGCCCAGTCAATCGTGGCGGCAACACATAAGGGCCAATTAAGTTATTTCCGACAACTCCACACCAAATGTTCACGGAGAAACGCTCTTGATGCGCTCGAGCTCTGGTAACATGCGGGTTAGCATCTGCCCAATGGTGCTGGTTGTGAGAATTTACGATTCCTGTCCGGGTGAAGGTTGCTTCGTCCGTGAAAAGTATCTGGCTGAGACAACTAGGGTCTGCAGCATGACGACGTTGTATCCATTGGCAAAATCGTTGTCGGTGTGGATAGTCCGTTGGGTTCAGTGCCTGAACCAGTTGCAGGTGGTATGGATGCAAAAGCTGATGGTGAAGAATGCGCCAAACAGATGAGTGCGGAATGTGTACCATGGAAGAAATACGACGGGTGCTTGTCTGTGGTTCATCATGTATGATGTCAATTATCACATCCTTCTCATCCGGAGAATGTGCTACAGGCCGCCCTTGTCCTGTTTGACGGCCAAAGGAACCACGCTCCCTCAAATGTCTGTCGACAGATACAAATGTTCGGTTATTTGGCAAACGTCTATTCGGAAAGCGTTCTTGGTAGAGTCTTCTTGCTTCCACAGCATTTCCGTCCGCAAGACCATACATTAGGTGCATGTCAGTGTACGTATTCTGCACTGGAATACGTTTACATGACTTTTTTTTACGTAAATCGTAATGCGTATGTCAAAGCACGCAAACGTTCTGAAATTGATATTCCTAGTGGATGTACAGTAGTGAAACTACAGTAATGGAAACAACCGTACACAACTAATGGAACAACCCTAAAGTAGGTTTAAATGGAACAAACCACTCACCTAGTGTTGGGTCGAAACTCTGGAACTGCTAAAATATCGTCCGCTAAATTGGATGATATTGGATTACTCGCAAACAAATCGTTTCCAGACAAAGTGCTATAGAACATTTTCGTTTTCTTTTGACCTGAAGAATATGTCACTAAATTTATTGTACATAATTTTGAAACACCCTGTATATGATATGTTAACTCTTTCATGCATGGCGTCTCCATTTGTTATTGTAAAACTGTGTAACCAAACGTTTATGTGGCTTTTTGACGGATGTAGAAGAAAAGAAGGACATACACAAGAACCCGGAATAAAATAAAAAATAAAAATTGAGCCTTGAAAAATACTGTCTTTTTTGTTTGTTTGTTTTTTAATCTGGATTTTTATAATGTTAACCGTATTTCACAAAAATTATTACATTGCCAGATTATCTTGGGGATATTTCACAAATTATTCAAATTTCCGATGATAAAATCTTACATTTTATGAATAATATGAACGGATCCAACGCGCAGTTTGCGCGGTAATTAGTTTTATAAAATTCAATTCATTCAAATTGTTTCGTTTGATGAATTCTCCTTTATTTATAGTTTTGTGATTGATTGATGTAAAAATTGTTGCTCAGTAACAATGGTCAGGTGACTTTTCAGTTCCGGCGTGTGCTTTAAGTGAGCATCAACAATGCTTAAACGTGCAACAACAATGCAAAACTGTTTCCGTGACGAACTTACATGTTCTCCTTTATTTATAGTTGGTTTAAAAAGAAATTCTGGGCTGACCAAATTTCTGCTTAAAAAGAGGTCCGTTAAAAAATGTTTGCGGGGTACTGTCCCGTGGCATACCCATAGTGGTTTATTCGTTTTCACTATATCGTATGGTTTTCCCAGCATCCATAATATCGGATCGACTGGAAACTTATTCCAAAACAGAAAGTGCGGTCAATTTCTTAAATCCTAAAGATGAGAACCCATATGCATTCACAAATATCTGATGTGTACGGTGAAAGCTGTATGTGTAAACCTCAGGTTGAAAAATTCAAGAAAGATGTCGCTTTCTTATATTGATTAGCAATACACAGATTGTCAAATTTTCTTACGTACAAGGTTAAAAGTATCTGGTTACTTAGTGGCTGAAATACGAAATAAAAATGACGTCATATGTCGCCTTTCTCGAAACAATATATGACTTACATGAGAGAGAGAAAGGAGACTCCACTTGTCCACAAGAACATTTTAATACACCATATATGTATACATTTCGGTCACAATGTGGCCTTCTTCATTCGCTGAGCATATTTTATCCACGAGGCACATTGGGAAATTAGATAATTTTCGGATACTACATTGTGTTGACGAACGTAAAAAGCTTAACTTCTTAGAATCTCTTGAAATAGCTAAAGTACCGCCTGATATTTTATTAAACCATGAAAGAGGCCCACTTGACCTGTCACAGTGGGCTTCACTGGTTTCCAAACTTTAACCAAGCTGAAATGTTCTTATTTACTTCACACTCCTGATATAAGAGCTTCTCCACTTATAGTATCTTTTTGTTCCTAAGTTTCTTACTTCTGTATTTTTTACTTTTTTTACTTCTGAATTTTTTTGTTTCATAAGTGTATTTTGTCATTGGACACTTGACCCTCTCCAATCCTGAATTACCCTTCTTTTGTAAACCAAACATGATGCCCTGCATTCTGATTGGTCCCTCCTCTTTATATAAACTTGTATCTGAACTTTTGTAACCTGAGTCATACTGAAGAAGGCCACATTGTGACCGAAATGCATACATATATGGTGTATTAAAATGTTCTTGTGGACAAGTGGAGTCTCCTTTCTCTCTCTCATGTATTCTAGCATCCACAGATTCGTAAGGTCAGTTTTTAATTTATTCTTTAGCTTAGTAATATATGACTTAATTTATTCGAAAATATTGATAATATATGACGTAGGTTTCTGGATTAGGAAACAATGGTGAGCTTTTATTTTCAGAAGGTGCACATTCAGTTTGTCTTTATCTCTCAGTTTAGTGGTGCAACTTTAAATCATGTTAAAAACTATTACCAAGCCTGACTGTGACACTTCTCAATACGTGATTCTCAATCTTCCTCGTGGTAGAATTTGAATTAACCAAAAATTAAAATGGCGGATTTAAAATTCATCCAGTATTGGCATTTGTACTTCTTGTCTCACTGTGCTCTGTGGGTCATTTAGTCACGTGATTTTTGCCGAATTGACCATCTGTGATTACTAATCTGTGCCATGGACAATCTGATTCGGCAAAATCGTCATATTAGCGTAACTGACGAAACAGCTTCAGAAGTGTCCATCAGGCACGGTTCAAGATAACAACGTGAAAAAATTAGTGCACGAGTACAATAATACAATTACAATACAATACAATACAATACAATTTATTAGTCGAAAACACTATACAGTGCATATGTCATCAAGGTACAAGGTAAGAATAACAGGAATGTACGGGAATACAGTAAAAAATAAACTTAAGAGTTATTTAATTTAGAATCTAATAAGAATTTCTGAAAGGTTCAGATACTCCTGAATATCATAAAATGGATTAGATAAAAGCCAGTCATATACAACCAATTTGAATTTGTTTAGATTAACGTCATGACTGGTAGTTGGCAATTTATTGAATATCCTGATACTCATTGAAGAGTACCAGTTCTGAGACTTATTTAGTCTGCAGTAAGGCTGATCTAGGTATTGGCAATTTCTGGTAACATAAGAATGAATTTTATTTCTTGGAGAATAATCATTTAGATTTTGTTTAACCCTGACCAAGCAAGTATAGATATATAAGTTTATTACAGTAAGTATACCTTCTTTAACAAAAAGAAGTTTACAGTGAGCTAAGGAGTGGGAGCCAGATATAATTCTTACTGCCTTTTTTTGTAACAATAATATGTTTTTAAAATCCTGTCCATTACCTCATAGGGTAATACCATATAGGATTATACTATTAAAGAAAGCAAAATACGCATTTTTTAAAAACAACTTTGGGAATTAGGTTTTTTAAATGTCGCAATAGAAAGATGACTCTCACATATATTTTTAATATGTGGGGCCCATGTCAATTTCACGTCCAAAATAATATCTAGCAATTTAATACTGTGCTGTAGACTCAATGACAAGGAGTAACCTAAGACCTCCTGAGTAGCTTGCGAGGACAAGACAAAACCTTTTATTCTCCTATAATGCAGGCAGGTAACGCAATGGGTGGAATCTAACAATTTGAGTTGATAAGTTACATTATCCGTTTTGTTAAGGTTTGTTCCATTTTCTAACTTTAGCTTGACTCCGCCTCATAAATTCGTAAGCGCATTATTGAAAGAAAAATTTTTTAATCAACTTCTTCATTTTTTGGCACAGAAAATTTTAATTTGGGCAACTAAATTATAAAATTTAGGTGAAGAATTAAAAGGAAATTTTTGGAAAAGTTATTGCCCGCAGCACAGATTTACATTAAAACAAAAACTCCGAAAATGAATGGCCCTAATAATTCTCGAGAGCAGATTTTTTTTATTCAAGTGGAAAATTAAAAATGCTATCATGAGAAGCCAGACGTAGAATTAAAAACCTGAAATTATGATAACCTTGAAAATTATAAGTTTTTAATCTGTTTACAAAAAATAAAATTCGTCGCTGATTGAAGGTTTAATTGATGGGGAGGATCTTTGACTATTAAAGGAGCATAATTCTCGGCGACTTATGAAGCCCACTCTCTTTCGCCCTCCTTTTCTTTCTTTCTTCTTTCCTTCCTTCCTTTAACAGTTCTGGGTGGCTGCCAAAGCTTAATATCGTAACTGCAAGTAAAATGAATTTATGTAGCGCATTTCAAGTTTTTAGAGGGATTTAGAACCGATATTATTAAGCGCCGGAGCTTTGAAAGCAGAGAAAGAACATTGAAAGAAACAAATGAATAGCCACCGGATGAATTAAATGGAGGAAAAACGAACAAGGGGAATTACGCGGTCTTGCTCTTCGTGTAGATGACAGAGGCAAGTTGTTACGTATATCTACCAAGTACAAATAGGAAACGTCTAGAATGCTCGGGAAAAAGAGATAATGTGATGTAACGTTTCAACTGTATATATTTATAGGAAGAGAACTTGGAGTGGATTTTTTCCTCCACCAAGTTTTGACGTAAGACCACCAATCTTTCTTCTACCATAACGTTACTTCTAAACGTTATGCTTTATATTAACCATAGCAGAATTCAACGACGAAAGAAACAAAAAAAGAAAGAAGTAAAGGAATTTTCTATATAATTTCGGAAAATATTAGTGTTCTCTAGATAAAAAAAAACACATTGCTATTACTTCTTATTGTGCGTCTAAATAATAGGCGTCATTACCAATTGATAGAATGAGTAGACTCTGCATTTCACTCACATCAGTAAAGTGACTACAGTCGTAGCTTCTCGGAAAAAAAATTGTCATCTTGTCATTGATATAAATGTCCTTATCCATTATAAAACTATTAACTATCTTAAAAAGTCCTTTAAACTCGTTTGAATGTACAGAGCCACGATCGTAGCTTAAAGAACATTGATAGATGGGAAATACAAGTCATATACACTCACATGCCAAAAGTCATGGAATAGCACCTAATAACGTGCGGGGCCTCCTCTAACCCGGCGAAGTGCCACAGTGCGACGTGGCATTGATTCCACAAGTCGGCGGAAGACATCTGAAAACATTGCCAACCATTCCGACTGGAGAGCTTCCCACAATTGCCCATTACGGAGCCACCATTGGCTTGCACAGTGCATGCTTGACAACTTGGGTCCATGTCCTCATGGGGGCAGCGCCACACACGAGCCCTACCATCAGCCTGATCAGCTGGAATCGAGACTCATCAGGCAAGGTCACACGTTTCCAATTGTCAAGTTTCCAGTCGATGTGTTCATGGGCCCAGGAGAGACGTTGCTGACGATGTCTTGTTGTTAGCCAGGGCACCCTCGTGGGTCTTCTGCTTCTATATCCCCTGGACCCAGATTTCGTTGCACAGTTCGCATCGATACAGCTATAGTATCACCCTGGTAAAAATCGGATGTCATCTGGCGTAGTGTCACTTGCCTGTTAGCGGCGACCATCCTACCCAGACGCCGTTGGTCCCGTTCATTGAGAAGGTGTGGCCGACCACTGTGTTGTCCATGGTGGGAGGTAATGCCGTCAAGTTGGTACTGTCAGTAGACTCTTGAAACTGTGGACGGTGGGATGTTGAATTCTTGAGTCACTTCCGATATTGAATGACCCATACGTTGTGCTCCACATACCAGGCCACGTTCGAACTCGGATAGCTCTCGTGGTGTAGCCATTGTTACACTGAACATCTCGCCCCTTACTCATGACAGTGTAACTAACCTACTGATACTGATTTGCATATTTATACTGTTTGCACATGAAGCTATTGCCACTTGAAAAATAGTCCATTGCTATCCCATGACTTTTGGCATGTGAGTGTAAAATGATCTGAAAGAGGGGCCAATTTATGTGTCGATCGACAAAAATTTCCTTTATGAAGCCCAATCAGCAGCAAGAACTAGTAAGGAACGTCCTCCCTGGATGGCATAATCATCCCACGATTGAATTAGGACAGCATTAGCGAGAATAAGTTTCCAACTTCAGAGAGCTCGGGAGTGTGTTCTATTGCTCCAAATGAGACAAATTTTGTACTACAGATAATCCAAATGATGCGCTTGTCAATTTTTAAATTAAAAAGGTACAAAAATTGTCAATACGAAAATGCTTACATATAAATGTTTAATCATGTGCTCTAATCGCAAAATCATATTTTCCACAGCTGAACCTAGTGAGTCTGCTGGAATATCAGAACATGGCGCCGAATGTTATCCTTCAGATCTGGCACAAATGCAGGTCTTCTACGGTAGACGGTGCCCTTTAGGAAACCCCATAAACAATGGGCATGCGCTGTAACGCGAATGGCATTTCACTTGTTCAATATATGCAAAAAAACACCATTCGTGTTGCAGCGCTACCTATTTGCGATTTTGGGTATTTAAATTTTTTATATAAGAGTAGGAGTTGTAATAAAGTATATTAATTAAAAAATAAAAACTCCATTTAATTAAAAGAAATATAAATAAAAATAAATAATAAAAACAATGAATAAAAGTCATCCAATGGAGAAATGCAAAGGTTGAAGTGGACGAAATACAATTGAAAACAAAGGTCTTGTGGGATAAAAATCCCGAAAACGTTTTTTTTTTAAATACATTTCAATTTTGTCATCTGTGTTTCTACTCATCATCGGACTTTCATCATAGATCTTCTTCACCTGTTACTATGTGCCTTCCTGTGTTTCGTGTAATATTTCTTCACAAGACCTTCTTTTCATCTGTGTTTCACAAGACCTTTGTTTTCAATTGTATTTCGTCCACTTCAACCTTTGCATTTCTCCATTGGGTGACTTTTATTCATTGTTTTTATTATTTATTTTTATTTATATTTCTTTTAATTAAATGGAGTTTTTATTTTTTAATTAATATACTTTAAATTTTTTATTTAATAAAAGTCTAGCGCATCATTTGATTTATTTCGAGCTCTCTGAAGAGGGAAACTTTTTTTCTCGCTAACCCTTATTTATCTTGAATCTATGTTGTTTTTGGTTTGTGTGTTATTTGTTTTTTTTGTGTTTTAATGCTCATTCAAAATTATATACGGTTAAAAATCTCCCTTTTTTTCTTATTTCTCTAGCTATCTTCAATATTAAAAGGTTGCTGTAATTGAATCCGAAATGAAAAGATATTTCTTATCTTTTGAAATCGCAACTGATGAATTCGTGTTGATAATAAGATTAAATTGAAAATTTCTTCTAAGTTTAAAATCATTGAACTGTTTAAATATAAGTTAATAAATATGTAGAAGTCCAGAAGAAACCTTTCCTTCCAAAATTCTCGTTCAAAACAGTAGTTCTTAATTATTCTAAAACTATTAAAATTTAAATCAGGACAGTCTCAATTGTTTTAAGTGGGAAGAGTCTTGCGATTTAATTTATGCTCATTCCAGGACAGTATTTGTTCGATTAATATTAATATCGGTCTAAGTGAATGCGAATAAAGTTTCCCTACCTGCATGAGATGGACTCGAGCCCGTAACCTGTCCACCTTCCCTGGGCGGCTCGTTGGACTCATCCGTCTGCTTCATTTTAACAGAACTGTTTTTCGCCCCCATTTTTATTCCACCAAAATCCTCCGCACGGAGTTTTCTGCTCGAGTCGCTTTTTATTGAAGCCTTCTGAAATACTGAAGGACAGAGGGGAGGAGGAAGGAAATTTACTAGTGTAGAGCCGAGCACCTCCCTTTAAGCTCTTGTGCCTTACGTCTTTAGAAACTAACGAGAAAAAAATGCATAAGAATTCGTTAATAACTATGGTCGGTAAAATAAAAATAATTAAACATGCCAGAGTAATATAAAAATGAAAAATAGGTGGTAAAATGAAATTATTAAAAAATAATAAAAATTAAAAGCTAATTTTTCTATGTAACCTTTCCGTGTATGCTTATCTGCAGACCTAATTGCGGTCACCCCAATGAATATTTGTCTCCACTTATGCTTAACGGCCAACCAAAGCATACGAAACGATCGGAGTAGGACAGTGCTGGGTATTTTATCCGAATAAAGTTTTCCTCCAGATAGTGAGCACTCTTGTTTCGTTTAGGAAATTTTATCTTTAATAAAAGTTATGAGTGTATCGAAGACGTTTTTTCTCCTCGTCTGGTTTTTATTTGTCGAGGCAATCTGGCCGCTCGTCTTTTCCTTTTTGCTGATAATATAAGTTAGAGGTTATCAGTCTTGAAAGAAAGAAGTTCGAAGTCGTATTTTCTTTTAATTTCTCAGTAAACTTTTTTTAGGTAATTTTAGGGGGGTAAATGCTTTATGTTAATCACATTCGCCTTAAACGTAAACGATGAAATTATTCGGAAATTGAGATCAAAGATTTAGATTTAGCGCTGGATGAGGGCCATGGGTTTGGTTTTGGTTTTTCCTAAGTTAAAAAAGTCAAAGGAATGGAAGAAAACTTTGCCTGATCGATTATTTGAAATAACAGAATTTTCATTTTCTATGGAAACAATCTGAAATTGCCGTCCTTTATTCTGTTTCCCGTTCTATTCCGTCGTTTGATTTCATTCCAATCGATATTTTTCAGTCTTATCATTCTTTGAACTAGTTTATTCGTTTTCCGCTTCCATAAACATTTTCAGGAAATAATTTTAGAAATCTATTAGAAATAAACAATCCGAAATAAATTTTGCGTAGAATGAATATAGAAAAGTGGAAAAATTTGATGTATATTGTAAAAAAAAAAATTCCATGTTGGAATTATCAAATCCCTTCTGCGAATTGTTTCCATCATCTCATCTTCCCTCCCAAGAACTCAGTGATAAGACAAAATGACGAAATTACTAACGCAAGAAGTCGATTTTTTTTTCATAACAGATTTTCTGTAGTAATTTCCGAGTAATTTATTGTGTATGCCCGACCGAATTGAATGACGCTCGCGAGTTCTGGAGCTCAAGGTCTACGTACGGTTATAAGAAGTCACCGTGCTTATTTCTGCAATCCATTTATCTTAAAGACATTGCAGAACAAAAATGAGGATTCGTAATGAAGATTTTTTTTTCAAATTGCGTTAGGTAATTAGACGAAGACCCAAGAGTTTCCTTTCTCTCCAGATAGTTTCAAAGTCGCGAACAAATATGAATAGCAAACTTAAAAGTTGTGCAAAGAGATAGATGGAGGGCTTTTTAACGGAAGAAATTTTTCAGAAAATTTTTATTAAATTGTACAAGATGCCCATAAAATAAATCTATGATTTGTGCAACGCTCGGCAAGTCTGAAAATCTTTTTTTATTCAGCAATGTTTTCACAGTGCATGGAAAACTAAAAGAAGTGAAATTGTGACCCCACAGGAGAAAGCAGTGTGTCTCGTTAAGCCACACAAGCCATCGCCTGCAATTGTCACTATGACGTGCGTTAATTTTTATTCCAAGTTGTTTCCTTTTTAACAGTAGCTGGCCTTCTTTAATATGTTCATGCACCATAGGTTTGCAGAATCAAATTCGCTAACACAAATGCAGTAAAGCTTTCGAATGAAGTTCATAAATGATCCACGAACACGAAAGAGCATATATAAATGAATTGAGAAATGTACGGCCACGAGAAGCGTGTTAAAAAGTTAAGATATCTGGCAGAGCAGATCATTTGCACTTGTGTTAACTATCACCGTGCAACAAAGGGAGCCCTCCTGGGGGGGGGGGGGGGGCGGTACTGAATATCAGTAAAAGAAAGCTTTCAGAGCTTTCAAGCATTACACAAAATTTTGCAGGTTCATATTTTTTGTTGTTTATGTATTACTAAAATCTGGATTTGTATGCTTACTTTATGTATCTGCTGCATACGTATATGCGTTTTGAGTTATTCAAAACTTTCGGTACAGAGGTACGCCCTGCACATTTTCTGCACAGGTATTATTGCTCACGCAGAAACTGCAGTAAATTTTCAATAATATCATCAGTGGCAATTGACTATATCTTAATTTCGTCCCAAATTGTTGAATTTTTGAAAGAGTCTCTGCATTTATAACCATTGAAAAAACCAGGTTTCCATATGCAATATCCCTTTCCTTTTCTATTTCACATTTGAAAGGCGATTTTCTTAATGTTATAATGTATAGTTAAAACTTTTTTAAACACTATTTTTAAAAATATCTTCTTCTTAACCATTTAGATGTCATTGGCTTCAGAAACAAATATAGCATAAGGAGTAGGCAACGACGAAAAGCGATCAATTGATAAACGAGAAGAAAATTTATTTTTGACACGCATGCGCTTGCTGCATTAAAAATTATCTACTGTTGTATTTTTTTTAATTTTGCTTGAAATAAATGATTAGTTGTTTTAAGTTACTATAAACACGTTACGTAATAATTGAAACTGCAATTAATATAAGCCTGCTTAAAGGGGATTGCGAAAGTTTATAAGGAAGCTAGTTCGAGGGTGAAACGTGGAGAAAATATGTGAAGGTAAGATAAGGAAAGCTATCGTAGATCACAAAATTTGCAGTTAAGTATTTGCAATTTACAAATATTACATTTATTATAAATTATAATATATTTGCAAGTATCGTAAAACGAATGCGAAAGCATAACTGCTCAAGGAGCTTACCGCTATTTTATTATTAACATTAGACATGCTTGATTCGCTGAATTGCTGAGACAATGCTATTAACTACTGAATGTAAAACATTAACAAGCCAAAAGGTCTGGGATATAAGGCTTCGGCGTTTCGCTAATTTACGTTTTTATGTTCTCTTGTTAATTTCACTTAATCGATGTTTGCAATGGCAAACAAATTGAAGGTAAAGCTTTCTAGAAGTTACTTCGTGAATTATTCATCTTTATAATGAAATAAAATAAACAACAACCTCCAAACAAAGAAACAACCAAGCAGTTTGGACTCGTGAACCTGACAAGAGAGGCGCTCATTGGTTAGTTTTGAAAGCAATAGGGAAAGGAAGACTAATGTCATTTAATCCTTTCGCTCGGTGTCAGCCACGAAATGTGGCCGTCGCCTAGGCCCCCTCCTCAACCGCACGAACAGAGAAACGCATCACCGGGTGCATGTTGCACTGATTTGCTTGATTGCATAGTGTTAAAAAGGAATAAAGAAATTTTTTTAAAAAGAATGCACCCCCCCCCCCCCCCGCCTGCTGTTGATTTGATTTAAAAGCTCTCCACAAGGCTATTAAAGAAGGCCAGCTACTGTTAAGAAGGAAACAACTTGGAATAAAAATTAACGCACGTCATAGTGATGGCGATGGCTTGTGTGGGCTTAACGAGAAAACTGATGCAGAGCACCACCATTCTTTGTTGTTCAATTAACTTTCCGCGAAGTCATATTTCTGTTAGATAAGAGCTGGAGATTTCTTTTTTTTTTCCAAAAATTAATTGTTGGTATGGAAATGGCGGGAGCAGGAAATCTAGACGACGTTAATGATTCGACTTCGGTCAGAAGAGCGAAAATCGATGTAATACGAGACGCATCTACAAATGCATTTCATGAAGAATTAAGCGCGCTTGTTCTTTCAACAAGTGGTACTGAATAAGAATACGTTGTTTATCAAATCGTTTCTGTCAATATTTGATATTTAATAACCATACAGAACTGTCAATATTTGTAATTTAAAGTATTATAATACATGATCGAGTCCATTATCATGATTCAGTGACCATACACAATATTTATGTTAACTATATAAACTGGTTTTAAAGTTTTATGTGTTTGCTGATGAAATAATCGTTCTAATTAAATTGTCTGTTATTCAATTTTTCCGCTTTAATATTTTTTATCTCTAGGCAGACTATAAAGGTTTCTAATACAATAAAAAATTTTCCGTGGTACAACCGTGACCATCGAGAGAGAAGGCCTCCGCAATGAAACTGAATACATTGTTGCATCTCATAGATAGTGCATTGTTATTCGTATTTCTACCAATAGTAAGCCCTGAATTTGCACTATCTATGATGATGTAACAATGTATTCAGTTTCATTGTGGAGGCCTTCTCTCTCGGTGGTCATGGTTCAACCCAACCGGTCGAAAGAATACTTCTCGTGCTAATACATTATGTAGCTCAAACAATTCATTAAACAAAATAAAAGAAAATTGCATTTCGGGTTTGATTATTGGTTATGTGTTAATTGCATAAAAACGGTGTTCTCTAAAACTCTTTTTGCAGAAGCATGAAAATTTGGTTTCCAGTTATAAATTTAACATTTTACAATCTTCAAGTGAAGTCTTTAATGTATTTAATATATATTTTTGATTTTTATTTTTTACATTGTACAAATTTCAAATGCAAACCTTTAAGAATGATATAAAACTTCATTTGAGTTGCCTTTGAGGAAGATTTTAAATGTATCCGTAAAAAATGTTTCGAGGACTTATTTATTCCAAATAAAAATGAGCGCGAGAATGCGCGAGCTTGCATTACCAAAACAACGAACTTTAAAAAAAAAATCCATTACTGAAACGAAAAGACTGTGTGTCCGCAAAAAAAATTGAATTGTTTAAAATTCATCAAAGTCTGACTTCGGGTTTTTAAAAATCATCAAAAAATAGAATAGAAATGTCTCAAAGACCGACCTGCGTTTTCATCGATAAAATTGAGTTGAAAATCTAAAGATAGTGCGAGATGTCCCCATCCCCTTTACAGGTGATAAAGTTCATGACCTTTAGAATTTGAATTCAATTTTATCGTTGGAGGGTTGGTCTTTCAGATATTCCTATTCTACTTTTTGGTGATCTATAAGACTCGAAGTCAGAATTTCAAAACTCAAATTTTTTGCGGGCACATCCACAGACTCAGATTTCAATAAAGAACTTTTAAGTTCGTTGATGAATCGAGTCGAGTAAAAAAAATAATTTTGTTATTCATGTCCGAAAAAACGACAGTACAATTAGTTCGTGAAGTAGTCACGATAGTCCATCACTGCAATTTTTTCTTTTATCATTTAAAGTCCTTTATTCGTAATGGACAAATTGCTCAAAAGTTCCACAAGAATGAGTACAAATCAATTTAAACGTTTGATTCTTCTAAATTAACACGTTCCCTCTCTTTTTCAAAATGCAATTTAAACACACCAAACTGGGCTAAGTGAATGAGGAACGTTAATCGTATGCTAAAGTAGTTGTGACAATTCGGCCGGAGGAAGTTATCAAATGACAACTTTTGTTTTCCATGAAAAACAATGAACTTCCTAAATAAAGGAAAAAACAGAAAACACTACTCCACATAGAAAAAAAATTTTTATTTTTTATTTTTTACTGACTCACTATTTTTTTTTTCCTGACTCACTATTAAGGTATCCACAGTTTCGGCTAATTTTCTATTTATTATAATGAACTTCCTTTTAATGTCTATAATGCGCGAGTGCTTGCATTTTTCGGCGCAGAGTTTTCGTTGAAGAGAATTAAATTCCTTTCCGTGATATTGTCGAACCACAAATCCTTTTACTCGTACTCGAAGAATAACTCTCAGCTGTGCAGCTGTGAACTTTTCTGTTAAGCATACAACAGAGAACGAAGAGAACATTACAGGCAAATTTCATTTATACTTTTTTAATATCTTTTCATTTGGAAGTATTTTAAGTAAGACTTTTGAAGCATGTTTCATTAATACTGTTTATGTAGATTCTGAGCTATTCAAAAAATTTGAGTAAACAGACTTTATGATCATCCTGTAAATACAGTATAACACTTTCAATTGATATTTGCTCGATTCAAATCAGTAGAATTCAATCAACAAGCTTAAAATGATGAAGAAAGATAGCTAATAAAGGTTTTTAAACATGTCGTTTATCGTATTAAACAAATCCCTTTAAATGCATCCTCTTTAAAACAATGCATATGCAGTGAATAGAGATTTAATTTTTTTATTTTAAAAGACCATCTTACTGAGTATTTTAAATATATCTTCCCTTGCTTGGTTTATAAACTCTCCGTGTGCGTGTTTTTATACTATTCTAAAATAAAGGAGGAGTGCAAAGTTTTTCTTTCGTGAAAAAAGGAATTCTCTGAAGTTTTCGTTCCAAGGCTTTTGGCTAAAATTATGGAAAGCATCGATCAGCCAATCCGCTTTTCTCATTTATGTCCTATTGGAACATAAAATCTTCAGTCACGAGCGGCGTTTCGAACGGGCAGACGACACTGTCCCCGGGGCAACCTTGAGATCTGACCCGACATGAAAATAAAGAAGGAAGATGAACAGAGGAAAAGAGAAGGAAGAGGAAGAAAAGAAGTCAGGGTAAAAAAAAAAGAAAAAAAAAACACAAAAGATGAAAGATAACGATGTTTTTCCATCGATGGCATCCGAAATACGGGTTCCCGCAATCGATCAGGGTTATGAGGTTGGTAGCAACGAATTGTAAATACAGAAGACTAGACAAGAGGGATTGATTGGTGGCTCATACCGGCTGCTTCCCAACGCACAATGCGTTCATAGATACAAGAACTTCTGCAAACCTGAAACATTCCATCAGACCAAGAACTTTTGGGATGAAATCGATTTTCAGTGGTTACAGAAACCAATGCATAATTATTTTTAGTCATGCATTTCGTCGAACCGTTCTCGACCATAAAATTCCAAAAGGATCCCTAAGGGCGCAAAAAAGAAATTTCGCATTTTTAAAAATGCTACATGGGCAACTAATGTCTTTAAAAAACGATTCGCAAAGCGATGTTATGATAATATCTTGATAAAAAAAAGCTTCAGAATATACAAATGTTCAACTGCATTATTAATTAGACTGTCTAATGGCTCTCGGAACGAGGAAGCAGGGATTCCGTTTCCCTCTTTTATTAATAGAGATCCATAATTTATACTTGATTTTCAAATTTCAAATTCTCGCAGATTGGACTGTCTTTCTTTAACGAAGAAAACTGCACAAATAAAATAAGACTTGGAAAAGCATTTCTAATATATTTCAGTTAATAGAAAGCCCATTTTAAATAGGCATGCGAACGCTATACACATCTCATTTTTATGCAATAATGATCGGTTCAAATTTTAAAAAAATAAATAAATAAAAAAAAATAAAAAAGCAAGTCAGCGAGCAAATATGCTTAATAAAATTTGTTTTCTTGCATTTAATTATTTTTCAATTATTCAGAGTTTAAATTAATAAAACAATCTTAAAATAGTATAACACTTTTCCTTTACTGAGGGAGAAATAATCAATATAGAAGTTATAAATTTCTGTCTTTAAGTCGAATTACTTCTCCATAACTACAATATGAATCAGAAATCATGAAAATACCATTTTAAATAAAACTGTGAAAAAATATTTCCTAATACAATGCAGTATTTCTTTTGCGTAACCTGAAATGTTTGCAGATTCCTACCTCCACTTTTCCTGCAATAGCTTCTGAAAAATGAAATTAATTTCATATCACTACCGTTGATAATTCAATTGCATGAGAAATTTGGGATCCCGAATAAGAAGACGAAGTAGATGATCAATTATTTATTCATAAGTGGTCGTTAAAGGAAATGAATTCGTTGTTGGGTTCCGCTCTGTAATCTCATAGCAGGCTTTTGAAGCCATCAGCCGACGAGGACGAATTACACCTGCAGAAAACTGATAATTGGAAGGTTAAAGATGAGCTATAAAATTAAAAATCATCACATTCAATTTTCAATAAGGATGTTATTGAACTTTAAAAATTACGTTGTTACGATAAACACATCTACAGCCGTTATTGCGTGATAATAAAATTTGCAATAGGGGTTACGAGGGCTCGTTCCTAAATGTAATTTCGAACACTTTAATCACAGAAAGAACGCCAAATTAACAACGGCAATTATCACAACCCAATTATCTAACACTTTGCTGAAGTGAGATTCTCTTTGCGTGAATATTAATTTAAAAATCAGTATTTAAAATTCGACTTTAAAACAAATTAGGTAGGGATCTCACAAATACTTTTCTCTGAATAATCACTGAGAGGTGCTTACTTATTTTTGTTTAACAGTTTTATTTATAAGTGGATACGATCTACATTTTATCCTTGAGATTAAAGTGGCGTAATAATTTTATACAATCTATTTTCTTTTGGGGCATTTTAATTAATTTACTTATGTTAAAAGCATCTGATATGGCTTATGTAATATGAAAGAACTACTGATTACAAGAAAATATGAATTCATATCCAGAAAGAAGGTAGTAATTCAGTTATTTTATGAAATGATCACCAGATTCCTCCATTGCCAGTTTTGCTTTTACTATTTAGCGATCTTTTTTTCTTAATAGAAATGTACAAATTAAATTAAAACGCTTGATATTTCTAAATTAACATCTTATGCGTCTCAAATTACTTAAATTTCATCAAACTTGGTTATGAATGAGGAGTATTAGTTGTTATGTAGTTCGTTGTGCTCAATCGCAATAGCGACATATTTTCCATTTAGGAAGAATGAACTCTAATTAATGAATACTTCCTTAGAATGTCTATAAATGCGTGACTGCCTATCGTTGAAGAGAACTAAAATTTCTTTCGATGATAGTGTAGAGTTGTTCGCATAGACGACAGTGGTATAAGCTTTAAAGATAACAAAAATGATCAGACATTTACAATTTATAAATTCGAATTTTAATATATAATTTGCGCTGCTGTAAACAGAAAAGCCTAACAATACAATAAAAAGCAGAAATAAAGTGCAATCACTGGCATTGTAAAAAACTTTTATGGACAGTAAAACAAAACGGATTAAGAAGCCAGTTAACCAAGAAATTCGTATACAGTATTTAATAGCCATCAAGTAATGAAACAAAAATCGTTCATTTACAATGTAAATTTTACATGTTATCTGTGGAAAGATGCCTGCGAGAACGTTTTAAACAAGAATTAAGAGGGGAAAAAAGGATGTTTTCAAACCACACTTTCATTATGTTTTATAATAATGAATAGTACTCTGATGGGCAGCAGCGTAAACCCCTTTTTGGCAAACTTATATATTCAGATGCTTGAAAACAAGAAGTTAAATAGATTCAAATAGTTCCCAACAATATTGTACAGATATCTTAACGATATTTTCTGTATCTATAATATCTCTTATAGTAAAGAGTTCAGCTAAACATTTTTACTCAGACGACTAAGATGGTCAGGTAACTTTTCAGTGTCTTTTTCGTCGGTTGCTTGTATCTGTAAGTTGCCGACTTGTGGAGGGACGAGTGAAATGAATTTGCGCCCTATAACGCGTTCCAATGAATCTATTTTAATTTTTTTCCTTTAACATGCATTGTCATCGGGAAGTTTCATATATATAAAGTTTCAGCTCCCTAGCTTGTCGGGAAGTTGGTTTAATATTGATTACAAAATTTGACCCGGCCAGACATCAAAGTAAGCTAAATAAAAATAAGAGTTGCGCTCGGCAAATTGCGCAAAATTCTGCGTGTGTTTTATTGGCAGTCGTATAATGTGTTTACTTTAGTATACAAGTCTAAAAAATGCATAGCATCCCTGAAAGTGATAGCTGTTGTGAAAATGACGTTTGAAATACTTAATTAAAATTGAAATTTTAATTTTTTTTTTTTTTAAAGCTATTTGGTCCCCACCACTATGAGTTGCTCGTTCATTCCGTAAAAAATAGAAAACCATCCATGCTTAAATTCCTTAAACCCTATTATTTAAAGAGATGTTGCTTCTTAAGGAATTTCTTAAGGTTGGAGGTTTAAAATAGTCCATTATCTACCTATTACATTGTGTATTATAGATGGGTAAAATGGTCATTACGATATTACAAGTAAAAATCAAGTTGACTGCTTAGTCCAATTGCGGTCTTATGGAGTCTCCAATAAAAATATAAATTGTTACTTACTAACGGTCAACTTTTCTTTAAATCTTGTGATTTATTTAACCTTTTATTTTTCCTAAATAGTTTAATGAAAGCTTTTGAAGTGTCTTTTCGTCCGTTTCACAGCAGATGGAGCAATCTAGTAGGGTCTTTTATCATCACGCTCTCTCTCTCTCTCTCTCTCTCTCTCTCTCTCTCTCTCAGTGCAGGAAATTATATATGTATTGATTTGGATTTATGTTCTCCGTAAGGAAGTAAAACGGCGGTGTGCCTCGTCATGTTTAAAGATTCCTATGGAGATGAAAATTTAAATCCCTGGTCGGTAATAATCCTGTAGCATATTACTACGGGGAAAAACTATAAAGTCGAGTGTGTCGTTTACGATTTAATAATCTAATCCAAAATGCATTAAATTTAAATGTCATCTAAGCCCTTGATCACTACTCGAGGCACTTCGTATTCCCCATGTTAATAACGAATAAGGCATTTGGCTACGAGATTAAAATTGAAAATCTACATGAGATTATGTGGAATTATAATTTGGAAAAATTATTTAAACTATAAAACTCGTGATGATTAAATAGTAATTGGATAGGGCACGAGAATTTTTTTAATGATTCGATAAGCTTTTGATGAGAAATGCATGTCGAACAAATTTTATGTAACGTTTCGATAGTGGTAATCTGGTTTTTAATTTAAAATTTTTAAAGTTTCCGAGCGCGACCCCTTCCCCCTTTGCAAGAAGCCATCAGAAAACTGAATAAAAACTTAACAACACTGTTATTTCCTTTTTCCAAATATATAGCTATCCAAATCAATGAGTAACTAATCTACGATTATTCATGTTAACTTTTTTAGCTTTCTCAAACTCGTAAGAATAACAAGAAATTAATCCTACCCCCTCCCGAGGAGGGTATAGGAAAGTAGCGGGAGTCCTGAGTCCATCTACCTTCTAACCCTTTTATCCGCACGTTTTCACCCCCTCCCCCTTTTTTTAATCAAAAAATTGATTTTCCCGAATACATTATTTAGGAAATATAAGCTACATTCTACATTTCAATCTTTTATATCAAAAAATGTAGAAGAGGACAGACAGACAGACAGACGGACGGACGGCGATTGTAAAACCTAAGCAGCATTTCGACTGATCGTCGTTTAGTATTCACGCGGAAAATTCATCAGATTCAGGGATAGTTAAAATCATAGCCCAAGTCTATATGCTTGATAATTAAGAACAGGAATTTCTGGCTTGCGAAAGAATCCAGTCCGTGGTTTCGAATATACAATTTTTGACCAATACAAAATAAATAAATAATCGATGCACCCCGAAAAAATGAACCAATCATAACAAGATTTCACTTACAAATATCTTTCAACCATATATGCAAATGATCAAAATTTCGCGGACCCGGACAATCCAGGACCCCCCCCCCCTCTAACACTTACACTTGCCTAGAACAGGGAGTTATGGGTCTCTGGTGCAATTTCGTTTGACAGCCAGACCTCCTGGATAGTTAATCCTTCGTGGCATCTTCAAAACACAACGGTACGCGTAGGGCATTCTTTAACCCAATGTACTACTGTTCCTTTCGGGGCTTACTTTTCACAGACGGCAAGTTTTTCCGGGGAAGGTCTACATGCTTGTAATAAAGTCTTAGGCAGCCAGATCGTCAAATCAATTATACATGTAATACGCCCATTCTGGATGTGATGGGGCGTCGCCCATCTACGAATTAGCCAGTATTGCCAAGTCATCGCTAGGGGTTCTGACTATACCGCATTCCAGATAAAAACTGGCCAACAAACTTTAAAATAAACATTAGGTTCAGATCTCTATTTGATTCAAATTAAAACACAATATTAAAATTCAAATACACCATTCACTAGTTTTAAATATTTTTATTTATTTATCATTCATTCCAAATGTACAAGTCATCATTTTTATCATCAAGAGCAGTTTTATTAATGTGATCGTATATTCTTTGATTGAACAGCTCATACATTTTTTTTCTGTTGTTCAAAATTAACGCGTCTTCTGGTTAATAATCAAATGATATTTGAGAAATATAATACTCTGAATTATCGGAATAGACAATTTATTTCTAATTTTTGATTTTACTATATTGTAATGTGAAAAAGCACATTCAACGACAACATTTGAAACGGGCAAAGTTAAGTAGCAAACTGGCAAGATATCCCCCAGAACACCACCCGGCAACTTAATGAACCAATCCTTTATTGTTCAGTCCAGAGGTGGACTATCGCCCATTGATTTGCTCACGTTGTGTAACATGTTCTGTCCAATAGTTCTCACTTCTTCTTCAGTATATTATACGCACCTATTTTTGTGACAATTTCATATTTCCTTCTTGGTGCGTCGATATTTTTGTTAAAAATTTTATCTGTATATGAAGGAAACACCTCTTGCCACAAAAGAAAATGCGAGATATGAAACGCCGGATACGTATTTCGAAGTACATGTACTTATATCATTTTCAGTGGCAAGAATGTTATATTTATTTATTTATATTTATTTTTATTTATTACAATTGGATCCAATACGTCCATCTAGGGCCTGTATGGCCAGAGGCCGACGAGTTGGGTCCCTGGATGGACCTGGATTGACAACTGCTGTATGATGGTCGCAGCAGCCGGGGAGGGGGGGGTGAAGAATCGTGCCTCACTGATGGTCACCCATCTAGTGACTAGCCGTGCCTGGTGTTGCTTAACTTCACAGAACTTGTGTGCTCAGTGGAAGCCCACCAGGCCACCATCTCCCCCAAAAGTACTCATATTTTTCATACAGATACACAGGTTGAACATAAAGTCTTTATCTTATAAAGAAAATCAATAAAAAAACTGTCAGATAGATACATACGGTTTTTGTATTATGATCACCATCCCAAAAAGTTTTTAAACTGCTGTACGGTAAGAGCCGAAGCGATGTAGGTAGCGCTAACATCGGTCATATTGAAAATGGCGTCTATGAAAGAGATTTTTAATGCATTCTGAGTACCAACCATGGGTAATTTATCAAAGTACGGTGCCCTGGCATATTGGGCATTATCAGTTCGTGGTCGAGGCTGGTTTGGAAAAGATGCCCTACATTATGGCCCCCCACGTTCTCCGGACATAATACCCTTAGACTTTTTCCTGTGGGGACATGTTAAGGATAAAGTGTTTGCTACATCGATTCCTGATATGAATAACGGAAGTGATATTGACGGTAACAGAAGACATGCAGGCTAATACGTGGCGACAAATTGAATATCGTCTAGATGTTCTCAGAGCTACGAAAAGTGCAAGTGCTGAAATGTATTAACGATGTGAAGAAAAACTTTTTGAAATGAAGATATGATACAAGAAAACGGATGTGTCTATCTGACAGTTTCTTTTTATTAATTTTCTTTTTCAGGTAAAGACTTTATGTTCATTTTATGTATAATAATAATAATAATAATAATAATAATAATAATAATAATAACAATAATAATAATAATAATAATAATAATCACTTTTGTCTCTTCTGTGTCTTTTCTGGTTGACGACCATACTCTACCACGTCAATGCGGGCAGCTACCTAAATTATTTTCTCATTCAACCGATTAGCGATATACGAGATGCGTTCAAGTTATAATGTCTCCAAATTTTTTTCTCTGCAGTGAGAGTAAGTAGAAAGATCCGGATGCTTTTAAAATTTTGCGGGAAATATCTCGGCTTTACTAACATAGATGGCAGCACTATACCGTGAACGGCGTGAATATCGTGCGCGTTGCCGCGAACGATGTTTCAAATACTTAAAATGGCGAAGTTTAGTTTACAAGATCAACGTGTAATAATTCGTTTTCTGCACTTGCTGGGTGAAACACACATCGAAATTCATCGCCAATTGAGTGAGATATGCGATGAAGGCGTTATGAATGTTAAAAATGTGCGTTCATGGGTGCGAAAGTTTAAAGAAGGTCGAGAATCATGTGAGAATGAACCGAAGCAGCCTCGACCACGAACCAGCCGGACGGAAGCCATGATTGCTCGTGTGGAAGACCGTCATGTTATGGAAGACCGTCGCTTAGGTGTGCGTGATATTGCCTCTAAACTTGGCATTTCCGTGGGGTCTGTGGAGTCCATTTTGCATGATGAGCTGAAAATTCGGAAAGTTTCTTCAAGGTGGGTCCCACGAATGGTGACCGACGAACACAAGTTTGCGCGGGTGGCAATTTCTCAGCAAATGTGAACACGTGATGCAGCAATGAATGGTGCTTTCTTTTCAACAGTTGTGACGATGGATGAGACGTGGATTCCATTTTTTAACCCCGAAACGAAACGCCAATCTTCACAATGGAAACACACTGATTCACCGCCACCGAAAAATTTCGAGTCACAGCCTTTGCTGAGAAAGTTATGGTGGCCATGTTTTAGGGCAGCGAAGGCGTAAACCTCATGCATTGTGTTCCAAAGGGTACAACTGTTACAGCTAATTCATACAAAAATGTTTTGAGAACAAAATTCCTTCCAGCATTGCATGAGAAACGACCAAACAAGACTGGAAGGGTGCTTTTTCATCAAGACAACATCCCTGCTCATCGGGCACTCCTAACTCAGCAGTTTCTTCAAAATAACAACTTTGAGGTGGTTTTCCATGCTCCATACTCACCAGACCTCGCTCCTAGCGATTTCTGGCCTTTTCCAATCATGAAGGACACTCTCGTTTCCCAACCGAACTGCCATTGCTTCAGTGATTTCCCAGTGGGCAAAACATACCCTTAAAGAAGAGTTCTCAGCAGACATGGAATCATGGCGCCGCCGTTGTGATAAATGTGTTTGACTTCACGGTGATTACGTCGAGAAGTAACAGTAGTTACAACATTCTGGGTTAAGTATTTTGTCAGAAAAAAATTTGGAGACCTTAGAACTTAAACGCACCTCGTACATTTGCCACGTTGTATAATTGTATGGTTTTCAAACTTTGAATAAAAGGCGCACTTATATGGTAATCGACCTAGATGAACCAAGTTATAGTATGTGTTATAGTATGTAAATTCACACCACAGTTCCTTCTTATCTTTTATTAACAAATTTTTGTCTATTTCTTTTTTTGAATGTCTTCAAGAAAGCAGCCAAAATCGTAATTCGTTTTGAAATAATGGAAACAGCATCAGCACTTTATTAACGACTTATTGCGTTTACAGCATAAGTTTTTTCCAATTTCTTTTTCGGTTGCATTTGAACGAAGCCTACTCATGGAAAATACAAGGTTTTATGCATGTGAATCCATGTTCAGTCTGCCAAACTTTTTAGCGATTTTTTTAACAATTTATAAATAAAAGCTTGGGATCCGAGGGGCTTCGTTCGATAGAGAATAAACGACGGTTTTGGGCTTCTCGATTTCGAAAGGGAATTACGAGTACTTTTTGGATGGAAGAATGTTGTGGGTAGGAAATCTCCCCTGAAATAAAAGCGATTGCATGTATTGCAACAGTTGAGCAGCTTGCAACGTGACTCGGGAGCACGAGGAAACGAGGGTCGTAAATATCGTGACGTTGGTTGGCCGTAGCTTGTCAATGGTGAGAGCGAGAGAGAAAGCGGCTGGCTAATGCTAATGGACTTTTCCACCGGCAGTCGACGTTTCCGCCTGCAATATCACAAAAGAAGGAACTTTTCAAGGTCAACCGAGAAAACGCTTCTCGTTTCCACCGCCCGCCTGTTTAAAACGGCGTTTGCCACCTCGTCCGCTACCTAATCATTACCACCGATTTGCTTGCGTAATGAAAGAAAACGAGCACGTGACACAATATTAACCCTCCGCCCTTTTTCCCAAAGCTAATTTTTTTCCCTTCCCTGAATTACGCGAACAAATACAGATCAATACAGCTCAAATAAAACGTACCGCCTGCTCCGTGACTGCTTATTTTGTACAACCGACATGTCATTCTGCGATGGAGTTTGTGGATAAATTCATTATCGGTAATAAAACTGTTTTTTTATGCCATCACTAAAAGGACAAAGTTGTTACATTTTTATTATAGCAATAAGACTAGAGTTTTAATTTCAATTAAATTATAATAATTCGTTTTTATTTATAAGTTTAAAGGATAAATTCATTAATATTATCAGCCTAGTTCTGTGATTCTCTGTCCCAGTTGTCAAGTAACAAATTTTTATGTATTAATGAAGGTAACAAATTCTTTACAAGAAAGCAGATATTACGGGCTACTTCTTAAGAATAATTTAATAATAATGGATAATTAAGAAAGTGTATGGAAAACTGCATCCGTCTGCGCATCACATCCGCACAAGTTAATGGATCCGGTCAACTGAATGAAGATCAGTCAGTCTCAATACGAGTTCGGAGCATTTGTGTAGTTTCTGTGAGAAATTAAAGTGAATAATAAATTGAAGTTAAGATCTGTAATTGGATTTCTGAACGTAAAAATACGCGATTATGTCATCAAATCAAGGACATTTATGATGAAGTAATAGATGGACAGTGCAACACTGAAACGAAAGAAAAAGGCGTAATAAAAGTGATTATCAACTGTAGATGTCTGCTTTATTCAGGGTTACCGAAACATGGCGATCTGCAGCTCGCCTATAAGCATGTGTGTTCCAGGAAAATCATAATGAGTCAAACTACAGGGTGTCCTATAAATAAGTTCAGGTGTTTGACAGCTAATAAGTCCATTGTAGAATACAATTTATTTAATCTGTGAAGTGGTATACATCATCAAAGGATATAAAAATATTTCTCTCAGTGCGATTTTCCAGTGCAATTTCAATCTGTGCTCCATCGAGATCGATTACTACTTGGAGGCGCAAAAACCACGTTTGCACACGGCTTGCGACAGGACTCAATAGAAATCGCGTTAAATTCTTGGTTATCAGTTCCTTCATTTCCTCGGTGTCGTCAATGGGGTGGGCATAGACTTTCTCTTTGAGATCGCCCCCAAGAAAAAATCGGGGGGAAGTCACATCTGGGAACCGGACCGGCCACTCGACGAGACCACGGCGCCCAATCCACCTTTCAGGGAAAGTTTCATTCAGAAATGTGGCAGTACTGGAAATAACGAGCTACTCTTCACTTTACGGATTTAACATACTCGTACTTTGCTCCGTTCAAAAAGTTAAAGGCTGTCAAAAACCTGAACTTATTTATAGGCCACCGTGTAGAATCAGGAGTTATAATTTTTTAAACTATTTAAAGGATATAGTAATGTTACAATACTAGAAGAAATAAGCAAGGCAATCGGAAATTCCTGTTCAACTTGTTGATTAATCGAGTGCCAGATTTGTTTCAGTTTCGTTTCAGCTGAGATTTCATTAAAGGAATGCCAGGATTAAGCAACTGAAGGTCTCTGGAAGGGAAACAATTAGCGAATGAGGAGGATCTGAATCACGGCTTTTTGAATGGACTAGCAAAGAAAGTTGACACATCTGAGCGTTTTGCAAACAAATCAGTTCAGTGTTAAAAAAAAACCTCGCCACGGTTTCGGCATCGTGCATGTTCACTTTATCAAAGCGAAGTTCAGTTATATTTTTATTTGTAGAGGTGATTATATTTGGATAATTGCGGAGCTTATTTAGATTAAATAGTCAATGTACTGTAAAATGTTCATGTAGATGCGCATTTTTTTTCTTAATCAAGCACATGAGCGCTTTCTTCAACTGTAAACAGGATTAAAGTATCAGAGAGCTGATTTTGGGCTATATAGGAAGAATGGTTGAAGAGAAGTGAGTCTTCGTGAGAAGCTAATGGCGCAGCGCAATGTCTTTTTAGGAGACTTTTCCATATATAGTCTTATCCCGTCAATGTTCAAGCTTCCGTTTGCCTCACAAAAAATGAAACTTCTTGTGACTCACAAAGCTTCCCAAACTCTGAACTGTGTGAATTAAGATATAATAATTATTAATTTAGTAGGCCTCTTTTATGAATTAGGTCTTTCAATATTTAGCTGTGGAGCTTTAAGACGTTCATTTTTGGAATTAAAGACCGTGTCACTAGGTGACCACTGCGCTGTTTCATCAATGACAACATCATCTGTCCGAAACTGTCTCCTCGTTTCCAGAAGGGAAAGCCCGAGGGTCCAAATCCGATGAATACAGAGGGAAGGGTAACATCTCGAACCGGCATTCTTCCAATGTTTCCAAAGTATGCTTGTGCATTCTCGTGATAAAATCGCTACTTTTGACAAGTGAACAACTACTCTACTGAAAGTTTAGCGTAATTACAAACGCGATCTGTATAATTTAAAAAAAAATTTTTGGTTCGAATCCAGGCTGTGGAATTTTCTTTCTTATTTTTCATCAATAAAGATATTGTTTACAATGAGTTTTGATATACACCATTGGATGATTAGGAAACAATAGTTGGTGATACAACAATTTTATGATGATGGGTAAATTGTAATTTGCAAGCATCTGTCTTTTTCATTAAACGATACAAAAGAAGGACTTCTCACGATTATACTGATGCTTCAGAGATAAACAGATCTGCTTGCCTAATGAGAATTTTATTCCATCAAAAATCGATTGTCTTTACAATTTTATTTTATTTTTTTTGTTTCAAAGAAAAGATTAAAGGAACCTATAAAAGCTAGCAATGATCTTTTTTTTTTTTTTGCAAAGTTATAAAAAGTGATCTTTTGCTATTAAATATCTTAAAGTTACATAATCAAGAAACTCGTGCAATGAATTCATGGTTATTTGAACCGACCGAGCGATGATAAACGCTTTTCTTTAATGTGCTATGCAGAGAAGCTAACTTTTATGTTTTCAGGCGGAGTTTTTTTCACATTCTTAAATTCTTTAAAATCGCTGAATAATATTCCAGTTAACAAAGAAAGATATAAAGACCAAAAATAACTATAATATCAATTACTACAATTCACCTAGTGCAAACTAGAAATGAATTACTAGTTAGGGTTGATATTTTCTGAGCAGAATTGATGATCTACTAGGCAAGAAAGACTTTAGAATGACTAATATCGGGAGAGCTTTTCGGATCTGCTTCACTCTTGTGTCCATTAATGTATATATTCATTGTCAAAAAACGAAATATAGAATCCAGATTTGCATAATATGCGTCCCGCGGGAAGTTAATAAAGGCAAATCTAATAGATCTAATTAAACTTGCGCGTTAAATTTTAACAGTCGTTCATCGGCAGTCTTCCATATGACAGCTGAACCAACTCGAACTGCTGTAACTCGTTCGGAACGACAAGTGCCGCCAGGGATTATAATCGAGCTCCGCTTCTATTGGTATCACAGAGAGCAAACAAGTTATTTCATTAATCTATAATGATGCTTCTCCATAGACCAAATTCACCCTCTACTGCCATAATCTAATAGAGGTATGTGCCCTTGTATGTGATATAAATTTTACTTTCTAGTTCTAGGGATGAGAGCAATTTGAGGAGATGGCAGTAAAAAATTTCCAGCCATTGTTTATCATCAGTTCACTAAGTGTATTGAATATCTTTTCCGAAAATGCCCGATGTGTTTTTAAGTTGTCTAATATCCGTTTTTGGCCTAAATATTTTTTAGCATTCTTAAAACAGTGTCGATGACATAATTTTTATTCTTAGAATTAAATAACGCTTCAAGGTTAATAAAAATGGGATTTCGATTCCTAAATAGAGATTCTAAGCTAACATCCATATTCTCCATTCTTTTACCATTCCTGCTAGAAATTCTTAATAATGGTTATGCTTTCATAATAATAATAATAATAATAATAATAATAATAATAATTAATAATAATAATAATAATGTGACAACAACAGGGGAGGGGAAACCACCAGATAAACCGGAAGTCCAAACCCGATGTTGTCCCCCAACAGGCGAAAAGCCCAAAACGGGGTTACTGAATATACATTTAAAAGGAAAAAAAAAATGCAAGTAAAATAATAAAATTAATAAAATTATTAATATAATAAAACAGTAGCAATACAACAGCAATAATAATAAAATTAATTATGAAAATATGATAAATTAGTAATATTAATAATACTAACTAAAAACTAGAAAGCAGAAAGGATAACTTCCTTTTGTCCAGAAGAGAATTCGTCGAATTTAACTTTTAATTTGTAAAACGGATCAATATTCGATAAATTAGTTCTCCATTTTCTCAAAGATAACAGCGCCTTACTTTGCCTCTTGGACCTAGACTGGCGAACGACAAGATTGAAACGTAAGTCAGGCACACAAAAGCTGCCTGAAATAATTCGGGAGAAGGTTTTGTACATAAAAATAGGATGATTAACAGATAAGTCGAAAATGGAGGAATTATTATCCAACAATTTATTATGTGGAAATTTGAATTTTAAAAACTTATAAAAATTGTTTACTTTTTTTTGCAACAAGATAAAATTTTGCGTATTGCCTGAATACCAGATCCAGATGCCATACATAATTTTTGATAAAATCAAAGATTTAAAAAGGGTCAAAAAGGTAAGCGGGTCTTTAAAGAAATTCGACGACCTCTTACAGATACCAATTCTTTTGCACACTTCTTTAGTCAAAATAATAATAATGATAATAATAATAATTCTTACGGAAAGCCACAATTTTAAACACCTGTCACATAGTAAGGAAATTCCTACACCCAAACATCAATACTCCCACGAGTGCATAACTTTCCCTCCCTCGCATTTGAGTCCCTTGGGCTTGGCCCTCTTTTGGGTCCGCCTCTGGGATTGGCTTCCGGACTTGATCCGAGTTTGGCTTCCCCAAAAATAATAATAATAATAATAATTTTTCCGTTCCTTGCATTTGAGCCCCTTGGGCATGGCCTTCGCTTGGTTCCGTCTCGGGACTTGGCTTTCGGACTTAATCCGAGTTTGGTTTTCCAAATAATATTAATAATAATAATAAAAGTTGGAAACGGGAGATATGAGAAAGGGAACATCAGTATGCTTAGATTATCCGCATTTGAATTCGGATCATTGCATATCATATCGATCTTGAAAAAAGTTAATCGATAAGTCTTTTCTTAAGTTGTTGACGAAAATAGAAAGCTTTAATTCAGCTATTATGAATGTTTCAAAATATTAAGAAAATAGTTAAGTAATATACTGTAGTACAACAGATTTAAAAGTAAGCAGATTAACCAAAAAATATAAAACTTTTTAATAATAAAGTATAAAAAGCCTGTGGCAATAGTTCTGTCGGAACAGATCGAGTTCAATTATACCAGGAAAAAAATCTTTATACATTGAGTGACTACTTTATTAGAGACATTAACTAGCCACCATTAGCTCTGATAACAGCCGGAATTTTTCCAGCCACAGATCCTACAAGGTGTTGGGACCATTCCGCAAGTATACTAGCCCATGCTGGCATAATAGCAGCCTTCAGTCAGTTCAAATTGGATAACGTCGTTTATAAGCATGAAACGGGTCTTTCCATCTCGGCTCAGAAATGTTCTATCATCAGGTGACTGAGGCGGGTAATACAGCACGTGGAAGTTAGTCTTGTTCACTGAACAATCATGAGTTGTTAGTCATATTCACTTTCCCGTTGAAAGTGGCCATCTGCGTCGGGGAGCACTGGAATCATAACCATGGTTCGTGAACGTGGTCTGCAACGATGTCAAGATAGCGTTTTGGCTTCAACAGATGTCTCCAGCATTATTGTGTTTCCTGTAGGCTGTCATTGGCAAGACGGGTCCATGGATTCATGCTGTTTGCTCCATATTCTCCATGAATATGAACATGTGGCGAAAGTACGGATACTCATCGAACCAAGTTGCTTTATTCTCACTTATTCGATGTCCAATTTCGATGCTTCTAACCCGTAGCAAAACCTCTTTGGATGGTCTCCTGCAATTATAACCAATCAAGGACCTGGTTATTCTTGTTGTGCTTTCGCTTAAGATTTTTTGGTGCATCTGTGTTGTATTGAACGGTAAATTGTGTTTTTTGTCTTTTCAGTTGTCGCAGACGCTACGTATCAGTGGCTTGTTCCCTTTTTCATTCACAAGCCTTTTCCGGCCACAGTTGCGCTTATAGCTTAAAATTTTGTTACAGAACTGCTATTCTCTGAACACCGGAGATGCTGTTGCACGTGAAAGGCGATGATGTTGGCTATTTCTCCCTGAATTCACCTACATTCTTTGCGGCTCGCGCAACCTCCAGAAGCTTAAGACATTCGGTTAAAAGCTTATTAAGGTTATTCACCAGTTAAAATCCTCTCCTGTCCCCGACCCTCTTGGTTTACGTTCAGATGTCGTCATTGCAAGCAGTCAAGGTCTCGGAATGCCGTTAGCACACATTTTTAATCATTCTTTTACAACTGGTACATACCCTCAGGCGCTTAAGATAGCAAAAAACACTCCTATTTTTAAAAAAGTGATCCTAACGACTACCATAATTACCGCCCGATATCAAGATTGCCGATTTTCTCGACAATTTTTGAGAAACTATTTCATATCCGATTGTCCCAATTTATTTACACAAATAACCTAATTAATTCGTCCCAACACGGTTTCACTCTAAACCGTAGCGTTGATACGTCATGTTTTGACCTCAACGAATTTGCAGCGGCTGAAATGTCTTCTAACAAATTTGTAATTTCTCTTTTTATTGATATTCAGAAGCATTCGATTCTGTCCCGCTTCACTTATTGTTTTTCAAATTATCTTCTTTTTATAATATCCGTGCCCCCTCCCCACCTCTTTCCTGATTGATCGAGCTATTTGACTCATTCCGATAAATCAGCATCCATTTTGAGAAGGAATTAAGGTGTTCCACAAGAATTCATTCTCTCTCCTTTGCTTTTTAATTTATTTATCAATAATTTACCTATTATTCTATCTTCCATACCTTCAATTCTTTACGCAGATGATATTACCTTTTTATTTTCGGATTTAAATATTTCTCAACTTATCACTACAGTTAATCAACTTTTAACTAATTTAAAGCATTGGAATCTCGCGAATTCTCTTACACTTAATGTAGAAGAAAGCAAACTTATGTTTTTTTTTACCAACTTAATAAACGTAATATTCCCGTTAATCCAACTATTTATGATGACTCCCAAATTCTTACTACCACCGATTCAGTTAAATACTCAGGTATTTATTTGTCTCATGACTTGTCTTGGGACTTGTACGTCCATACATTGCTTACAAAACTTAACAAAAACCAAGGGATGATTTCTCGACTACAATTTCTTCCGGCCCACATCTTACTGCTACTGAACTACACTACCTTATGGTATGGCATTATTATCTGGGGATCCTCTACCTCCTATAACAAATGGTACCTTTTCAAATTACAAAACTGGCTCCTTCGTACTCTTTTGAAATTACGCAAGTCCCGCTCAGTTTCTCACCATTTTTCACTCTGGGAATCTTGACCATTAGTCAAATCTATTTTATTAAAATATGGTCGTTTATTTACAAATCACTTAAGCATAAACTTATCCTGTCTTCTCCCATCACTATGTGCTATCACAACGAAGTCCATACTCATCTCACTCGGTCTGCGACATCGATCAGACTTCCCCTGGATAGGACTGATTTCCGACGGAGATGCATTTCCTGCATAGCATTAAATGTTGGTCAGAGTTACTTGACAGTGTCCGTTCCTTGCCTATCTATTTTTCATTTAAAAAAGTTAATTTTTTTATTATTATCCAATAACCTTTCGTTTTATACAATTGAGAGTTAACGTTATTAAGTTCCTATATAATCCTAATCTAAAGCCTTACCTTAATGTACTTTGACTGTACGTATTATCTGTCAAGGGCCCTATTTCTCGGCCTTTTGGGCCATATGGGCCCTGACAGGTATTGTTGTAATCCTAACAAAATAAAATAAAAAATAAAATAATACTCTTTCTGAAATACTCGAACCAGCTCTTCTTGTATCTACGATCATACCACGTTCGAAGTTGTTCAATTCATTTGTCTTGCTGTTGTCCCACCACGATTTGCATACAGGTACGCGCAGGTTAAATTAGAAAGAGCCTCTAATAAAGTTGTCACATAGTGTATATACATATTTAGTCTATCACTGAACGTTATAGCCAATAGCATCGGTTTCATAAATCGCTTTAGGAAGAGTCGTTTGTAGTAAGGCTTTTATTAAATTATTTTATTTGATTAAATCCAATGCGTCCATCTAGGGACTGTAAGGCCAGAGGCCGACGAGTTGGGTCCCTGGATGAATATGGACTGACACTGCTGTGTGATGGTCGCAGCAGCCGGGGGAGGGGGGGATGAAGATCGTGTGTCACTGTTGGTCGCCCATCCAGTGATTAGCCGTGCCTAATGTTTCTTAACTTCCAGAATGGGTGTGTTCAGTGGAAGCCCACCAGGCCACGGCCTCCCCCAATTTTGATGTATTTTCTTACGGACATTAGAAACGAAAATGAAACGAAGCGAATAATTGCCATGGGTTTATTAGTCGTTCCTCTTTCATATCATTAAAGGCCTCAAAAACCAAACATGTTTTCTACTGGAACGGGGAAACTAGCAAGAAGGTTGCCATTAGTACGTCAGTGGAATTACTCTCTAGACAATCAAGGTAATTAAATAAAAAATTTTATTTGGCCATCCACCTACATACACTCACCCACATAATTCATTTGTCTTAAATTTGGATCGATAAAGTACGAGAAAAAATACTATTAATCTTATATCTAATTGTTTTAACGAAAATTAGAGCTTCCTCTTTTGGTACTACATTTATAATTTTCTTATTTCTGTTTGTTCATTTAATCAAGTGAACGAATTTTTCTCTTTAAACAACTCGTACAAGAAAAGGTTAAACTGCAATTTTTCTTGTCCCACTTGCCAATATCGAAGGCCCAGCTTTTTTGTTCGCAAAGATTCCGTTGGATTTTTGGCAATCCTTTCCTAATAATTTGGCTCAATTCTTTAATGTTCTGCAATGTTACATTTTTCAACGGTGAAAAGTACTTGTCATATTAAAGCGCTCTTACTTTTGAAAAATTAAATTAAAATCCCTAAGATTATTTACTGTTAAAAAAAATGGCATTGCTTAAATTTTAAATGGCGTTGGGTTTTTACATAAAAAAGTAAAATGAATACATTATTTTAAGTAAGTAATATTGAACGGCCTTTGTGAATTTTTTTCTTAAAATAGAGAAAAGTGCTTAAAGAAATGCGTTATTCTAAAATTTCAACATTTCTGAGGATTATTCTGACAAAGAGCTCGTGAATAAATCGATTTAAGTTATATTTTATGCGCAAGAAAGCAGAGGATTTTTCTCCTACAGAAAATAAAAGTAGTCGAAACAAAAATGATAGCTTGTTTTACATGTTCGTAATAATTGAATTACTGAACGATTCCGAGTACACTGCTGTGTTTTGATAAAAAAAAAAGTAAGATTGGTCTTTTTTTCCTTAGACTTGATCAGATGAGTTGTCGTTTGAAATACAATTACATAGGAAGAGTGCCGAGCTGACGAAAGCATTTTTATAATTTATACAAGAAACTGATGCTAAAACTTGAAATGGTTTTTGCCTTGCTTCTCCCTTCAACACGCTTTGCTACTTTACATAGAATTTTTCAAAAGGTGTCATTTTTCCAAGTTTATTTTTCTCTCTCTCTCTCTCTCCCTCCTGCTTCTCTGAAGAATTGAAATTCAATATTTTAGCCGGCAATAGGATTCGCTAAAAGAAACTTCTTCTCTCTTTCTTCCCTGCTTCCAGTTGGAGGGAAAATTAAACTTCACCAAGAAATGAATATTTCTGTTTCACCGGTTTCGCACGAAAAGTTTTAGATTTCCTTCTAATAATAAAAGCCGAGGGACTATTGGGTTTCATTCAATAACAGCTGCCAACAGAAAAGCTTATTTTGTACACCCCCGCCACCATTTCTCCTACACTCACGCACCTACCATTCACTTCTTACCCTACTCTCAAATAGCTTTAAGGGCCGTTCTCTTATTAATTTCTGAAATGGGGGGGGGGGTTGCTTAAATTTTAGATTGGCTCTTTTTAGCTTAGCAATTAAAAAAAATTAAAACGGGATTTCGCTCAAGGAAAATTAATTTTCAAATGCCAAGTAATATAAATCTTTATAGTTTCATAGTTTCAATATACAATTTCGAACTTGTATAAATAAAGCAAGCTTCAAAACAATCGGAAGCAGTATATCCCCCTTCTTTACTTTTCTAATTAGAAAATCTTGGCGTTTTTGTCATGCGACACAGAGCTCGGCATTCGGTTTCACGTTAAATAACGATGAAAGAAGAACAAATCGACAATGAAATTCCTTCTCTGAGATCATCAGCTATTTTTTTTATTTTTTTTTTTATTTTTGCCTTCCAGGAAAATCTGAGATAAAAGTTTGTAAGGATCAGATATAAAATAAGGGAATATACAAGCTAGCCAAGAAGTATTCATCAAAGGATGATTTAGTTAAAATTTACGGTAATTAGGTCTTTTTTTAAAGATGCGTTAAAATACACTATTTACGCACCATCATTTCATCCCTTATGTTATTCCTGCTGAAGATAGAGAGTAATTAATTCTAATTGCTAAGTTAGAGAGCACTGCCTAATTATTCTGAATCCATTGACAAAAGCAATGCTTTATTGATCCAAACCGAAAGAATTTGTTTGAAGTTGTTGTCCCTCTGAAGTCACACAAATTTCAACTCGTGTTTTAATTAAATTTGGCGTAACAGTTGGGATTGCATCCTGTATTTTTGCTTCAAATCGTCCATGGGGTTTGGAGAGGTTTCATAAACTTGTGTGGCTTCTGAGGGACAACATGTCGAGTAAGTCCTTGATTAGTCTTGTAATTACTTCTTTATTTATTAAGAATAGCACGGTATTATTTATGTTGGGATTGTCGTTTTTATTTTGAATTCTGTTTATATACACGAAGTTAACTTTAATTTTTTCATATGAAAGGAACAGGCTGGTTTCCCTGTAAGACAAGTTCTTCATTCAAAGTATCGGTGTCCGCGTTTGATGACAATTTACTCTTTCAGTTTTGTAATAAAGTACTGCTTTTGTTTATGGATTTTGACTGATTAAACATTGCTCTACAATTTAGTAATTGGAAATAAGTCTCTGTCTTAAATAAGAAAAAAAAATAAGGATGAGATGACATTGCATAAAGAAATGGGGATAATAATAAACAGTGCATTTTAACGCATTCACAATAAAGGCTAACTGTAAGTACAAAACGTTTGAAGCACTTAACTATATTAAACTTTGAATAAAGTGAATGACAGGGTACTTTAAGACACCCTGTATAACGACATGGATGAAATGTCATCTGAAACAGGGAAAATACAGTCATCGAATAACAGACGGAGAAGTAAATTTTAGAATGTAGAACGGAAGCGAAATGAAAGAAGAGTGGCGTAAAATATAATTATTAATTTTTTTTGCATTAATATATTCAATATTTTAAATTTAATTCGTATAGACAATACAAGAAGGCACCAAAAATTTGATTACTTCTTCTGTAAAGTTTTCTATTAAAGTGAACGGAGCCGATTTTAAGAATCATTGCACTTTTGATTTATTTTTTTTTTTGTGGTGAGCCATGGCTACCTCTTCTCGCAGAATCATTTTGTTATTACAGCAAGAAAGATTATATTCCAGGCCTTTGGGGAGGAAATTCCACTAAATTAAAATGAATCGATTATAAATATGAATATATGTTTGCTCCTAGTCTGGAAAGTTTTTGTTTACTTCTCTATCCGTGAATATTTTAATATAGAATTATTTTTAGACCGTACAGAAATTTCATTTTTTTAAATTTCGTTTTGTCATGGCTTTCTTCACCTCATTAAACGTAACGTTGTGTTGTCATACCATGGACCAAGTATACATGTTCCAATTGAAAAATACAAAAAAAGGTTAGCCCCCACTTTTGTCTCATCCCAATTTACCCCGAGTGACTGAACAGAGGTCAAAGTGGCGGACTATTTCTTCTCCAAATGTCATCGGAACAAAATTGACTGGAAACGAGTTCAGACATTGCTTCGCAGTTCCTAGTCGTCTCGCGAGTCTCTTTGACGTCATCATCATCTGGTCTCCAATTCTTCCCAAATTCACCCACGCACACCCCGTGACGTCACCCCACCTACTTTGGAATTTGCTATTGATTTGGCTCGGTCGTCGTCGCCTTCCTCTCTCTTATCCCTTTCGGTTCGAATGGAATCTTCCCCAGGCGCCGATATAAGCGGGCGACGTTCTTCCACTCCTCCGTCAGTTGCCGGCAAATGCTCCCCTGGATTACGGCCGCGGCGACAAACTCGGCTTCACCGCCGCCGCCGCCGCCGACACAGTCGTCACCATCATCATGCGACTCGGACGGACGCCGAGGAAGAGGCCTCGTAACGCACGACCTACTTAAAGGAACCCATCTATCTCCACTGAGAAAACAAACAAAGAGGAAGGGGTAATTAAAAAAAAAAGAGGGGGTTAGACAGGACCTTCTCTCTTCCGTTTGTTTTCTTTCGATTATTCTTCTTCCAGGTAAGACCTGATGCTTTTTTTTTACCATTCCTTTCATCGTAGAGCTTTCGACGCTCCATTAACTGGCAGGCAAACAATTCATTCATATGGCAATCAATAATTTTGTTATAATTCTTGATCTGCATTTTAAAGCTCTATTTGAGCGCAATAAAAATTTTAGTTTTCTTTACTAAGTTGGCTTTCTTTTCAAGCATTTCTACCTGTTCAAAGAGTTAGCGTGAACAGGTAGAAAGGCGTGCGGTCAAAGAGAGCACTTTATTAAAGCTGTAGTCCCTCTTAATTAGAAAACTGATTTCTCCCGTTTTCAATCTTTAGATAGACGTTTAGAATATTAAAGGTGGGAAAGGTATTTTGATCACTGACCTTGAGACGAGCCGGCAACCAGAGGCGAGGGCGACGGACCAAAACCTTATACCCAATCATCGCTGTCTAAGAATCATCAGAGAACTTACTTTTTCGTGAAGAAAAACATGAATAAATAAATGTGGCTGCTTATTTAGTTTTTTCTAAGTTTAGAATTTAATATTTGAATCATTTTAAATAAGCTTTCTTCAAATAATTTATTCTTAAAGACAATTGAGATCTTGGCACTTTGTAGCGAAACAACGCTTGTTATGGAATACTCTTTAACTTCTTATGTTCATTCCTACGACAAATGCGAGTCATGGAATACATTTTTAATTTAAAAATAAAGGGAATTTTTAATTAGATTGTCTTGCCATACATAAAAATAATTTGAAAAAAATGTGAACAATGCACGCATAGAATGTGAAAAGAGAATAATATGCATAAAATACATATTATCTCCTTTTTTGCTGTTTCCCCTTAATGAAGCTTTGTTAAATGTTATTATTTAATTAATAGTTGGATTCTTCATTAAACTGTAGCCTCCTTGGCGGTACTTTCAAATTATCAAGCAATTTACCTGTTATTGATTTCATGTACTTGCCAAAACAAGACGAGACTATAAAGAATCAGAATATCTGCAGTTTTAGAGCTATAAAGTGCGCAGTTGGCAGTTGGCAAAGTATTCTAAGTTAGGTTCCAAATAATAAAAGGGCTACACTGGATCATGAATATAATAAATACATACACATATATGTGTATAAATATGTATATACTCGTTATGTCATATTTATTCATACTATGCAACAAATGCTCATTTTTCGACAGAAAGAAGAAGCTGATAAATCTTTTCAAACGAATCATTTCTACTAACGAAATAAAAACGCTGAGTTCTTTCTTCTTGAATTAATAAACGATAAAGATAATAAATTCTTTCGTAGTCGCTGAAGTTTTAATTTTACTCCAAAGAGAACATTCTATGAGTTCCTCCCGTTTAAAACTAAGAGAAGTGTCTCTGGAGTCGGTATTGATTTTTTTAAAACCCTTCTGGTTTTGCGTCCCGAAATGAAGAAACGGTTCGGTTGTTTCTGCTTAAATTTTCATCATCTGAGGTGTAATGGATGAGGTGGAAATTAAACAGAGGATTTAAAGATCAAATACCTCTAAACTTTTAGGCGGCACATCAGCGAAAATGAAAACGAGCACATTTCAACATCACTATCAAAAAAAGTTCCTTTTTCATTCCGACATTTTAAAAACCGATGAAGATTAGGAACGAATTTCAAACTTAGGCTTGGAAATTGTTGGGACGACCTTTATTATTTATATTTTATTACAAGACTATTAGCTATTATTTGTAAGTTAATTTTATACTTTTTTTTCCATCTTAAGTGTCCATTGTTAAGTTATTTCCTCTAATGCCCTTTTCCATTCGGACCACTCATTACAAACATATTTCATTTTCTGCTGGGACTCCAGTAAGCTTTCGATATATGAACAATATAACCGTATATTATGAATAGAGCTTAATAGCCTATTCGAGAATCAATAATTGGTCCCTCTTGTAACGTGGAAACAGCCACTGATGCCCAGGGTATGTTGGAAAGAAAACTGTTGAATCCAATTCAAGATTTCTATCTATTTCCAGGGAATTGTAAATTATCTACATTTATTTTGGGACCCAAATTTTAATTATCTGTCATTTTAAGAAAACCCTCGCTTTAAGATTTTGATTCCCCCCCCCCCCCTTTCTATTCCAAGAATTCATTTTCGGAAAGAAATTAGTTATTATTATGGTTGTCAACTTGAATACAAAAGCAATAAGAGTTTTAAAAGCATTTAATATATATAGGGATCTTTTTCTATAGCATTATGTATACTTATGTCGTAATCCATGATCGATCGGGTGTCTGCAACGTTTTAAAACCACATATGTAAAAATAGAACGTCGATTTAATATTTGAATTTTAATTCCAGTTCATTTCCTATTTCTACTTTTTATCTATTATAATAGTCTGAAATAAAGTAACTGGCATTTGTCTTCACCTGTCGACGGATGGGCTCCAAAGGATGCACTTGGTTAAAGGCGTCTCAAAATAAATAATTCCTTTTTCTTAAGAAAAATTAGAAAAATCATAATTTTTCGTACGCATTTAAAAAATAGAGCAATCTTAGGTATAAAGACAATCGTGTATTAAATTTACAAACATTTACGTTCATCGGAGACACACATATTGCCATCACAGTGAGTCGTGGGTTCGATACCGGTATTGATATCTTATCATATTTATATTTTTTAGCTCATTTACAATATAAACGGTCTAGGAATATTCATTTCTGCACTAATGAACAAATGCGCTGTACAGCCCTGGAAATGTTCGTTTTGTGCGTTCATTTTAAAGCATTTATCATTTAAGCATAAATCTGGTTCCATAAACCTTTTCTTTTCACACAGAAATGACATTACCGGAGGAGAGGAAGAAATCATTGGATAAACAATTTTTGTCGACTGATTTGTCAACTTTTTAGCAATGGCATGAATCCTGCAGGAGTTACGGCTAAGCCAGTTTGAGAAGAAAAAAAGGCGTACAAGGGGGAGCGCATATCCATAAATTTTGGTAAAATCAATGACTCATAGGGTATATACTCTCTTTATAGGTAGATAATGTCTGAAGATCCTCTTATCGTCTCATTCCAAATAAATTTCGCTTTAATTCGTACAAAATTTAAAACTGAACACCATTTAAAGCGCTTATACGAGTTGTCGAGTTGTTTTGTGAGCCCTAGAAAATTTACCAGAGAGAAAATTAGAAATTCAAAACCAGAGTCCTTTTTTTTAATTTCTGCATCTAATCACAGATAGAATTTCATTGCATATTCCTTCAGGTATATATTTTTTTTGGAAGCTATCTAATATCAATTCTGTCAATCACAATATGCCATACGACATAGGACAGCGGAAAGATGACTTCACTTTTAATCGACCTTGGTGAAATCGGCCGGAAATTTAAAATCATCCTTGCCTGAAGATCTTATGTTCATTCTCCAGATAATTGGATCAATGATGTCATTCATGCCTATCCCATTTTCAAACCAGATTAAGTAAGGACAACCTGTTCACTCGGCTGTCTTGCCCAGTGGCCCTTTGGGGCAGTTCACTTTGCTCTTCGCCAATTGCCCGTGAATGATGCCAGATAGGCCTGCTATTGTCAGTCTACTAAAAGGAATTTTGAGGCTTTGGATAAGACAAGGAGACCATATGTTCGGTCTCCCCTTTATTAAATTAGAATGGGGGATATTTTCACATTCGACTCTTCGGAATACGATATTTCGGGAAGTTTAAGGGGGGAAATCTAATACTTTTAAGATATGTGTCTATTTATATTCAATTTTCTTAAAAGTTATATTGTACATGTTATTTAATGCAACATCAGCGAGTTCATGTTAGGAAACACATGAAAAAAAAAACCCAAGAAGAATCAGTCTCTTCATAATTTCCTCCAGAATCTCTTCACTATTCATATAACTGCCTTTATAAGTCTTTCGAAAAAGATGGAGGAGAATAACCAATCCAGTTAGTTTTAATAATAGTGGTTTAAAAATTTCCGGCTCCATAGAGTTCAGCTAAAAAATGATACCTTACCGTAAGCGTGAAAGAAAGGGTCATCTTAAGTAAATTGGAGTTTACATATTGCACATACGCTTCGAAAGTAATGCCTCCTAATAAAATATGTAAACAGCCAAAACTGTGGACTAGGTTTAACAAGAAAGGAAGAAAAGAAAACTCCACATAAATTTAATTTTCTTGTTAAAATATTATGTTAAAATATTACACATATATTTAAGTTTTCTTGTAATACCTCCTATTTTATTTATGTTGGCCCACGACATATTGGTGGTATAATAATAAATGTTATGAAATGGAGAGTTCTCTATGTGCAGCACATAGCGGGAAAGAAAACACACAGAATTCCGACCGGCTTTTTCAAGGTATCCTTTAAATAGAAAAATTTAAAAACCTTTAATTTTACCTCGGCAATAAATAAGAAAAAATAAAAACAAAATGTATAAAAGTGCAGGATAAAATTAAAATACTTAATAATTTTTGAAATATTGAAATTTTATAAATTTTTATTAAAATGAATTTTGTAGTATTTCTAAAAATTATCTAAATATTTTCAAAAATTATTATTTTTACTTATAGTTCGTTATCATCACCAGTATAATTTTTATTTCGAAATAAGGACATCTTTCAGTTTTATCCATAAAGAATTCCTTCTCCATGTAGCACGAGAGCATCTTAAACCTAAGCGCTCCAATAAATCTGGTGCAACAATTTTAACGGCAAACAGCTTCTTTAAAGTCATTAAAATATTTATTTACAGTTAAATCATGCAACGAATCATTATGCAGAATCGCTTTTCACATTGAGAATAATTAGATAGTTCTTAAATCTATTATGTATACATGACAGTTTAGAAGTCCTCTTGATATTTACATATCAAATTAAAACCTCATAAAATATTTTTGTAAAATTTGAGTTTTATAAATAAATAACAATAATTCTGAATCTTTAATAAAACAAGAAAATATTTTTTAAATCCCGACACCTTTATATCGTGTTTCAAAAGTTCCCGAACGCAGGAGATGACTTTCCCTGCAAAACGTACTGTTGTGCAGGTATGCTGAAGGGCTGGTAGACAGGAGCCACTGTCTCTCAACCTCTTTTTTTTCAATTAATGGATGCTCCCAGTCAAATATGCGAATATGAGAGTGAAATAAAAGGTTAAAGTAAAAATTAGAAGTTTTATTTATAAAACCTACGGTATGCGGTATTAAGCTTATACCGGTACAGTAACAGTTTAAAAAGCGTTTATTGCGTTTACAGTATGCAAGAATGAGCAGAGATGGTTCTCCTTTGCGCGAGAAGGGGTTTGACGTTGCACAATGCCGCTGACGAATTCCATGCCCGATATCCTGACAAGTACTCTTTCGACTCTGATGATACGATTTCGAGAGACAGGAAGTGTTACGGACAGACAACGGCAAGGTCGACCACGTACAGGGATAGGTCCGGAACAAACGGCGGCCATTATAGCAACAATTGGGGCTTGTGGCGTACAATCGACGCGTGCCGTTGCAATACGCCCTTCGATCAGCCACTCGTTGGTGTGGCGCATCTTGCATGGTTTGAAGTTCCACACGTTCAAGATGCAATTTCATCAAGAAATGACAGACGGTGACGAGGATCGTCAAGTGCAATTTTTGCGAGATAATGATGAACAGATGCCATGCAAATGCTGCGCTATCCTATCGTATTTGCTTCACCGACGAATGCACGTTCACTTTGCATGGGGAGGTAAATCACCACAACTTCCGTTACTGGTCCAACTGCAATCCACATTGGATGGGTGAAGGCCACACCCAGCGTCCTCAGAAAGTAAACGTCTGGGCAGGCATTATGGGCATTAATCTCACAGGCCCTTTTTCATTGACGGATCACTGGATGGCCCCAAATACATTCAACTGCTAGAAGACGAGGTTGGTCCAGCTGGTTCCGAGGCAGCAGGCGAAAACGACATCTGGTTCCAACAGGATGGGGCTCCTCCAATTACGCCGTCTCTGTACGCCAGTATCTGGACGAAGTATTCCCTGGCCGCTGGATTGGCAGAAAGGGGAGCATTGAGTGGCCGCCTCGATCCCGGATCTCTCCCTGCTTGACTTTTTCTTATGGGGCTATGTTAAGCACAGGGTCTTCGAGACACGCCCTGCAAGCATTAAGGAACTGAAGGAAAGAATTAGTCAGATGATAGCAAATATTCCTCAGGCAATCCTAATCAATGCCTACAGTGCGTTTGAGCACCGACTAGCGTATTGCCAAGAGGTGAACGGTGAACACTTTGAGCAAAGGGTGTAACGTACATATACCGTTTCCTTTGGAAATGTAAAAAAAAAAATAAACACATTTGAGAAATTTTGCCACTATGTAAAACTGATTTTATGTAACTTATTTCAGCACATGGTTTATTTTAGTGGTTGGCTGAACATTACTCCTGCTGTCATAGGTTAGGCTTTCCCAACATACAGAAGGGGCAGTTCGGGAACTTTTGAAACACACGGTATATCTCAAAGATCAACATATCAGTATGTCTATTAAAGCGCCCGGCATTATCGTAGATAATTCCAAGATCATTTACGTAATATATTTTATATTTATTAAAGTGCATTTCACAATAGTAGAAATTTATTCGTCTTTCTAATATATCTTACAATACAAGACTTGTGATGTTTCACAACTAGGCTATTATCAGTTAAATAAGTTGAAAAATCTGTTGGCATGCACTTGTAACACAAGAGGCGCATTCGTCATGCACGATCTATTTACTCCATCCACTCTATTTCGGGATGTTTACGAGGGTTGACGTCTCTCTAACAGTTTTGCCTGCGAGATGGCACCCAACAATTGTACCTCTTTGGAAATCTGAAAGCTCTTTTCTCTGAGACATTCTTACAGCATTCACACAAGCATCATCCGTGGAGTATGCTCCAAGCGTTCGTCATGCAAACATAGAGCGCTCCATCATATTCGTCATAGTTGGAGTGTACTCCTTTCGAGCGTTTAGAGCGCGCTCTAAACGACCCAAGTCGTCAGTAGGTGCAGATAGCAATTTTTTATCGACACAATGGCGACAAAAGAAGTACATTTCTCTTTTGACGAGTTTTTCGGTGGACGAGGAGATAGCTTACAAACTACATATAAATAATGTGCATAGATTTATAAACAACCGGTAAATGTAATAATGTTTATTTAGCATAGATTCGCAGTACTTAAAAGCGTACGTTCAGTCCTTTGTCATTCCTATAATCTTTTTCGCTTTGCATTTTGTTGCCCGTAGATTATTACTAACGCAAGACGTTCATCCTTGCTGCTGTCTTTATTTCCTATTGACGCTTTTACGACGGATTCAGACAATAAAATTGATGAAATGAAGAACCGGTCGGCCATCATGAAATTGTTTCTCTCTACGCTCTACCCGTTCGTCATCGATGCACAAAACGCACCAGTAAAAGACAGGTCTAAGAAATGAGTTTGCACTTGTGAAGACATTAGGAGCAAAAAGATCGTGCATAACGACATTAAAATATACATTTTATCTTGTCCTTTTTCATTTCCTTAGTTACTGTTGAGGTAAAAATAAAAGTTTTTAAGTATTTTCAAAAATTTTGCTTCTCTCTCTCTCTCTCTCTCTCTCTCTCTCTCTCTCTCTCTATCTATCTATCTCTCTCTTTCTCTCTCCATGTGCCGTTTTCTGTCGGAGGTTGGCACCAATAGATACTGGCGAACTAGGAATAGTAATGCTGTGGCATGGGATTCAAACCCGCGACCCGAGGATCTGAGAATCACTGAAGCCTGCTCGGCCATCGGGGCTGGCTATTTAATTGCGTAACACGGTTTTATGTTCACTTTTAAACGGAGGTTGTTTTCTATTCTATTAATATTTTAAAACTATTATCCTATATAAATTGTTTTAATGCAGATGCTTTGCAGTCCTTCTGTGTATTAATACTTTTAAATTAATTTTTGCTGCATTTTTTCAACTTTTTATCCTATTCCCCAAAACTTGTGTTTGAGTATTTTTAATTATTTTCGCTTTTTAAATATTCTCTTCTTAGTAATCTCTTTCAGTTTACGCTGAGCATTGACTCTAATAGCATTTAACAACACCTAAAATTGTTCTGCACCAAATTATTTTCTATATACAGGGTATCCCGTAATGAGTGAACGAAAATTTAGTAAATGGTAGTATGGGTAATTCTAAGCAAAAAAAAAGTTCATATGAACAAGGGTCAGAATTTGAACGAAAACTGAGTTATGAACAGAAATAAAAATGCCGCCACCATGATCAACAAGTTAATAACTCAGGATCTATAACATCTACAGTGATGAAATTTGGGGGAATACTAACATACATAAAAATTTGTATACCGTTAAAATTTGATTGAATTCCAACATTAGTTTCCGAGTTACGATGTTGAATGCGTAACATGGAAACTACTCATTGGAATTCGATCAAATTTTAACGGTATACGCAGGTGTATTTACCTTATTATTCCCCCAATTTTCATCTTAAATTTCAATTTTTATTAACTTGTTGATCTTGGTGGCGGCGTTTTTATTTCTGTTCATATCTCAGTTATCGTTCAAATTCGGACCAATGTTCATATGAACTTTGTTGCTTAGAATCACCCATACTGCCATTTACTAAATTTTCATTCATTCATTACGGGACATGTTATAAGAGCATCATTATAGGAGGGCTGTCGCAATTTTAGTTCCAGGTTATTTGGAAACCGCGTTGTGAGAATACCTCGTTATAGGAGGGATGGCTGTATAAGAATGGTGAAAGATGTTGTTTCAGTAACGTTAAAAAATGTCCAAAAACGAAGTTAAAAAAAATTAAATAAATAGCATGAAAAACAAAGCCAGATAGTAAAACTTTGAAAATGAATTCCAAGAGTAACCTTTCACACGTCTAAAGAATTAAATATAGATAAAAAAGGAAAGGAAATATTCCGCGGCATTGATTCGAACCAGGGATCACGAGTCTCTAGTTCGTCGCCTCTACCAGCTAAACTGTCTTAAAGACTGCTAAGCAGCTTTAGTTATATCCACCATCACTGTGCAGTGATTTTCATCAGTTTGCTGTTGGTTTTGAAAGGAGAAATTCCTGAAGTTGGGTCTTAGTTGTTTGTAAACATAAGCATATGAATCTTTAAAACAACAAGTAATTTTACGACATGGAGTCGACGCGTTTCAGCCGTAGCCTTCTTCAGATCAATGTGTACTTGTTCTATCATTTGGCTTCCATTTTGACATCATCGGTGTTATAGCTTCAGTTTATTCACCATCACTTTTACAAAATAAAATACTGTGGAATGGAACTAACTATAAAGTGAAACCTCTAACCACAAGGAGGAATAACAGGAAATACAGGATACGTATTTCTTGTTTTTCCTCCTCGTGGATTATTAGATGTTTTCACTTAATAATTATCATCACTTTACGTCTAAAAGAGCACAAAATTTGAGGAGGAAAAATGTCTCTTTATAATAAAAAAAATTATATCTTAAACTCTAAAATATTAAATCAATTTTAAAACTAACATCTTCTGCCTTTCGAGAATTCCTCTCTCTTCTCCGACG